>VWYI01038254.1:179046-336366 GCA_013399455.1 Anthoscopus minutus | reverse complement strand
CCTCCGGGCTGCGGGGGCCTCCGGGCTGGGTTTGAGGTTTTCCACCTTCTCTTGTGGATGTGGGGGCAGAGCCGGGCCCGGCGGAGCGATGCTCGGCAGCCCCGCGGGCTGCGCGCACCCACCGCACCCCCCACTTCACCCGGTCCCGGCCGGTCCCGGCCCCGGGGCCCGAGCGGTGACCGGGGCAGCTCCCGCGGGGACAGGGCGTCCCACGGGGCGCGTCCCGCGACCGCCGAGCGTCCGGGCACGGACTTCCGTGGGCTCCCGGTGACCGGGCAGCGGCAGCGCCGGCTCCGGCCGCGGCTCCACGCGCTCCCCGGTGGGCACAGCCTCCCTCGCCCTTCGCTTTTCGTTTGGGGCGTTTAAGGTTGTTTCCTTTATTTTGGTGTTAAAATGGGGTGCCGGTGCCAAGGCGAAGAAGTTACAATTTAGCAGTTAGCTCCCTGTGAGGCTGTGGGAAGTTTGGGATAGGCCGATGGTGAAGCTTGCAAATAATGATATTCAGTCCGCTGTAATGATTAGTAATTTGTCATAATATTAGAATAGAACATCGTCTTTAGCTTGTCCACGAGCGGTCTCATTATATTTGTTTATTGTGTGCATAATTGGAACCATTTATTGGTGTGTATTGAATACTGCCATGGTTTGCATGAGTGTTTACATAGTTTTTCATTTATTCTTTTTATTTTGACATAAGGAGTTCTGTTATTTGCTTCGATTAAGGGGAGGGATTTAAGTGTTGCACAGGACTGTTTGGGAAATGTAATATTAAAACAAGATAAATAACTCTGCCTACCGGATAAAGTTTGGTTCAGAGCAACAAATATGAAAATTCTAAATGAATGTTGCAATCAACATAAATCCTGACACGAAACAGAAAAGTTAAATGAAGCCAACCCCATCTATTTTAATAATTTTTGTTATATTCCCGTCAGAGTTCTATTTAGTTAAAATAGTAATTTCAGACATAGTTACTGATGAATGCATAGAAAATCAGTGCCTCTTAAATTAACATTGTATTTCATTACAATAATTAAAGAACATTTCGATTACATGTAAATATTTGTCAAGACATTTTTCAGAACATGTATTGTCTTTTTATTATTATGTATGTATGTTGACAGTTCCTAAAAAAAAATCTCAGCAGGGAAACATCTTTCTGAATAAATACATTGTTATTACTATTATTATTAACATTGTTATTATTTACATTATTATTATTATTATTATCCACTTGTTTATGTGGAAACCTGTGATTTATCTTTTGATTAGAATACTCAGCCAGCGACAGAAAGATTTACTCTTTCATATTCTTCTTTTTAGATCTTGGATGAGTTTTGCAATGTGAAGTTCTGCGTAGATGCCAGTCAACCAGATGTAGGAAACTGGCTCAAATATATCAAGTTTGCTGGATGCTACAATCAGCACAACCTTGTTGCATGTCAAATAAGTGATCAGGTACGTGGTGTTCACTTTCTGGACTTATTTTTTAAGGAATTTTCAGGTGTCAGTGGAAAAAAAAATAACAATAGGAATTCACAACAGCTTTTGGCCTGTTTGCTGTTATAGCAAAAGATAAGGTACAGATGGAAATGCAGAATGGAATGATTTTGGTTATGGGTGGTAGAAAATACAAATTTTCTATTTTCCATATTGTTGTTCAATTAATAAATGATTGTTTTTTGTTTTATATCTGATAAAAGTCAGGACTGCTTTCTAAGGGATACAGAGCTATTATGTGCTGATTTTGAATTAGGAGCATTTTCTGGCTCCTGTTGTAGTCCACTATGTTAAATCGTTGAGTTGGTCGGATGCTGTAGCATGAATTTAATGGAAGGAGGGGAGGACACAAAAGTGACAATGTTACCTGTGTACTTGCATTGTGGGGCTTTGGATTTGAATGCACACGTGCATGGATATTGCTGTGCCTTCCCATACACTTTGCTGGAGCTCGTAGTACTTACGTGCTGAATCAGGGGCTTTGGTGGTTTGCTTTTTCTTTTCATTTATTGTACTTAAATCCACTCTTTGTTGGGCTAAAACATTATTTATGCTTGTGTGTTGTAAAAAAGGCTAGGATAGGCAGAGGAATAATGCAGTAAAGAAGTAAAGCATTTTGTTTTCAGTTATGCTGATGAGTTATTAGGTGTTTCCTAAATCAGAGTTTGTTTTTGTCTGTGGATAACAGGCAAATATGAAATATTTTAATGGGTGAAGTTAGGCTGAGGAAGCTTTGCTTCTTTAAAGTGAAATATCTAAACCAGCAAAGCAAGAACTGATTGTGAATTATTGTTTCCAATTTAAACTTCGCTACCTGCAAGGTAGGATCCAACTCATTTAATCAGTGTTTCATTTTTCACCACTTAATTAACTGCATCAGGTGAATGTTAAAGATTATCTTTAGCTGATTTAATTGCCTTGACAGTATTGAAAAAAGAATCGCAACCAGACACAAAGCTTCAATTAGAAATCATTCTTTCTAATCAAATTCCTTCTGTATAGGAAATGAATGTGAGGGAGCCTGCTATTTCCAGCCCAGTATTTCACTCATGCAGGATAGCTGATTAAAACTGGGTTAAATAACTTTCTCAGAAACTATGAGAGAAGATATTTTTTATTTCCAACTGAGCACATGCAGCATAGAATGAGCCAGCAGACTGAGAGATAATTTCTTTTTTATACAGCAGCTGGTTTAACTAAAGAAACCATAAAGGTTGTTAGTAAAAGCAAGCTACATTTTCCAAGCTGAAAAATGACAAATTCTCTCCATGCAGAGCATTTATGGAACAGTGATAGGAAAAGGAAACTATGCAGATTAATTGAAACAGCAAATTCAAGTAATTTTACATTGAGCAGATGCTGGTGTAGGTAGGAATGATCAGAAGTGAAATCAAGTGCATTTGTCAAAGCAACTTTACTATCTTTGGGTCGGTGTTGGGGATGTGCAGCTGAGAGTGCAGGCGAGGCTGAGCCATCAGCATCTCCCTCTGAGCGCACACACGCACCCGCGCCTTGACGTTTTTGGAAGGAAAGTTATGGCGCTTTTAACTTTCTCTTTCTTTAGTGTTTACATTTCTGACATTTGGTAATGGTGGCTGTACTCCTGCCAATAATTCCCTTCATTCACTGGAGACTTGTTATTTATTTTGCACAGTATCGTGCTGTTCATAATTCCATATTTTTATAGCTTTTTGTTGCTGAGATTTGAAAATTAAGATTTGGTTGTCTTTCAAGTAGCATGATGTGAGATGGGTGCTGTCAGCAAGAGATTGTTGTTCATTTCGCCCTCTGGAAACGCTGCACATTTACCCACAAAGTCGTCCGCGTACTCCAGCGTTTTATGACCAGAGCCTAAAAAGTTAATGCTAAAAATGTGCTCTCGAATCTTAAAGCAAGAAAGTCTTTCTAACAACTCCTCCTTCTGCTTTCTTCTGGCACAAGCTCACCAGAGGTAATATAAAATATAATGGGGAGGCAAACTGGGAAATGGACCTTACATGGCCAAACGTGTGTGTGTGTACGAGGAGTGACAAATGCAAGTCAGGGCTGAGTGTGCACGTATGGACTGTGTGGGGCTGCCTGGGGTCACTCAGCCTCGGTAGCTCCTGGAAAAGAAAGGGAAAAAAAAGAAAAAGGAAGGAATAAAAAGGGAAAATAAAAATAAGGTGAAGCTGAGGATGTGCATCAGTGGTTGTAGCTAGAGCTGGAGGGTAGAGACGATGCAGCCCAGCTGGTACAGGAGACCCCAGCTCAGCTGCACCCACAGCCAGTGCTGGGTGCAGGTGTGGGGGGACACCTCAGTTCTTCCTGCCTCCCCCAGGGACACAAAATGCCTCAGCAGCCCTGGTTGCATGGGGAGCATCCCCAGTGCAGAGATGCTTCTCACTCCTGAGCCACAGACACTCGATCAGCAGTAATTGTTCACCTCTAATTGCTTCAACTCATCTGTAAAATTCACAAGCAAACATTGGGCTGTACCTGAGAAGGTAAAAGATCCTGCCAGCACTCCTAGCCTCATGCTGCCCACAAGTTTATACTACTACTAAATTCAAGCTTGACTGACAGACAGGTATGGTTCCCAGACTGCTCGAGGCAGGATTGCGATGAACTCAGGGCAGTGTGTAATCTGGTCTCTCTGCCGTGTTCTACCTGCTGTATTTAACAAAAAGAGGGAAAGAAAAACATTTTTTTGTCATTTTCTCTCTTAGAGTTTTTTCAGAGACATACCACCCCACCCCCTGACTCACGGCTGAGGTTAGGTTTCATCACTTAGGATCAACTTTACAAAAGGCCTGGGCTCTTTCTTATGACTGTATAAATGAGCTTTGCTGAGATGAACAGCTCGATAATGGTGGGATGCAGTCAAAACATGCACGCTGGATGCAACTCATGTTTCATTTGATTGCAGCTGGAGTAGGGCTTAAAAGCTGCATTTTTTTACTTTTTTTTTTAATTTCAAATGAGGTCCATCTACGATTTCTTTTTGCTGTCTTACTATTATCTCCTGTCATACCCAATCTAACCTGAACATATGTAATTTTAGGTGTATATCAATAATGAAATTCCACAAACAGGGCACTCAGTTTTCTTCTTTTCCCCAAAGAGACTACATTGTGTGCAGAGCTGCAGAGAGTCTTGCCACTGTTCTTCCCTGGAATGTGTTTTTTCAGCTCAGAGTCAGTTTAGGATTCTAGAGCAGTTTCTGTTAACTTGGATGACTCCTCTCTGTTGTCGTTAAATATCTATTAGTTCAACTTTTTAATGACTTCAGAATGATTGGCTCTATTAGGCTTTCTGGCAGTGCTGTCGGCCCAGCAAGAGCATTATTTTTAAAGATGTATGTTAATGAAAGTGCAGTTGCAAATCAAGTAGTGGCATGGCAGGGGCTGTCGCACATTCCAGGCTGAGATCAGTCACCTTCAAACTAAACATTTTTTTTAAACTTTTTTATTTTTAGAAAGATTGTTGGTAGCTGTTGAAGTTAAAACCCCTGAATATTGTTTTTATCTTGCTTATTGCTTGCAGAATTTTGACAGTGATACAGACACATAGTGATGTGAAACTGCCCTGGGTTTCCAGATCTTTTTCCTCCCAACAAAGCAGCTCCTGAAGAGTTCCCTTGGTTTAGCCATGGAAAAACTTAAGAGTGACTCAAGATCACTTTACTGAGGTTTTAGATTGCTGTGCATGCCGAAATAGGTTTTTGGTGGGTTTTTGTGTGTGTGTTTTGTTTCCTTGCCTTATACTCAAGTACGTGCCACTGCAAAGGGAGCAAAACCAGTAGTATCACACTCTTAACAACGTGCCCGATGTCAGTGATATAAACTTACAGGAGTGAACCTACTGCTGTAGGTTCCACCAGATCTGATCCCACCTTACACGTTTTACAAACTTTTTTAATCTGCAGGCACAGCTTCATGTTTCAGGTTTTACGGCCGTGGCCCCCCGGCCGTGGCGGGCAGGGGCTCCTTGCACAGCCACCTGCAAAAGTTGTGTATTTAAGGAATAGTTTTGAGGCTTTGTTGTCAGAGAGTGAAATTAAGGTTTTGGCTGTTGCGGGTCAGGAGGGCATGCACACGCTGAGCTCATAAGGGGCCCTATTGTGCCATGAATCTTCCTATGAGTTGTGGTTATTAAGCAAATAAAGCTTAATTCAGCTCCCACTGAAAATCTGTCTCCAGTGGAGCAGGGATGTTTTAGCTTGGGGCTGGTGGAATGAAGAGCTGCTCAGTGGTGATTTTCCACTTGCTGCAGTTAGAGCTGAGGCTGTGGGCAAAATTCCTGCCTGGGCTTTATGGCTGCCTGTGTTATCTGGAATTTGATGCACTGGTGGTGTTTCTGCTCTCAGCGTTGGACTGTCCTGATGTGACCTAAAATAAACTGTTTAGAACCAAACCTAGCAACTTCTTGTTGCCATTTCTGCAAAGTTATGAGGTTTTTCTTGATGATTCATTTTTCATAAAAGTGATAAGAGATTTTTTTGTCATGAGGGCTGTCAAATCTTACTCATCTGCTCTTTAAAGTGTAGAGAATTATGGGCAACCACAGAGCCAGGACAAGACTGAACCTTGCTTGATATTGGTGTGATGCATTAATGGAGGTTTATGGGTGTTAGAGGACAACTGGTAGGTTAGATCAGCTCAGGAGAACAGGTGGTGACAGAAATTGGGATCTGGTGTCAGTGGTTAGTGACTCCCAAGAAGGAGGTTCTGCAGGATCAGAGCAGTTTGGGTGAACCAAGGCTTTCACAGAAGCTAAAATTCACTGACAGTGGAAGAAGACCTGAGTGGTACTGAGGAGGGAGGTGGCCCCCCAAGATGCCAAAAAGGGTGCCCTGCTGAGAGGTATCCTGCAGCTCCCTTCTTGTTTTGGGGAGCAGGAGGCATCTTTTCCCTCCTAAGATGGAAAAATGGGGATTCCTGAAGCATCCTTCCTCTGGTCCTTCCTGCATAGAGATTTTGGGGCATTTTGGAAATGAAGGAAAGGATTCACAGCCCTGGTGTTGAGGCGCTGTGGTGCTCCCCTGCTCTCTCTGCGGTGGGAAGGGGAGGGTCCTTTCTCCCCCCTGGGCTCCCACTTGTGCTCCCACAGCCCCTTGCATGCAGAGACTTGCTGAGTTTTGCCTCTGGATTTTTGCTTTTCTTTGGGCTCAGCACAGCTCTCAGTCAGGACTCCTCCACCTTGGCCCTTGAAAAAACTCCAGTTTGTTTCAATTTATCATTTGCCTGAGTATAGCAAAAAGAACCTGGCTCGGGTTTCATCGCACAGCTCTCCAGCTGCACAAATTGTTCATCATGGGAGCGAAAACTGAAGCTGTACTATTTGGACCTTTTTCTTCCTTGTTTTTTCCCTTCAAACTCTTAATTACGCCTTGTTGTGAAGTTGTGTGTCTGTTCTTCCTTTTCATTTATCTGGTGGGCATAATTCCTGATTTTGATGGAGCTCCTTGGCCGTAAAGCTCATTTGTAGTTTTGCACATTTAATTTCTTTTACTTTTCAAGCAAGTTCCACTTTTCCTCCAGAGCAGTGTGGAAGTGGATGCCAGTTGGCAGCATGCACGCTGCCTCTTGGGACACATTCCCCACAGGAGCTGGGAGATGAGGCTGCCTTGCTTGGGGAGAGTGTACCCATGGAATGTGGTCCAGTGAGTGCTGGATGTGGGTGCTGGTGGGGCTCACCTGGGAGCAGTCCACTTTTGGTGTCTTCTGTTCCATCCCACCATCCCAAGCAGAGTGGGTCCTACTGTTTGCATCAGTGTGGGGCAGGACAGGACCCCTGGGTGCCTCCCCTGTGGTGTCAGCTGTGAGTTCAGCACATGGCCTGGGGGTTAAAGGACAAACTGCATCAACTTGGGGCAGCATCTCTAGCCTGCCCTGAAACCTGAATTTCCCAGGCAGCTCTGGGGCATGCGCAAGGTTTTCCAAAGCTGTAGGCTTTATTTAGGAATAAAGGGTTTAGTTGGATGCACCAGAGCACAGCTCCTCTTTGGGGCACGACAAATGTGTGCATGGCAGTTCCTGCCTTTGCTCACACTCAGTGACTGAGTTGATGCTTTTCCCCCCAAAACCTTAACTTCAGTTAACCCCTCCTGGTCTGGGGGATGCTGATGGGAGAAGAGGGGGGTCCAGGCAGGGCGGTGTGGGGCTGGCAGGAGCAGGGGGGTGGCTGGGGTGCTTCAAAGCACACGGGCTCAGCGGCTGAGCGTGGCCCCAGCCGAGCTCGCGGGGAGCGCGTTTCGCTATTATTCCAATTATTACAACTTCCTGAATAGGTCGAAGGTCGTTCATAATTCACGCTTCTGTCATCTTTACACATGCCAAATGCAGTCTATTAAGCATAAATAAAATTTCAAGTGCCTGACCAGGAAAAGTAAACTGGGATTCATAACAATGAGGCCTTATTCATCCATTTAAAAGTGAATTGTGTGTGTTCCTTTTTTCCCCCCCCTCCCCTTTCCCTTTATGGCTTTGCAGTTTGGGAGCTTTTATTTCTGCTCGGTAGCACAGATCTCTGACCTGCGGTGTGGGCAGGCACAGAGCACTGATCAGCCAGGCCTCCCCCAACTTCTCCCCACCTCGGACCCCTGAACTTTGAAAGTGTTTCCAGACCTGAATCCGATTTTGCTCTTCCTACATAAACTGTAGTCACACACCGTTGATCCCAGGGCATGTGAAATGAGCATCTGGACTTTGCTTTTATTTCACCCCCGCCCCTCCTGTGGTTGTTCCTCTCCTGTGCAGAAGCTCTTCCTATACTTGTTCTCAAATAGACCAGTGCAGGTTAACCCAAAAAAAATTGGTTAATGGAGCAGGCTCAGTCAGCTGGAGAAATGATAGCCAGAAAATTGAAACCTTTCATTAATTACAGTAGAGCCAAGACTGCTTGCCAGAAATCTTCAAGCTTTGCAATTGAAAAATTCACTTATTTTATGATAGCATTTCCTAATATAAAATATACTCTCTGTGGCAGAGGTGCTATGCTTGCAAAACACAGGGAGCCCAATGGGTACCTGTGGAGCTGGCAGGGAATTTGAGGTTCCCCATCTGGGGGTTGCAGGACCCACCCCCTCCCCACCTGCCCTCAGTCATCTGCTGCTGCCTCAAAATTCAGACAGCATGGTTCATTTCAGAAGTTGGCTCCTTACTTTTTCTCAGACAGGGTAACTACAAAAGGTTTTAAGTGGAAAGAGTGAGAAAAAAAAGCTATTCATGTGAAGTAATAGCAACAGCTCTTAGAATCAGGATAAATTTACCTGCACAATCTTTTTGGTTTAAACGTCAATATGTTTTATTTTAGATTCTCACTGCAATGCAAATTGATGTATGAACTGTTAGTGCAGGTGATTTTTTTCTCTACATACAGAAATTTTAAAAGCTATTTTTAACAGTAATTGAAGTTAGTACTCTAATGATGTAAAAACACCAGAGCTGGAAATCTGTCACTTGGCCTGTTTTGGAGAATGCTAGGTCTGAAATGTAAAATAAAGAAACATTACTCAACTTAAAATTTGAGTTTTTTGAAACATTCATCTTGTTTCCCTGCTGAGGGGCAGAGAGGCTGGCCAGGCAGTTTCTGATAGGTAGTTAGATCATCTCTGGATTTTTAAATGCCAATGCAGAT
Organism: Anthoscopus minutus; assembly: GCA_013399455.1. Lineage (NCBI taxonomy): Eukaryota > Metazoa > Chordata > Aves > Passeriformes > Paridae > Anthoscopus > Anthoscopus minutus. Next base: position 327,246 of record VWYI01038254.1, on the reverse strand, counting down.
AAGACAACTGGCTGCAGAGTCTGCTCCCTGCTCAGGGATGTGTCCCACAGCTGCAGGAAAGATGCTGCATTGTCCTGGGCTTCCCCAAGAGAAGCGATGCTCCCCAGCACTTGTGAGCAAGACCCTCTTTATGCCCCAGTCCATGCATGTGTCCTCACTCTGTGATGAGAGGTGAAGAGGTCTGTCCAAACATCTTTGATGGGACAGGGAAAATGCCCGAGAAGGCTGCACTGTGGTTTTTGTTCACTCCTGGCGTGGATGCAACACCAGCCCAGGAAGAACAGCAGCGTTTACCTGACTGGGAAACCAAACCTAGGAGCAGAAGCAAGTCCTGGGCAGAGTAGAAGCTTTGGCACAGTCTCTCTGGGATGGTGGAAGTCCCTCCTGGCTGTGTGGTGGTCCCGCTCCTTCTTCCACCCCAAGATGGAGGTATCCAGAAGTCTCTTCAATCAGTGTTCATTATCATTATTTTCAGCCCAAGCCAGCCAACAACTAGGCCTACCTAACACAGATCCAGCTGTAGCTTCCCTGTCAGATATGCAGAGGCCATTACACTTTTGGAATTAAAAATCCACGTTTCGATATGTTCGTTGTAACAAATGGAAAACCGACAATTGCTTGCAGCAAATATTCACTGGATATGGCACTGTCCTCAGGTTTATTTGCAGGAGGTAAAAGCTGGCTTCATTTAAATGTGGTTTTCCCTTTGATGGGATGAGCTGTGTTGCCTCAGTGCAGCCCTGGCTTGCTGGAGCCCACCAGGAAGCCCTGCATCCTTTGGCACTGACAGCAACATCACATCCACAGAGGGCTGTGGTGCCCCTGTGGGTACCAAAATATTCTGTGGGTCTCTTTGGTACCAGATACTTGCCTGGCTGCATGAAGGATATACACAGGACACTGCCAGGCTCACTTGGCCTCCAAAACACTCAGTGGAGTTTGAAATCCCCTCAACAGGGGATACGAATGGGAAGCCCAAGCAGCCCAGGCTGGTGTTTTGATCTGGGTGGTGTGAGTGACGAGGGGCAGTGGATCACAATGCCCTTAAATTCCTTCTCCTGGTTTTTATGGGGAAAATCGGCCACAAGAAGGGGGTTGTGGCACTGGTACCTTGTACCTGATGTGTTTTGCCAGGTGACTTCTGTCACCTGGTGAGGGCTGAGCACTGGGGTGTGGGATGAGCCCCCCCTGCCACTCCCTGCACTATTCTCCGTAGTGGTTTTTAGGACAAACTAAAGGAAAAAACCCTCCAAACCTAAGGAAATGCATCCAAATTCGATATTTTAATGTATTTAGCTCATACCCGTGGGCACAGCTTGTGCAGGCAGGAAGGATTGGGCTGTACGGCCACCTCCTGGAGGACTCCGGTATGTGCTGGCTGCGTTCTGCGTGTGCCTGGGCGGGGAAAGCGCCCGGGGCCACAGCCCGCGTGTGACCGGGCAGGGAAGGCACCCACGGACCTCCAGACACCTGTCCCTACCTGTGACCAGCTCATCTGTGTGACTCCGAACACTGGAGGTGATTTGCTGCCTCCCTCCCTGTGCACTGCAAAGAGTGTTGAGAGTTGAGAGTTTGGGAGCAAGCCCTTTAAAAATCCATTAGTCTGAGAAAAAGCAAAGTGCATCATTTTTTAGCGTAGGAAACATAGCTGTCATGTGGTTTTGTTTAACAAGGCCCGAGGAAGTTACTAATATTTATTTGAGCTGCTTCATGGAGCTTTTTAGTGCTCTTCACATTTCCTGCTGAGACAGAAAGCAGCCAGATGGATTTTGGGAATTTCCTTTCGGCAGAGTCGTGTGGTGCTGGCGTGTGCTTTCTCTGGTGCATGGACCCAAGGGAGGGTGTCCCCTGTGCCCTGCCTCCCCAGTGAGCTCCTTCCCACAGCCCAGCATCACCTGTATGAGGGGACAAGGTGTCACAGGCCAGGGCCACCACCAGCAGCTTTGGCTGCTCACGGTGTTTCTTCATCCAGGACTGATTTTTCCCTCAGTTTCCATTTGAAGTGAAGGAATAACCAGGTGGTTCTTACAAGCTTCTTTCCTCACAGCGTTTTGGACTGTGTAGATGGTTGGAACAGGGGCTGGATGCCTATGGCTTGACCAGCAGCATCTCCTCATGTCTGCTTTAGAATTATAGAAATATTAAGGTTGGAAAAGATGTCTAAGATAATCAAGTCCAAGCATTAAAATTTCTTTAGTACCTTTTCCAAGTGCAACGGGAGTTCCTTCCCTTACAAGGATCACTCAGGATGTGTTTTATGGCTGCTTTGTACTTGGGTTTGGTATAACTCAGCAGACAAGTTGCTGGTGATATCTGCAGTCATCACACAGCTCATTTTGCAGCAGAGGCTGTTGAAAGCAGTTGTTCTTTTTATCCTCACAGAGCCCAAAACACAATGGCTTTGGGGCTGGAAGGAGCAGACCTGCCACGGTCAATCAGCTCCTCTCCAGCAGCAGTGTCATGAGCTGGCGGGCTCTGGCCATGAGGTCTGCCACACTCACCAGAAATGCTCAATGCTTTTTTGCCTATTTTGGTGCTTACCTTGCTTTTTCTTTCTGGTTTTGTTTTGTTTTTGCCAGATATTCTACAGAGTGGTAGCAGATATTGAACCAGGAGAGGAGCTCTTACTGTTCATGAAGAGTGAAGATTATTCACATGAGACAATGGCTCCAGACATCCACGGTTAGCCTCTTCTTACTGTTTAATCTGACAAAAAGTAACACTGAAATTAACCCAGTAAATTAAATTAATTTAGGCAGATTTTTTCTTCTCTTGAAATCTGCAATGGCTTCACTGCAGCCAGAGAGGAGATCTGGACTGTGGTTGCATTTGTCCATCTTCTGCCCTTCTGTTCCTGATTGAAACTTGATGCTTTTATGGGGTTGCAAAAGAAGAACAACAGTCCATGTCCTTACCTCAAGACTGTGCTGCTCCTGCAGGACATGTGTGGGCCCTCATTATACGTTGTTTTTTGTCATTTAGCCAAACAACCGTGACCTTGAAAAGAGAAAATCTGATGTTGTCAATGTTGCTTTCACTTGTGAGGACATCTTAGCCATTCTCACTCCTCACACTTGTCTTTTACTCATCCCACACACAGATTCTTCATATGAAACTCCTGAGTTGTTGCTCAGATTTGTTCCCCACTCTCCAAAAACCCCTTTAGCTGTGCTGCCTGTTGGGCAGTGGGTTACCAGCCACAGTGGGAACAGTGTGTGGGTATCTCCTTAATGCCCAGCAGGTTGCAGTTTATGCCCAGAGGAACATTTTACAAATTTTCAGGGATTCTGGGACAATGCACAGGGCAGGAATTATTGGGGTCTCTACTTCCTTGTAACTGCTTATACATTTAAAGTAGTATTTCTTCTTCTCTTAAGAAAAAAAGTGGGGGTTATATATTCGTTCCCTTTTGGTTTTGTGTTTGTTTTTTTCCCCCCAGTGGTAACTTTGTTTAGTTATGGCTGAAGGTGTCCCCTTGTCCAGCACACTGTTCTCCCTGCCTAGTCCCCATGGTCAAGCAGCTATTGTATAAATGACACCACAGGAAATCTCTGCAGTCACATGCAGGATCATGTCCCACAGGGCTAATTTAGAAGCAGACTCAGCCAAAGTGCTGCTCATGGACAGCCAAGAACGGAGCCCCATGACACTTTCTCTGGATCAGCTCAACTGTCAAGTAGCAACCAAGAACATTCATTGGGGATTCCAGCCAGTGCTTTTCTGACTCAGAGCCTCAGGGCATTTGTATCTGGAACCAAACCAGGGTGTCTGGCTCCTTGTATGGACCAACGGTAGAAAATGCAGTGGAAAAAAAAGCCATTGTGGGATGTTTTTCTCCAAGTTTGTTTTTTGAGGATTTTCTTCAGTTAATCTATTCTTCTGCAGGAGTTATTCATTAAGGGAATGCAGTACTCACTCCAAAGTAACACTTCACTGATATTCTGCACTTTTCAGTAAGAAATTATGACCAATTTTTTGGAATTTAGAGCAAAGAATTTAACTTTACATGCCTCTGGCTTACTTTGAACAGGACTGGGTGCTGCAGAAGGACTGTGATGAAAATGAAGAGGCTTTTAAAAACTCTAAACACCCTTTTGGCTATTTTAGATGTGTTTGTGTCTGAGTCAGTCCCTTTCATTGAGAAATGCACAGACTGGCAGCCTCTGCTGGAAATCCATGTTAGACCCTGTATAATTCCATTTAGGATGGTATTTAAACACTTCTCCTTGGTATTTAAACTTTCATCCTAAGCCAGTGTTAGGGGTTCCTGTTGGATGTCACCCAGGCAGTTAACATGAAATCAAAGCATTATTATAAAGCATTCTTAAGAATCCTTCTTTTTTTTGAGGTTTTGTTTTTTTTTTTTTAATTGAAGAGCAGTTCATTACCCACACCATCACCCATCTTCTGGATGGGGTGGTGGTTAAAAATGAGTGAAAACTGAAGTGTTGTCACTGTGCCCATGCCCTGTGTGTTGCAGAGGAGCGCCAGTACCGCTGCGAGGACTGTGACCAGCTCTTCGAGTCCAAGGCTGAGCTGGTGGACCACCAGAAGTTCCCCTGCAGCACACCTCACTCTGCCTTCTCCATGGTGGAGGAGGACTTCCAGAAGAAGCTCGAGAATGAGAATGACCTTCAGGATGTGCATGAAATCCAGGAGTGTAAAGAGTGTGACCAAGTCTTCCCGGACTTACAAAGGTAGGAGAAGGTGCTTAAAACGTGATTGAGTGGGGCAGATTCTGTGATGGCTTCAGCTGGATCATGCAGGGCATCAGAACCTGATAAATTCACCTTCCACAGAAACCAGAGGTGAAGATGAGCTGGATTTCTATGCCTGCTTGTGGTTTATGGTATAAAAAGCAATAGAGTCTAAATCAGAAATTTGGTCCTTGTAGTCCTTAATGAGTACCTTAGATTAAGAACTTGATCTTTTGCTAATCAGATCTGAATTGGGGTGATTGCAGTGAAATTACAGGAGTGGTTCTACTTCCCACCCACTGAGGTCTGGGTTCCTTAATCTTAGGTAGAAATAATTTGGAAGGTCTCTGGGTGTTCCCTGATGTTACCAATTTTGTCTTAGCAAACAAGCCATTTTAGTTAGAGATGTGTTCTAGATGTTAATAAATATGTCTATATGTTGATATTTAATTTTAGCTGTATGAAACACCAGGGTTTGTTGTTTTCTTAAATTTATCTCTCTGTTAAAACAGATAGACCTGTGTGCATATGTACCCAAAATACACATAAAATGTAAAGAGTGCAACTTTGCTGTCACTGTAGTTTCTGTGATTATTACTGAAAATACAATATTGCAGTGCAGATTAACAGCAAATTTTGCAAGTTGCTGGAAGATACTGAGAGTACACAGGAATTTTTGCAGTGCATCCCTTACAGATTCACATCTTGGTGATTTCTTGACATGGGAAAGGATAACCTCAACCAATGTTTGAATAGTAATGTTCAGATATCTTGATAGCAAAGTCCTGGGCCAGATGCTCTGTTGGGATGAGGCAGTGCCTTTCGTAGGAAGCTGGTTGATATCCAGGATCTCTTGTTTTCCTAGCACCATTCCAACACTCCCATCCTGTCTTCTTTTTTTTTCTGGTTGTGTGGGCAAAACCAGAGTGACTGTGAACTGCCCTTTTTCAGCACAGCAATGTGTGAATAATTTGCCCTTTAAAAGCTGGCTTGTCCATTTAGAGCATTTTGTGTGTTTCACAGAAATGCTCACTAGCCCATGATCCAGGGTCTCATGGGGTCTGTTGGAGGTTAACATGATTTTCTGCATGCCCAGAGTTGTTCCCTTTGGATAATTGCTCCTGGATGCTCCAGGTGCTGGTTCTGCAAGATGGAGCTCCTTCCCTCTCCATGGAACAGTTACCCCAGCATCATGTGGGGTGTCTCAGATCAGTGGATGATCCTTGCACTAGGACAAAACTACTGACACTGAAATTGGAATATGATCTGCCAAACACCACTCCCCAATGTAGCTCGCCCAGCAGAGCAGGAATTTGTGCAGGCATAAGGTCTTGTTCACTGGTTGATGTTGGGAAGTGTGTGGCTCCATGTGTCTGGTCTTCAGTGTGAGGGATTGATTCCAAGGAGCTGATGGAGGCAGATCAATTCAGAAGAATTTCCAGCAGCCTGGGTGAGGCAAGGCTCTGGTCTGTGAGGTTTTTGCATGTTAGGAGTTATTCAGTGTTAAAGATCTTTTCTGCCTGCGAACGAGAGGGTGATATCAAACATATGGGAATCATTGAGGAAATGTAAATTTAGCTTAAAATATTAAATATTGAAGAGAAAGGGCAGAAAACAAAGAACGACTCATCATAAATAGATGGGCAGTACTGTGAGAAAGAGTGAAAAATGAGAGTGAATGCAGCCATTCTCAGAACCTCTGAATTATTGAAAGGCTCATACACCACACAGACAGTTCACTGCAAAAAAGTGCCAAAGTGTGCTGTATGCAGATTATATAAAACAAAAGGCCCAAATGGGCCATGTTTGAGGGTGTGAGTGATTACTTGGAGAAACAGCTGAGCAGGAAGATGGGCTCTTGGGTCCAGGAGTTCTCAGTGCTGATGGTCACAGAGCTGTGGCAGTCTGGGAGCTGCTGCCACAGCCAGGGACAAGAATCTCTCTAGGTCTAATGGAAAATTTGTGTACATGATGGAAAGTCAGTTTTTATAAAAGTATTAGGAGGAGAAACCAGAATTATTTTTTCCACCCCAAAAGAAGAAGAGGGGTAGAAGTAAGAGCATCTGCAGAGTGAAAACATTTCCATTGCCCGTGGCTGAGAGTGGAGGTTGCTGTTTGGGCTACACAACCCAAACAAGGCTGTAGCCCTAGCAGGTTTTGTCACTGATTCAACAGTTTGGGCATCCAAGGCTAAAATTCCCACTTTCCAATGGGTTTTCTGTGAATTCACTCTTGCATTGTGTAGTGATCTTCCCTCATGCAGTGGTGTGAGTTATGACTCCTGTGACCAGGAAATACACGTGTTTAAAAATACATATTTGCTACAAATGAGTGATAAAAATTCAGAGACAAAAATTAATTTAAAGATGTGCACAGAATTTAGGTGACATTGAATATCCTAATATAGACTGAATAAACCACTAAGAAATGAATGACTAAACAACAACACAATTGCACACAGTTAATAATGATCATCAAGAATAACTTCAGTTGTGGTTTACTTTATCTAGAGGCTTCTTAAACTCATTCTGTCCTACTCCAGAGGGGTTATTCCTCATCTATTCCTGCTGTAAGAAAAATTGACTCCCATAAAAAGAGTGGATTTATAGCAGGTGGTGGCATCCAAGGTGTGTTTAGAGGCAAAGTCATAAGGCAGAAATAATTCAGACTGCAAGGAAGAATTACCAGAGTGAAATACTGAGAGGTGTATGAAATAATCTCCTTGGAGAGTGATGGCAGCAGCATCTCCTGGAGCATTTGCAAGTGGTCTGGCAAAACATGAGAGGATGTGTTATTCTGGTGGGGAGAAGGAGGTTCTGCCTCCTGGCTGGAGTGAGCCTGGAACTCACAGGACTTATTTCTGTCAGGATTGGACCTTTGGGGCTTTTTTTTTTTTTTTTTTTGATTGTAACTATGTGCTCTGCTCTGTCCTCTTCCTATAAACCCACACCTCACTGAGCCTTGTTCCTTTTTCCACAGCCTGGAGAAGCACATGTTGTCACACAGTGAGGAGCGGGAGTACAAGTGTGACCAGTGCCCCAAAGCTTTTAACTGGAAGTCCAACTTGATCCGTCACCAAATGTCGCACGACAGTGGGAAGCACTACGAGTGTGAGAACTGTGCCAAGGTACAGTGAATTTGTAGGCTGCCTGGCACTTCTTGTGCTGCTGGATGCAGGGGAGCATGGAAGTGGGGTGCCCCAGGCTGGGATGCAGGAGGGCATAGGGCTTCTGCTGTGCTCCAGATGGTTTCTCAAGGGTTTTCACTCCTGCTTTGAAAAGATGTTATTTTTATTTCCCTCTTGATTCGGAAATGGCCGTGGAGTCTGAAATGGGCACTGATACAGGATTCTGATCATCCTTGAGCTCAGGGCTCCATGAGAGGATTGGTGGGGTGTAAGAGGGTCAATGAGGGGCAAGAACCCCCAGGGAAACACAGGGCAGAGGATTCCCTAGGCTATGTGCCAGCTGCTGGTACCAGAAACTTCAGGACTCTACTGCAATATAAATCAAAAATAAGCAATAGCAATGTACCCCAGCTGCACTGAGTACAACTCTCTAAAGCATCTCCATCACTTCCCAGCACTGGGCTTGCTGTGGGGATTATTTGTATTGAATGTGGTACTCTACATTGCTTTTTATCAGATTCCCAAAGCTTGCCCCTTTTGTATGAGGACTTGGTTTTAGGAAGATTTGCTGCAAAAATGGGAATTTCATATTGAGCTTACACTTAGAAGATGTAACCAAGCCCTGGTTTCTAGCTCTGGGTTGTGTACAGGATTACACGTTGTCACACACTCAGGTATCAGTATAAAGTATTTCTATTGCAGTAATGCTTAGAGGTTTCAAGCAGCCACATTTTTCACTCATTTCCCATGAAGCCTCTGACCTCAAATGTGCAATTTCTAATGGCAAAGTCAAATGCATCTGCTGAAAAGGGGTTAACAGACCCACACAATACTTGGGTCATCCTGGGAAACTGAGGCCCCTTCCTGCAGGCACAGCTCCCATTGCTGGCCATTAGCGAGGGTTTTAATCTTAGAATACTCCCTAAAATAGCTCCAAGGTTTGAATTTTAAAAGACTCTTGTAATAACTGGCTTCTTTTGCAGACAAGTTTCTTGGTTAATCAGTACTCATTTCCTAGCAGGTTTTCACGGACCCCAGCAACCTTCAGAGGCACATTCGTTCCCAGCATGTGGGGGCTCGTGCTCACGCTTGTCCAGAGTGTGGCAAAACCTTTGCCACTTCTTCAGGCCTCAAACAGCATAAACACATCCACAGCAGTGTCAAACCTTTTATATGTAAGTCTTCAACTAAATGTCTTTGATTAAGTGTTGTTTCTCTTGCCATAAAGCAGCGCAGTCTGGAAGCAGGAGGTTGTGTTCTGCTCCCCTTGAATTTCCCACCCGTGTCACGAGGGCTGTGAGTTACTGAATGAGTTCTGGGTAATTTGTGGTCCAATGCAAGGAGTTATTTTCATGTGATTTTCCTTTTCAGACGCTGTGTGATGTATAAATGTACCTGTTGTCCTGGGGATGTTTTTGCACACACAGATGTGCAGTGAGGAGTGGGATTTAGCCAGAAGGAGCCATGCCAGGCTTGGTGGCTGCAGCTTCATTGCTCTGTGCCAAGCTGGCTGCTCTCCTCCTGCTTTAGGAGCAGATTTTGGGCTGCAGAATCTCCACAGCAGATGCCATGACTTTTGCTGGAGTTGGAAAACAAATTTTGGAGGCAGTGAGGTTCATCTTGCCACCTTCCTCGATGCTCCTGTGCATGCCCCAAGTATAAGGACTGAGTTGAGCTGTTAGATCTTCACTAAGAGCTTCTTCAGCAATAAAATTTGCCTTGGATGTGAGCCTGGCTCTGCACTGGGCTTAAATGGGATCCTCAGCACCTCACAGGTGTCATTTGCTACCGAGCCAAACCCTGCTTGGGAAGGGTGCAGGTTGCATTCCCTCCCTTTCACCAGGGAAGCAGAGGCAGAAAATATTTAAAAATACTGTTCCTGTTAGTGATACTCTCCACCACAGCCTTTTCAGGCACCTGCTGTGACTTGAAAGGTACCTTGACCATCTCCCCTACTTGTCTGCTAAACCTCTCAATCATCTGCTGGTCTCAATAATAATTTACCAAAATATCTGCACTACACCTTTGAAAAGCATTGGTCACAAGCTAATATATTTCCTCAAGAGGAGGAGTATTGGCTTAAACAACTCATTTGTGCAAAATCTGTAACCTGCCATTGGATTAGTAATACTTTTGGTTTGGACTTCTTCAATGAGATATATATGTATAAATAGATCCAATATTAAATATCACTTAATTATTTTTAAAACTGGTTGCAGATTAAATGATTACACTTAATTAGAAAACTAACTTCTGGTTAGGTAGGGACTCCTCAGGTAGTCCTGTTGCAACATCCTAGATAGAAGTCTCTAAGTGGAACCCCTCATGAATGAAATAATCTCAAATGCTTTTTGTTACTATTTTTCCTGACAAATCAAAACAACAACTGGTATTCTTCACATGTAGTGTGAGGGATGAAACCCCATGGAGCAACCTAGGGATAACAGCCGTGTAATTGCAGAACAAAGAGGTTTGTGGACCACATGTTTGGTTGGCTTTGCTGAGCTGTGACAGGGAGGTAGGGTCACCTAGAGCAGATATCTGCTTTCCACAAGAAGGCCACACATCATGATTTACTCATACCAGTCTGTTTATGGCAACTGTCTCTTATTACAGTTTGCTGCCCAAGCCTGAGTGAAAACTCACCAACACTAAGGTAATTACTCACTGCCTTAGCAAAATCTCCGGCCTCCCCAAATAGAAACCACATGCCATAATAGGCTGAACACATTCTATAGAGTACTTACAGTAATTTTTTTAATAAGCAGAAAATATGCAAACTTAACTGCTGGCTAATTTGGGGTCCAGAGACAATCACTGTAAAGAGTGTGCGTGGGCACGAGATTAATGTTTTGCAATTTTTGAGCCGGATTGGGGGTTTGTGTTAAACCTGAGGTCTGAAGAGCAATAAAAGCTGCAAGGAGAGAAGCTTCTCTTACAAGTTAGTTGCTTAAAAGTATGGCAGGGAGATTTAAAGGGTGTAATAAGGTGTAACAGCAGAAATCAAACCCAGCTTCTGTTGCTTTTGTACAGGGAAACAATTAAAGTTGATAACCGCCCCCCATCTAGTAAGGTTTAGGTCACGTGATGAAAAGGAAGTAGATCTCATAATGCAAATTTATCTGGGGAGTCCTGGCTCTTGGGAATACCCATGGAGGTGTCACAGTCAGTTTAGACACAGAATCTCCTCCATGTGACATTGGGAGTGCCCGCCACTGATGCTGTGCTGCACCCAGGCTTCAGGTGGCAGCCCCCAAGAGGAAGAGTCCTCCAGGGAGCAAGGGCTTCCACCTGGGCACAGCATTTCTTTGCCAGCCCTTAGAGCCTGTGGATTAAATTGAATGACTGTTGAATGCAGGAGGCACCTTGAGCAAGAGTCATTAAATAGTCTTAAATAACTTCCGTGCTCGAAAAGGTTAATTGTTGGTCCAGCTGTTAATTGTTTGCTGAGATTATAATAATAATAAATATTTACGTGTTTTAATGGTGTTGCCATTATTGATTGGACTTGGTTTAAAAACTGAGATAAAATGCATTTAGTAAAATTATTAATTTGCATCTCCCTTAGTAGCCTGTGAGGATATCTTAAAATTTAACGTGCATATTTTTGCTTTTCTCCAGAGTAGAATATTTCTTCTACTGTTGACTTTGGAATATATTAATGGACAATAATAGTTTAATAATGTACCACTGTTCTTTAAAGGAGAACTTTCCAGATTTTAGGAAGACCTAATCTGTGCCAATACCCCTCTTTTCAGTCCTTTGCCACTCCAGCCAGCCTGACCAAAACCTTATCTTTAATAAAGTCACGTGATTAAGAAGCAGGACCTCAACGCAACCTGGTAGAAGGTCAAAATTTCCCAAAACATGATTTCTTTTTAATTCTACAATAGCCTGTTAAATTCTACAATAGCCTTGTCAATGTATGCATTTGAGATATTTCTTTTTCTGGAAAAATACATATGGTCTATCCTGCTTTACATGTGTGAGAGGAGTAGATTCATAATATCCAAGATGTGTGAACCTATGGGTGCAACACTCGAGTCACCATTTGGGGCAGTTTAATTTTGGTTTCTGTGGTCAACGTGATGGGAGCTGGGGGAAATTACTGTGTAAAGCCTCAACAGTGAAGGTAAGAGGCCTGAGTCTGTACCCTGGAGTGTGGAACAGAAATCTTACGCCTGCAATTAGGTTAAAACTAGGAGAAAATTGCAGAAAAATCAGAGCTTCATAACTGCAAAAATGAAATATAAATAATTCTGTATTAAATAAAAAGTATATCTGTGTTAAATAGGCAAATAAATTATTTTAAAGGCACAAAAACTACTTAACAAAAGAAAATCGAGCATTTTCAAGAAACCAGAAGAATCTCCTCTCATCCTTCTTGTCTCTCTTCTTTCTCTTCCATATTTTTCCCTCTCTACTTTTCGCTTTATTTTTATTTTTCTCCCTCTTCTTTCTTGCCTTTCCTTGTGAATGAAGATTTCCAGCAGGAACAGTAACTGATCCACAGAAACAAACCTTCTTCCTGAATTACTGCACTGCAAGTTTCCTGTGTTTGGGTCCAATCCTGCACCCTTTACCCCACGAATTGTCCCGGGGATGTTCAGTGTGGGATGTGAACAGGAGAAAAACGGGTGGATGGGGCAGGATCAGGCCTGGGAACAATAGGAGCATTGTTGGTGAGATATGGAGCAGGCTGCTGAAGAGGTAAACAGTGAGGAGATGACAACAAGTGGTGGATTTTCTCAAGGGCAGGGATTTGGAGGAGCAGGAAGGTTAGTGTGGGCCCCGGTGCGAGTGGAAGTTAGAGGACGTGATTGCAGTTCATGGGAACCAAGAGTGCAGGATGGGATACATTCAATTCAGCTTCCTCTGCAGGCTTAAAATAGAGCCATTGTAAATTATGTCAGACTGTCTCAAATCATGAAAATGATTGTTAAAAAGGCCTCGGAATACACAATGTGTATTGTTGCGTGGCTTTGATGTGTGAAAGATGAGAGTTTATGATATAACACAAATTCAATAAAAATAAAGTGGCCACATGCTTTTTCCTGACTGGGAAAAAAAAAAAGAAAAGAAAAAGAAAGGATTTATTGCAGAGGGATAACAGTGCTTGCTACTAGTGGTGCTGCCTTGTTTTTAAACAAGTCTGGAGCTGATACTGTCAGAAGCAAGGTAGTGCAGAGACAAATTTTGGCATAATGAAGAGCACAAGACACAGCACAGCCTTGGGATTGCTCGATGCTCCTGCTCATCCAAAGTATGCCAAGAAGGGACATAAAAAGGCACTGGGGAACTAAGCATGGCCCTCTTCTAAATCTCACTTATATTACAGGCTCTTAACTTGGTTGCTGCTCCAATTTGCTCCTTAAGGTTTGTAGCAGCCAGAAATTCAGGAGCCTGCAGAATCCTGTTTGCCTCGGTGACGTGACTGGCTCTGTAGTGTCTCACTGCACCACTGGGACCGCTTCCAGCCTCCTGCCACTGTGGAAGGTTGCTGGAAGCTGAGCTCCAGCGTGCACAGTGTCACAGGCTAGATCAGGCCCTCACCTCAAGGTAGATCTGCTCCCCTGTGTTGCTCCCAGGCTTTGTCCCAAATGCTGGATTTGTGAGACTGAAATCATTCTTATCCCAGAGTTGTTTGAAGGGAAATTCATCAGGCTCCTACTGAGCATCAGATGTGCAAATAAAGTGTTTCATTCTTAAAGGAAATTGTTGTTGAAATGTAGTCTGTTGTGTCATGTGCAAGAGGCAAATTAGCAATATTAAGACTAGGAAAGTTAAGATCTGGAATTTAGAGTTACAGCATCCCAGGCACCTGTAAGCACTGTATGCATTGCATGAATAGAAATGCATTGGACATAGGAGAGTACTGAGGTTTTTCAGGTTCCAGCCTGGACTTCCACGACATTAAATTTTTCATTGTGAATGGAAAAATAAAAAAAAAAAGTTTGTTACATTTATACTTGGAAATAGGAAATACCTAGTTGACTCCTCCTTCACCTCTTTCCTATTCTTGCAGAGTGAAAGCTCTGTGAGGCAGCTTCATCTCTGTCTGGTCCTGCAAATATTTATTTTAATGATTCATTTCCACATGGGAGTAGTGACATAAATGGATGCCATTTGAAGACACCTGTGCTCTCACACAGGAGCACCGTGGGTTCATATGGGGTCACAGCACGGGGTCGTGGCTTGTGGGGGGCTCTGGGAATGAATGCAACATGGAATAATGGTGCTGAATGTGCAACACTGTGCAAGGCAAAGAGCAAATCAGGAGAGTGTGCCTTTTAGTGATTCCAGTCCTTTTCTGCTTGGGTGGAGTGGGTTTTGGTGCTGTCTTCTGACATTTGTCTGCTCGGATGCCTTGCTTTGGAGAGTACAGTTTCTTTGGTACATTTGTGCACCTAGACCTCTCCCCACGGCTTCCTCATTGACATTTGGCGGGTAAAAAATGGTTATTTGCACGACTTTGAGGGTGGGAGCAATTACCACAAAGCCTGAGATGTGTTGTTGTTGTTGTTTACATACAGGTGAGGTCTGCCATAAATCCTATACTCAGTTTTCAAACCTTTGTCGTCATAAGCGCATGCATGCTGATTGCAGAACCCAAATCAAGTGCAAAGACTGTGGACAAATGTTCAGCACTACGTCTTCCTTAAATAAACACAGGAGATTTTGTGAGGGCAAGAACCATTTTGCAGCAGGAGGATTTTTTGGCCAAGGCATTTCTCTTCCTGGAACCCCAGCTATGGATAAAACGTCCATGGTTAATATGAATCATGCAAATCCGGGCCTTGCTGACTATTTTGGAGCCAATAGGCATCCTGCTGGTCTTACCTTTCCAACAGCTCCTGGATTTTCTTTTAGCTTCCCCGGTCTGTTTCCTTCAGGCTTGTACCACAGGCCACCTTTGCTACCTACTAGTTCTCCTGTTAAAGGACTTCCGAGCGCAGATCAGACAAACAAAAGCCAAAGTCCCCTCATGACAAATCCTCAGATACTGCCAGCCACCCAGGATATTTTGAAGGCACTAAATAAGCAACCATCAGTAGGGGAGAATAAGCCAGTGGAGCTTCAACCAGAAGGGTCCTCTGAAGAGAGGCCGCATGAGAAACTCAGTGACCAGTCAGAGAGTAGTGACCTTGACCTTGACGATGTCAGTACCCCCAGTGGCAGTGACCTGGAAACCACCTCGGGCTCTGATCTGGAAAGTGACATTGAAAGTGAGAAAGAGAAATTTAAAGAAAATGGTAAAATGTTCAAAGACAAAGTAAGCTCTCTGCAGAGCCTGGCGTCAATAAATAATAAGAAAGACCACAGCAATCATTCCATTTTCTCACCATCCTTAGAGGAGCAGACTGCGGTGTCAGGAGCGGTGAATGATTCTATAAAGGCTATTGCTTCTATTGCTGAAAAGTACTTTGGTTCAACAGGACTTGTGGGGCTGCAAGACAAAAAAGTCGGAGCCTTACCTTACCCTTCCATGTTTCCCCTCCCGTTTTTTCCAGCATTCTCTCAATCAATGTATCCATTTCCTGATAGAGACTTGAGACCGTTACCCTTGAAAGTGGAGCCCCAATCACCCAGTGAAATCAAGAAGATCCCAAAGGGAAGTTCTGAGTCTCCCTTTGACCTCACCATAAAACGTAAGGAGGAGAAGCCACTTACTCCCATCCCCTCCAAGCCAGCAGCTCCCTCTGCATCCAGCCAGGACCAGCCCCTGGATCTCAGCATGGGCAGCCGAAGCCGAGCCAGCAGCACAAAACAAGCTGAGCCTCGGAAAAACCACGTCTTTGGAGAGAAGAAAGGAGGAGACCTCGAGCAAAGGAAAGCTTCGGAGTCCTCTTTGCAGCACGCCAGGCCCACCCCGTTCTTTATGGATCCCATATACAGGTAAAGGACTCTCTGCTGCCTTCCAGCATCCTTTGGTGCACGCAGCCAGCTCTGCCAAAGCTGCCACCCTGTCCCCCTCCCAGTGTCCCTGGAGGTGCCACTGCACTGCCAGGTCAGGGAGGGCCCAGGCCACAGGCTGACCTGTACATCCTCCTCACATCCCAGCTGCTCCAAGTGAGCCACGGGGCTGGCAGTACTGCAGTTAGCCAGCCCTCGTTGCCATGAGTCATTAGAGGGTGAATATATTCTCTTACCCATAAACCAGGTGACATCACTATTGAATGTTTGTTTATTTGATGTGTATTTGATGTCACTGGTTTGCCTGAGATTCATTGTCTTCCAAAACTCAGCCTACTCTGGATTTCCCTGGAGGTGACAGTGCCTCACACCAGGGTACCCCTTGTACTGCACTTTTCCAGCTCCTCTTGAATTCAAGAGGAATTTCTCACAGGTACAACAAAGAAACACATTGGCCCTAAAGTGTAGTAAAAGCATGTGAGAATGATTTCTGCCCTTTTTTACCATTATTTGAGTACTGTGTTGATTTCTTCAGGTACTTCATTTATAGAATTGAAGGCACAGCATCCTTGTGTGTACAAAGCCTCTGGGCTCTTTAATCATAGAATCATCACAGAAAGGCTTGGGTTGGAAAGGGGCCTTAAAGCTCATCTGATTCCAACCCTCTGCCATGGACAGGGACACCTTCCACTCCACCAGGCTGACTCTCATCCATGGTCTGCCTTGTGAAATCAGTGGGAGCCTCATTGTTGGCTTTCAAAAGCACACTGTCAGTGAGCTGAGATTTTAAAAACCAGTGGTAAGGTCCAGACCTCCTGGTGTTTCCCAGCAGAGCTGAGACGGATCTCGCTGGGACGTGAATTTCACCTGCATCCTGTGTGTGTCAGCACCCCTTTGCCCTTTCTGCTCTTATATCTCTAAGGAGTCAAAGTCATGCATCTAAATTAGTTTAGAGAAATATTAGCCATAAAAATATTTGTCTGTAATATGAATGACTGATTTTACAGCCTCTTGTTAAAAAAAAAAAGGGTACTGCTGTGTAAATTATGTTAATTTATTACTTTGTCGGAAAAAGAAATGCTGTGGGCAAAGTTTTTGGAGAGTGCTGGTGCATAAGACAAGTCTGCATTATGAAGAAACAGGATATGATGCTATTTACTGAGATGGTTTTATTCATGCCAGATTGATATCTGTGTTTAAGTTTTCTTTGCGTCATATTCACTTCAAATGCCTGAAGCAGCGGAAATAATGATCCCTGTTTTATGGTCCTGCATTACCAACTAATTAAATTGCATTGCAAACTCCCCTGCCCAGGGCAGAGAGGTTGGAACTAGGTGATCTTTAGGGTCCCTTCCAACCCAAACCATCCTGTGAGGCTACATTTCTATGATTTTAATGAAATCTGTACAAATTTTGGCAGCACGGGGCCAATTACTACTGATCCTTCCTTTGCCAGGAGTTACCTCTGCATATGGACAACACTATGATCTTTAGAAACCCTGCACATCACAGGGGAGGTTTCCAGGGTGGTGGCTGTGATGTCATGTGTGGGCAGATGGCAAGGGACCCATTCATCAAGGCTCTGTGGCCTTGAATTCCTCTCCTCTTTGTGCTGAACGTGCTCAGTTGCCTTATTTCTTCATAAAAGTGCTTGATAGTTAGTCATTGGTTTTTATTATAGTGGTTATCAATCTTTTGAAATGGGATTATTCCCTGTATAAATGGTATAATCTGCTTTAAAGGTGATTCCCAGCCCCACCCTGGCAGTAATGAGCTGTGTATGGGAATCAAGACTTGAGTGTCCTCCCTTATCTTTTATTGTTTTCTCCTAGAAACAAATTGTTTGACATGTTTTACATTGCCTGTTTTACACCTGAATTGCTGTATGATTAATAATGTCTGAAACTGATTCATCACAAGCAAATCTAATTTTAACATTTACAGAGTAGAAAAAAGAAAGTTAACTGACCCCCTGGAAGCTTTAAAAGAGAAATACTTGAGACCTTCCCCGGGATTCTTGTTTCATCCACAAGTAAGTATTTTGGGAATTCTGATGTTGTAAACAAGCCTGTTGATGCTTCAAAGCAGGTGCAGAGAAATGAATACAGTCTTAGTCATTTTTGGATTTCCTAAAACACACAGTTTTTGCTGGACCATTGTGGTGGAAAAGTGTAAGCATTGTTCTGAGCTTCTTGATGTTTTGCAGATGAAACAACATGTTTTGATTATAGAGGAAGCCAGATTCTAACTGAATGTGTCTTTTAGAACCATTTTCCTCCAAAACCATAACGTAGCTACCAACATTTGCAGCCACTTGTGTCTTCAGCACTCTCCTGTGCTCTGAGCAAGGAGAGTCACTATTGAGGAGTCGATGCAGATTCTGAGTAAGGCCAGAAAAGCTGAGCATCCCACCTTAAAAGGGATTTCATTTTGTTTAAGGACTCTCATAAAAGAGAGAAAAGTTTCCACCTCATGTTTCCAAGCCTCACAGTACAAATGCTCCATGGTTTCTTCGGGAGCTGCTGTGGGCTGCAGTGTGTGCAGGAACCCTGCTGCTCCAAGCCTTTATGAGGGCTACTTGCTTGTTCATAGGCCACAGTCCTGGATGGAAAACATTTAGGGAAGTCTCCCAAAACAGTGATGTGTGTGGCGTAGGAAGAGGTTCTCTGTGCAAACTCTATGTTGCTTTTCTTCACCAGCACCGCACCCTCATTTTGTCTTCCTCCTCCTTGCTCAAGGAGATTTTGCCAAAAATCTCGGTTAAATCTTACACCTGAAATGAAATGCTCTGTGGTATTTACAGATTTGAACTCCTTGCTGACTGTGGGCTGTTTCATCTTAGTAATGACACACTCTACACGTCCTGTATTTTAAGCACGGGACCATGAGCTGCTGTCTCTGGTTGAGGTTCCTCTGAATTCCTTGGGCAACACAGCTCAATTATCTGCTACCACTTGCTTTTTTCTTTTCCCAGTGCGGTCCTAAGTTGTTATGTCCTAACTTGCATGGAATATATTCTGATATATGGCACTTCTGCAGAAGTGGGAAGAGCAGCTGATGGTTGCATGCACAAAAACACCCCTTTCCAATTTCAATGTCTGAACAAAGTGTTGGGTCAGAGTATTAAAAGTGTTTAGTAGTATTTACATGCCATAAGTATTTATAAGCATTATGTCAGTATTTATAAGCATTAAATATGAATTTAAATTGTATTAAAATTACTGAGAATTTATGTGCAAGGTTTAATAGCAGCTTAACACCTCCTGCTGAGTTACCTTATTTAAGGTAAATCTGCCCAATTGGCAAAACAAGTGAAAATTCCCCTTTAGCAGCAGCTGGTGCTAATGCACAAATACAGAAAGGACCTCAATCTGCTTTTTGTCCCTGCTGTAAAACAGGCTGATTCATCTCCATCAAGTTAATAATTCTGTTAGACCAGCTAAGGAGCTGTAAATTATGTGTAAATCACTTAAATGAGGGCATTTTAGATACTGCACTGATGGAAAAATCAGGATTATTTTGCTTAGTGCTCTGTAGCTGTTCAGAAGCTGTCACTCAGGGTGGTTCAGTGATGTTGGATTTGGGGGTTCTGAAGGTGTTGCTGCAGGTTGGATTGATGCAAGTGGTAGGTGAGGGGTCAGTAGGTGGGAAAGGGGCTGCTGGGTTAAAATTCACTGCTTGGAGTTTGGCTGTGGTGGGCAGGAAAGGAGCTGGATGTTCTTTAGTGTAGCACTGTGTGACTGAATTACCTGGAGAGCTGGGACTCAGGTGAGGATGTGTGGGTGAAATGGAGACATTGGGCATTTCCCTGTTAATGGGAATGGTGTCAGGCTTCCACTCTCCATATTTTGTCCCAGGGAGTTGCTGGAATCTCTTGTTGGTGCCCAAGGAAGGTCCCAGGGCTGTCACCAAATCCATCAGTGTGAGGAGGAGGTGTTGGGTGCCACCAGCTCCCAGGGGCAGGAGGGAGGGCAGGCTCTGCAGAGCCTCCTCCTCCACATTTCTCACTGTGCAACAGAATAAAAAGTCCCTGGCAAAGCCTGGCTTTGGTTTTATCACTTACCTGGGTGACGTCTTTAACTTGGTGTGTGAGCTGGGTTGATGCAGAGGTCAGGAGTGTGACAGGCACTAAGGAGCACTGTGAAAGAAAACCAAACCACCAGCACATGTCCTGTCAGAAAAGTAAATGTCAAAATGCTTTCTTGCAAACTTTAATAGAGCAAAAAGGAGCCTCCTGTTTGCAAAGGCAGAATCTGGCTTGGTATTTATAGAGGGCTGGGGAACGGCTTCCAGAAAAGCTGTTTATCCTTTATAGTCCTGTTCACCCCTTTAAAAGCACAGGTGGGGAGTGCTCCACAAGTTCTCATTTTCTGCTGGCAAGATTTAAGATATTTACAAACTTATTGTTCATGTCCTAAAAGCTTGTGGTTTGATTGTTGAATTTGTTCCTGAAAATTGCCATCTCAGGGACCATGAATTTATTATTTCTTAACTGGTTAATATGACAGCAAGCAGATGGATCTTTCAAATAGGTTTCAAATAGGTTTCTGGAATAGAACTTAAAGACATAAACCCTGAAGTCTGTATCCTATCCCTGGCTGGGCAAAATTCCTCCCTGTGCCCAAAAGCTGTGAAAATTAAATAATTTAATGGCATTTAACAATAATTTGCCATTACAAGGATTGTATTTTTAGAAAGAGAACACCCTTCTCCAACCAATCATTAAAAAAAAATCCATTTTAATTAGTATCTTTAAATAAAATCTTAATAAGTAGATTGATTGCGATAAGGATTCCAATGCAGGAATAATGTGTTGTTTTTGTTTCAATTTTGCTCCCAGTTCCAATTGCCTGATCAAAGAATTTGGGTAAGTTCATTGCTTATATTTTTGATTTAATCACTGGAAATAAATTGCACTGTGAAATAAATTGCGTAAGAAAAATATAATATGAAAGATAACTTACCTCTCAATTATGGAGCATGCTACTCTTTCCTACAGGGTTTTGCAGCTGAGCAAAAAATATGCTCTTATGTCAAATTGGCTTAATTTTTACATACCTGATCCTGCTGCTTTTGTTTGGTGAAGGCAATGGGAGCTTTACCTGAGTGAGGGTTGCAGAATGCAGTCTTTGTTTATGTGTGACTGAAATTGTTCCAAGCCATTTTCCTTCAGAGATTGCAGTGAAATTTTCAGGCTGAAATCTTGTTAGATTGCAGTAGTTAATAAATATTTAATCTGCTTTAAAATACAGAGTCTCAGAGGATTTAATGTTTCTCACTTGACTTCAGTGGGAGTTAGTCACTTTAATAGTCACTTTAATAGCTTTGATATTTTGTGCCTAATTGCTCATTGCAGTGCTTAAAGTAGAAATAAAACACCCTTTTATTTTCTGTGTTTAGGTCAAATTTGTCCTCTGTGTACTTACATCATCCTCCTTACACGAACAGGAATTGTGCTTTAGTGCACTACGGAATAAATCTGGGCTTTCTCTTCTATTTTTATAAAACATTCTTAATGCATCTAAATTGTTCATGAGAAGAAAAATTTTTTTA
The DNA here is from genome assembly GCA_013399455.1 of Anthoscopus minutus. Lineage (NCBI taxonomy): Eukaryota > Metazoa > Chordata > Aves > Passeriformes > Paridae > Anthoscopus > Anthoscopus minutus. The sequence continues at coordinate 305,955 of VWYI01038254.1, read as the reverse complement.
TAAAAAGAACCACAGCAACTGCTTTTGCAGATGCAACTCCAAAAACGCCGTGTTCTGCTCTCGCACTGGCTCCTCAGCTGCAGCGCCGAACCCATAAATACTTGTCCCAGATTTTCCCAGCCTTTGGGCTGTGGAGGGGAGAGCTGGAGCCAGGAGGCAGGGCTGGGGTCCCGACTCCCTCCTGCTCATGGCTCTCCCTGCCACCTGGACTCGTTTCACCAGGCAAAGCCAGAATTGTGCAGAGCTGAGCTCTGGGATCTTCTCGTGCTCCTCTGCGTGGGTGAACCCACACGGGGCTGCTGCAGGAGCCCTGGAGGTGCTGCCCCTGCAGATGGGCTCTGAGCTCTGCCCTGTGCCCTCCCTGGCACACTTCCAGCAGTGCTGGACCTTTGCTTTGTGTGGAGTTTTGCGGAGTTTAATCCCACTTTCTTCCTGGGAAGAGCTGTCTTGCGCAGCTGCAAAGATGCTCTGGGAGCCTGAGCTGGAAGGAGCTGAGCAGGCACTGAAGGATTTCTGAGAGCACCCAGAGGTGCTGCAGGAGCTCAGCAAGCAGGAGGTAGGGCTAGATGCCAAACCTGAAGAGAAATGCCAAACTTGGAGAGAACAGGAGGTGCTTCCCAAATATTTTGTTTGGGAAATTCATGGTAGGACATGAAGGGGCCATAGTAGGATTTGTGATTTGGTCCAAGCATCCTTAATCCTCTGCTCTCAGAGAAGTGGCTTTGCTTCAGCAGGTTTGGGAAGTGGAAAAACCTAGTGCAATCTGTTTCTTCTGTCTGATTTCCATGACTTTGGCTTAGTCCTCATATTTCCATCGTCCTGCTCCTTTTGTGAGCATACGTCTGCTGGCCGTGCTCACGCTTTGAGCAGGTCCAGCAGAAATTGGTGTGTAAAACATGCAGTGACTGAGCAGGATGCTGATTCATGAATGAATCTCCATCTTGAGAGATTTGGTTATGTCACTCAAGCCTTCCCATCTCAATTCCCAGTTGGATGTGCCACATATTTCAAGATTGTTTGAGATTGTTTTTTTATTGTTTGGCAGGAGCCCTATGGTGCAAATCAATGGACAACACCCTCTTTTGAATGGATCAGGATTAACTTGGTCTATTTATGCCATTTTGGTCCCATCAGGAGAAGGTAGCTCTAAGGAGGTTTTGTAATTTTAGGCAGACAATATTTGCTTTATGAAGAACCACTGTAAATAATTAAAACAATTTTACAAATAAATGGAAAGTAATTTGGTGAGTGCCTTAACAAAGCTTTTGTTTCACTGGGCTTATTTTTAGGACATGATCTATTCTGAGCTTAATCCCCACCAACTGCATTCATACAAATCCAGTTATTCTGGGGCCATACTGCAGATCAGCAGGAGTTTCTTGCTACTGCTTCATGAAGTTCAGCCACATGTGATAGGTCTCTTGAACGTTAATATAACTCAGCCAAGTTCCAGGGCTGGCTGTCCAAATACACACAGTTTCAAGACAACACAATTCACAAATTGCAGATTTTAGAGGCAGCGTTAAAACTTCAGCTGGGGGAGGGAGAAATCCTGAGCTTTAGCCATTGGATTTTGAAGAGTTCCCCAAATAACAGTAGTAAAAATAGAAAGCAAACACTTGAGCATTTTTTTTCCCATGAGGTCTGGACATAAAGTCAGTTGTTTTTGTGATAGTAGCAATGAAGGAGTCACATTTGTCAAACATGAGGTCATGTAATTCATGACATTGTCTGCAAGATTATTTCATATCATCAGGTTATTCTTAAAAAGCAGCAGCAGCAAACCTTCACTTTATTTATGCCACTTTTTCTTGGGTTGGTTAATAAATTTTAAGACAAATGTTCAAGGCCCCTGCTGATGATATCTTGCCCACTGAAATGTTTATAAATACTTGTTTTAGCCGATTATGGTAATGTCTGCATTTCTGAGTCGGAGCTGGGGAATTGTGACTGCACATTAGTTTGCGTCAGTCGGAGGTTAATAGCCTCTCAGGGAGGTGGGGGAAAGCTGCTTCCTTTTCCAGACATCTGGACACAGATAGAATCAACAACTCTTATATATGTAAATCAAAAGTTACTGTTCTATATAAAACGCTGTCATTCACTGATCGCAGATTAGGAGCGCACATGACTTGTCCGTAAGGCAATAGCTGTATGTGAAATATGAAATGGGATCTTCTCCCTCTCTTTCCTCCTCAGAGGGCTTTCTCCGTGGGCATGGCAATTCCACTAATCCAGTCCTTCCTCCCTGTGCCCCATTCAGGGATCAGCACAGCCCTTGGGTGGTGGGTTGGGGTGCAGAACCCCCTGAAAGCACAGCTGGTGGCTTTAGCCTGTCTCCCTGGTGGTCCCAGGGGCCATCCCTGGAGAGGGGAGGTGACCATGAGCACCCACCCAAGCCCCCAGGACAGACCCTCTCACCAACACCTCTCTCCAGGAGTTTGGTGGGTTGAGTAGCATCGCCATGGCCAGTACAATTCCAGAGGCAGGTCTTGCTTTGCCATCAGTACTAACAGTGTTTGGGAGGAGGAACAGCTATTTCAGTTGTGTTTCAGCTGGAAGAGGGAGTTTCATTGTGGAAGAAGGAAAGTCATCTCCTGGGTTAACATTTAGTTGTGGAAGAAAGAGGGGGATAAAGGGTAAGAACAAAATAGTGATTTTTTACAATCATTGAAGTGTGTCCACCTTGGGGTGTCACTGGGCCCTGGGCTGTGGCATTTGTCTGTAAATGCCAGAGGAAGAAGAGTGAGCAAGCAGAGAATTTGTTTACTGTAGGTAGCCAGATCCAGAACTGTTTATGAAGATTTTGCAGAAGATCCAGAGAAAGCTGAGTCTCCATGATTAAAACAGCAATAAAAGTCAATGTCAGTAAATATCCACTAATACCAAGGGGAAAGTGTGACTTTTAACTCCTGTCATTCAGGAAAAATGTCTTGAAGTTGGTAGTCTTATGAAAATATCACTTGAATGCTTAGCAGAAAGGAATTGAAAACAACATTATGGTATATTGCCTTCAGATCTGAATACAGCTAAAGTTCCTCTCAAAAAGGCCATAGTAGAATTAGAAAAGACACAGAAAAGTGCAACAATGATGATCCCAGGTGGGGAACAGCTTCCATTAAAAAAAAAAAGACTAAGTAGATTTTGATCTTTTCATCTGGGAAGAAAATGAGTGAGCTGTGCCCCAGCTCTGTGAGCTGATGAATGGTGAGCATAACCTGAGTGAGGAATAGTTATTCATTAGTGATAACAATACAAAAAAAAACCCCACAAAAAATAGCAGGCAAAAGGCTTAGAGGGAACAAAAGCCAGTATCTTTTCATATTCACCTAATTAAATTGGTGAACTCTCCTTGACAGAAATGTAAATGGGTTTGAAAAGGTTTAGCCAAGTGAGTAGGAGCCAGTGGCTGTTCCATGTTGTAACGGAGATGCAGCCTCCAGGTAATGCTCTTGCACCTCCCTGTGCTGGCATGGAGCAGGGGGCAGATCTGTCCCTTGCCCACCCTCCTGTGTGTCCCCTGGAGCCACTGCTTGGCCCTGAGTGCCAGCTTCCAAAAGCTCGGGTTGCAGGTTTTGAATTCCTGCTTAATTTTGGTGTCTGAATTAGTCCTGAATGCAAAGCCCCTGGACTTCTTACCGCTCAGCTGCTATTTTGTAAGTAGACTGGTGAGCAGGGGCTGTCTGCCTGCGCTGAAGGTGATGGACAGCAGGTTGTGGATCAGGGCTGCAGGATTTCATGAGCTGTAAAATGTCCCCAGGGCCCAGGAACCCATCTCACAATAGGGATTTGCATCTTGAAGGCTTTGATCACCAACATGCTCCAGTTTTGGAAAAGCCCCATTTTGGTTCTTGTGAGCCCTAACTCCAGCAGATAGTACTAGCTGTAATTATCCTGGCAGCAGTGGAGTGGCAGTGCCTCAGATCAGCAAGTGTTTGGGGACAAACACTTCCCATTGGTGCTGTGCAGTTCTTGAAAAACATAAATCATACCAGGTCACCACATAAGTCAGACTTTAAAAAAAAACCCCAAAACAAAAAGCTAAACAGCAAACCAACAAGCACAATAGTCATTCCTATGGTGAGAAACATATTTTTAGAAAGCGAGTAATACTTTAAAATAATTGGAAGTGCTCGTGTTTCCTCTGGATGAAGGATTTAAGATTAGGTGCTGATTTCATACCTATTTTGGGACTGATGTAATCCTGGAGTCAGTGGTGGAGGTAGAGCTGATCTGTGTTGCTCTGTATGAAACAAGAGTCCATCTCAGTTTCTACCCTGCAAAATTCTGGAAATAAGAACTAAAACAAAAATCAGCATGACTAAGCCATTTTAAATGTAAAGGGGAAAATAGTTGCTTTAATATATTACTGGCAGGGACTGTGTGCATGAGAAATTGTGATCCAAAAATGATTTAAACCCACTAGATAATGAAATGGACTTGAATATTAAATATACATAAATAAAACATTTATTATACTTCTCAGTACCCTTATTATTCTTCACCATAAATATGTGATATCATAACCCATGCACTGTCTTGTCATTGCTAATCAGCCCGAAGGCCAAAGGGCATTTTTCATTCAAACCATTTATTTTCAGCAGTTGTAAAATAGATGAGTGAATTTTTGTGGGGAACAATTAGAAGGAATTAAAGGGCGGTGAAATGACTATTTTGAAAGCTTTAAGAATCAATTCCAGCTAAAGGAGAAGATGAAGTAGTATAAAAAGAAATATATGGTAATGTTGAGGTGTATGGGTTGATAATGACATCTCAGTGCCGAGATAGAATTACCTCCTCTCCCAGCAGCATCATCATTACATATCTCATGCCCGTGATCAGTACATGTCAAAATCCTTCATATTGACAAATGTGCTGTCCACTTGCATCTGTGGAGAATGTTTTAGCAGCTGAGTGATTATGAATCAAACCCCTGAGCTTACAGCCCCTACTGCCTCCCAATGCTTTCACATTTGTTGCCTGACAAGTAAATGTATCTTGACTTCCCTCTGAGATTTTTTATTTTTTTCCACCGTGTTTGATGAAAGACATTTGGCAAATTGGCAGTGGTACCCTGTACGTTGCAATTTGTACTCAGCATTAGGAATCTGAGCATGAAATGAGAGGGCAGGCTACAGGCTAAAGGGAAAAAAACAACCCAGCCCAAAGGCAGAGCTAACCAGCATGGAAATAGGCATGCCAGAAGACAACCGTGTAATTCTGCCAGTGAAAATAAAATTAAATAAACCTGCAAAAAACCCCAGTTCTTCCAATTAAAATTTCAGTTTTCCAACAATCAGAGGAACCTTTTATGGATTTTGAAGAATAGTCTGTGGAGGTGTTCCAGCTGAGAAGGGTTCAACATCATGTCTTTCGTATAATTTCCTTCTTCGTTACAAGCAAGATCTTGCACAGGGCTCGTGCTGTGGGTTTTGTGCTCTGTAGGTGAGAGCTTGGCTTTCTTTATTTTTCATTTGTTTGTGGTGTTATGCAGAGCTGGATGGTTATTCTCACCTGTCATGAGGCTCACCAGCATTCTTGAACACTTCAAGTGGCAATGTTTGAGGTTTTGGAGGAGCTTTTTGTGGTCTGTTCCAGACATCTTAAAGGAAACTGTTCTCCAGAAATTATTTAATCCCCACTCCCTGCAAATTACAGACAGCTAATCAAGAGTGGAGCCATCCCAAAGCACATTGGAGTTAAAAGCAACTAAAGGTTGAGCAAGAATAATAAGAGGTGGAAAAAATAGTGTAGACATCTAGCAGGCAATGTGAATACAGAGCACCAAACCCACCAAAGCTTCATTTCTTCTGTGTTTATCTAATGGTCTTTGGCTATGATGGGCTGGAACACTGGACTGGATGGTTGGATGTGGCTGGGACATTGATGGAGCCTCTTTAGATCTGGATTGTTGCAGCCCTTGGTGGAGCCAGAGTGTTCATAAGGTTTCCTCTGCAATATATGTCCTCTGCAAGTCCTTAAAAAAATTAGAAATTCTATTATTTCTGATCACTTGATAATAAATATTCAATGATTTCTGTCGATGGGGTGCATACACTTGTAGGCTACTCCCAAGTAGGTGGTGCAAGGTACACAACCACAGAGCTTGACTGCAAAACTTGGAATTTTGTAGGAGCTGGGGCTTAAAAATACAAAGTAATAAACACTGTCTGATTATTACCCTCATGACCCATAATTTTCGACACTGCAGCTCTACACTGACTTTTTTTTTCCCTTTTCTTCTTTCACTTGTCAGTCGATGCTCTCTGCATTCCGGGCTCCCGGTGGGGGCAGAAAGCCAAGGGGGATCATTGACCTTGGTGGGCTCTGTGCTCTCTCCTGCTGCAGGTGTCAGCCATAGAAAACATGGCCGAGAAGCTGGAGAGCTTCAGCGCCCTGAAGCCGGAGGCCAGCGAGCTGATCCAGTCGGTGCCATCCATGTTCAACTTCCGCGCGCCGCCCAGCGCGCTCCCCGAGACGCTGCTGCGCAAGGGCAAGGAGCGCTACACCTGCAGGTAGCCCCGGGGCCACCCCGCCTGCCCTCCCTGAGCCCCCCTGCTCTGGCATCCAGCAGCGAGCCTCTCAGGCCTCTCTGTGCCCAGCATGGAAAGTGTTTCCCTTTGGGGTTCCCGGCCTGGATCAGGAATGGTGTGGCCAGCAGGAGCAGGGAGGTCGTTCTTTCCCTGTGCTTGGCACTGGTGAGGCCACGCCTCGAGGGCTGTGTCCAGTTCTGGCCACTCAGGTTAGGAAGGATGCTGAGACTTGAGCCACATCCAGAGGAGGGCAGCGAGGGTGGTGAGGGGCTTGGAGCACAAACCCTGTGAGGAACAGCTCAGGGAGCTGGGGGTGTTTAGCCTGGAGAAAGGAGGATCAGAGGTGGCCTCATCACTCTCTGCAGCTTCCTGAGAGGAGGTTGCACTAACCTAGGGGTCAGTCTCTTTCTCCAGACAGCATCTGAGAGAACGAGAGGACACAGCCTTAAGCTGCACTGAGAGGAATTAAGGTTGGATGTTAGGCAAAAGTTCTTCATGGAAAGAGTGATAAAATACTGGAATGGTCTCCCCAGGGAGCTGGTGGAGTCACCATCCCTGGACATGTTCAGTAAAAGACTGGATGTGGCACTCGGTTGGGGCATGGGTTGGACCTGATGATCTTGAAGGTCTCTTTCAACCCAGTGATTCTGTGAGTCTTTTTATTAAATTATTGGTGTTACAAAACAAAGAACTCTGCCTTGATGCCTTGGAGTGGCCACCTGGAGCAGAGGCTAAACAAGATTAAGAGAATAAAAGCAGGTATTTATTAAAAGCCTGCAGCAGAAACACCATGGGCAGTCAGAAGCTTCCCAGAGGCTACGCCCAAGTTGGATGACGGTCACAAGTTTTTCAGACAGTTGTAAGCTGGGTCCATTTACATATCAGGGGTTAATCCTCCAATTACAGTTTCAGGTAATGAAGTAATTTACTCCAACTTTGCCCCTTCCAATTGACTGTTGTTTACATCTCTGGGGACCTGAGACAGTGACGTGTCCTTGAGTTTCAGGCCCAGAGGAGAATTGTTTCGTCTGACCAAAATGTGAAGACAGTAGCTCACACTCTGTTTGGAGTTTTAGAGTTATACACTAAAGCAGTAGAGAATTTGAAAAATATAAAACCTAAATCCAAAGGCATCACCCTGTATCACAGCAGTTTGATAAATGAGGTGGAAACTGTAATATAAACAATTCTTTTTTTTCCAAATTTTCCCATCACTTTCGTATATAAAAGTGTGCTTTCATTATTGATTTTTTTGATCATGAACTACAGACGTGTTTTCTCTCAGGCTTCTGGTTTTAATATCCAAAGGGATCAGTGATAAAATACATGACTTATTAGGACTTGTGTGTACGGACTTTAAAAAAACCCCCACAATGAAGATAGTCATTGAATGTGCACCCAAAATGAATGGGAGCTTTGTCAAGGAGAGTGGAATTAGCTGTGTGGGTATTTTGAAGGCTTATACATCATGTTGTGAAAAAATAAATGGGATGTTAAAAGTGAGGGGATGCAATCTTCAAAGTCATCGTGTGGAGCAGCCACCACCCTCATTCACTTGAGAGAGTGCTGTGTGTGCTCTGCAAAAATGGGCTCAATGTCCTCAACAGAATGGGCCAATTATAAACTGAATATTAATATGTTACTTGAACGAAGAGGGAGAACTCAACGATAATTTTATTTTATTTTTGCCGTTATTTTTCCTGTGCTGTATTATTGAGTTTGGAGAATGGTTTTTAAATTGCACTGTTTAGGTCTCTATATCATCTCCAGAATGGGCAGGCATTTGACGCTGGCATATCGGTTTATCTGATCTTTTTGAAAACATGTCACCTTCTTTCAAGATGTGTTGTTATAGAAACATACCTTGATGGATTAGGTCTTTGAGTCTTGTCTGCTCTGATCCTATTCAGTGCACAGAATGGTGTCACGTTTGCTGACACGTCGAATTTGTTGAAAGGTTTGAAATTTGCTTACACGGAGGCAGAAATCCAAGGCTTTAATAACAGATTCTCTTGATTCCAAATCTGAATGAGGCTGATAATCACCCAGAGAGCTTAGAACCTTGGGGTGAACTTTAAAACAGGATTTTTTGCTTCTGCACAAGCAAAGCTGGTTGGTGTCAGCAGTCCCAGTCCCACTCTTGTGTGTGTGTTGATCCCTTACATTTGCTGAATGCTTTTATTGAAATGTTGCTGCACCAAAGCAATGCCAATAGGACCAAACCATGATGATTCAATTTGGGTTGTGCATCCAGTGCAGCTCCAATTGGGATGAAGCCACTGAAGGTTGCATTGTCTTATCAAACATTTTCTTATCACAGATACTGTGGCAAGATTTTCCCAAGATCTGCAAACCTGACCCGTCACCTGAGGACGCACACTGGAGAGCAGCCCTACAGGTACCACACCCCTGTCTGTGCTGTGGCCAGGCTTTAGGGTCTCTTCCCTTGCAGAAATTTTCTGTGAATGAAGCCAACATCTTTGGTTTTATTCCACACATCCATGTGAATAAATTCAACATTCTTTCTGGACCAGCTCCAGCCCTTCCTCCTTAGCCTTGGATCCACCACTGTATTTTGGTCTCAAGAGTTTTGTGCATTCGGTGCTGATCTTCGGTGTTGAAGCTGCAGAAAGGGAAAGAATTTTGGTCTTAGTGAAGTTCTTTTGGCTGGGGCAGCTTCCCAACACAATCCCCAAGACCTGGCTTTGCTGGGAGGGTGGCTGGCAACTGCTGAACCACTTGAAGTGATGAAGCGCTGCGAAACAGAATTGAAGTGATGTTCAGTAGGGCTCATGGATGTATTTTCCCTTGCAAAAATGTTTGGTTTTTTTTTTTATTGGAGTTCCGTGGTGTTATTTGCAGCCTGAAATTGGGTGATTTGTCAGTCTGATTTCTGAAAGGTCCTGGTTACAAAGGCGTTGCTGTATTTATTTGTTTCCTGCCAAATCTGGATCCTTTCTGAGGTCTGCTTAACCAAAATCCATGTGGGTGAACCCTCCTGTTGATAAGAATATGTGTGTGATACTGAATCCAGGACAGTCACATGCAGAAATGTGTATAAAGCTTCACCTTATTGAAAATGAAAGGCTAATTTAAACTGGAAAGAGGCCAGTTCATGTTCCAGTAAAACAAATACACAGATTTCTGCATTTTATGAGCTGTAAAGAGCAGAGTAAGCTCATTGTTTGTGAGGAAACAGTATGTTTTGTGCATCTAGTCTCTTAGGGAAATGAGATTCACATCTAATTTTATTGAAGCAAGTTCTTGATGCATGTTATACCCGTCCACTGCATAAAAGCCACAAGCAATTAGTAGCATAATGGGCAATTTCAGCACTAAAAAAAATTTGACATCATTGACAAGTGTAAGAGAGGCATGGGAGAAGTAAAAGATTGAAAAACTAAAGTGGTGAAGACTCTTGGCTAGTTGCCAGCCAGAGAATTTGGAATAGTTATAGTATGACTTAGTAATGGCTTAAAGAGCAATACAGTAAAGGCTTTAGGGACTCCAAATCGCTACAGAGTATGAAAATTGATGCCTCTGGTACCAGAGTGATAGACTAAACTACTCACTTTGGCACAGTATTAAAGGTTGGGATTGTTTATTGCTGGTTTTTGCAAGATAACCAAATTTCCTCTGGGATTAGCAATCAAGCAAGCTAATTCCTCAAGAAAAGATTTAATCACACAGTATAATTTAGAATAGGAAAAGAAATAGCCCTTTTTACCTTATTTGAGCATTAGAAGAGATCTGTTTCATGTTTTTTCCAGAAGTGTTTAATTGTATTGTATTGGCAGCACATGAAACAATAGAGTTATTGCTCTACTGTTTTCAAACTTCCCAACTTTGCGTGCAACAGTTTTGAAAACATGGGACTCAATTACCATAGCTAATTTGATGCCGTTAGCTCAGAAACATTATGCTCATTCCTAGAGGCAGTATTTAAAATATAAAGTCTAATGTGAATTAAAGCTGAAAACCCCACCATAGAAGTTATGTCTCCATTCTAAGAGCACAGCTCTCCAGTGAGCCAAAATTTGTCTTTATGTCAGGGAGGACTGGGCCTCAGCAGGGAACAGGGAATTGTGGTTGGGTGCTGAGACTGAACCCAGAAGTCCCTTCATGTATCTTTGGACAAATCTTATATTTCCAGCTACTAACAAACTCTTTCCTACCCACTTGTTTTGTTGGTTTTTTTTTTAGATGCAAATACTGTGACAGATCCTTTAGCATATCCTCTAACCTGCAGAGACATGTGCGTAACATCCACAATAAGGAGAAGCCATTCAAATGTCACTTGTGTGACAGGTGTTTTGGTCAACAAACCAATCTTGACAGACATCTAAAAAAGCACGAGAACGGGAACATGTCTGGTATGTTCTGTCTTTTCCCTCCTGTCTCTTCCCTCCCCAGCCTGCCCCATGTCCCATGTGCAGGGACTGCCCCATTCCCTGTCAGCGCTGCCGAGTGTCCGACGGGTGGGGGGCTGCTAAGTGTGTAAGTGCCTAAGCTCTGCTGACATTTAAAGTGCTCTGAAAATCCCAGCATAAACTCTCAACTTGTACAACTTAAGACCACTGGATGATGTCTTTTCTTTTGGTTTTAATTAAGCCAACCCATACCGTTTTGAGAGCAGACTGGGAAAATTGGTTTAATCCCATCTCTGCAGTCACTTGGCTCTCAATAGGAGTCCTGGATTTAGAGTCCCAGGGGGCACTCTAAAACATTTTCCTGGCACCTTCTGAAATATTCCCACTGTCAGGAGCTGAAAAGTGCTGGCTATTAAGAAGCTAATGGTGCCTCTCAAGCCCCAAAGCAAATTGGTCACTGCACAGCAGCAGCGCAGGCAGCGGCAGGACGGGATGTCATTGGGCTGGTTTGGGTGTCTGCAGGGTTTGATGAAAACCTTCTCTGCAGTCCTTTCAGTCTGCATTTTGCCTCAATGGAGATAACCAGGGGCATGCAGTGAATGCAGAGCTGTCCCTTCCCCAGTGCTCAGAGAATGGTGTCTGACACTGGTCTCTCAGTGCTAATGAACCTGGGTGATTGTGCCAATGGCTGCTTCATATTTTGAACATATCTGCATCATTGATAGCTAAAAATTAAGTTCTATTTGCTCAGTTGAGCCTTTGGTCTAAGAAGGCAGTCTTGGAATCACAAGGAGCAGGAGGGAGATGTTTAAATAGAGACATGGCAAAAGTGATGAAAAATCATGGAAAGTGTACCCAGCACGCAACCAAGTAATTTTGGCTGGAAATCACCTTTGCCCATGAATAATTTCTAATTACTTGTTTTATGGACAAAAGCTGATAGTTCACACTGAGCAGCCTTTGTCTCTCACCCATTTTAACCAGAGTTTCAATTTCATTTTGATTTAAATCCTTAAATATAGAAAATATAAAGAAGCAGCAACAGATGTCGTATGTTTTGCTTTAAGGTACTGCAACGTCTTCACCTCACTCAGAACTGGAAAGCACAGGGGCAATCCTAGATGATAAGGAAGACTCTTACTTCACAGAAATTAGGAATTTTATTGGAAACAGCAACCACAACAATCAATCCCCCAGAAACTCAGAGGAGAGGTGAGTTGTGTCTAATCTGCCTTCATGAGGTGCCCACCATTCTTTTCCAGGTCTGCAGACCTGGTTGTTCCCTTTTGATGATGTCTGGAGCCAGTTAATTTAGAATCTGGTTGCCTCAGTGGCCACCTTGGTGTCTTAGGACACCAAGAAATGTGTTGATTCCTTCCCCACTGTGTGTGAAGATGTTCCAAGTGGCAGATGCTGGACAAGAGATTCCATCTGTGAGCACACATTTCTCCTTGTATCTGGATCTCTCAGTTTCAGACTCCCACCGTTGATTTAAGTCTGCTGAAAAATTCCTTCTCTTTACATTCACTGCAGAACAGGTGAATTCTACATCCTGTGGCTAAACGTATGGAGCCTTAGGATTTAGGTGCAATTGAAATGTGTAATTAATAAAGTAGACCAAGCTAAATTCTTGGATCAAATGAAAGATTGTAGCTGGAAGTCCTTTCCCGTAAGTAACTCAATCCCAAGAAAGATGCTGAGTAGCCAAAAGCCCGTGAGGCTGCGGGTGGGCGTTGGGAGTCCACAGTGCTCCAGCAAGTGAGAGAGCTTTTTCTACTAAGATTTATTGAGTACATGGGTGTTTGAATTCTTCTGAACTAACAGAAGAGAGACCACTTCTAAATATTTTCAGTTAATAGAAGTGCAGCTAAGCAGAAAAAGCTGTGGGATGGAGCCCCACGTGTTTCTTTGGGATTGATGTTGCATTATGCATTATTTTCCCTTTTGAATTGGCATTACATTATCAACATCAAAAAATTCTTACTGTTGGTGACAAACTTTGCTGTCTCCTCAATTTCTAGATGCCTTTGTGAAGGGATCAAAAGGGGGGACAAAACACAATTTCCACAAAAGTATTGGATTAAGTGATTACATGCATATTCAAATTTCATTCCATCTTGATTGGCAATGAGGGCTTGGGATTTTTTCCTTGCACATCTGGTCTCAACATGTCCTCCGACAGGAAGTCAGAAAAGTGGAAAGGTTGCTGGGTTCTGCAGTGTTTCCTTTCTAAATTTGGCACTTCAGACTGCTCTTGACGGATATTTTATCCCTGGCAAATTGCTGCATTTGAAAGCATAATTAGAGAATCTGTTTTCTTAATCACATGGCTTTTGTTACTTTGGTTGTAGTCCATCTCCCTTTCATTTCTAGAAGCCTCAATTGAGCATAACAAGCAAGTTGGCAGCCCAAACTGAGCTCAAAAATCTCTTATTTCTGCCTATTTAAATAAAAGATGATAAAGAGATATTTCTCTGATGATCTTAGAGGGAGGTGGCTGCTTCAGTTCTCCCTGTTCTGCACAACCTCAAATTTTTTTGATACTATTCTAAAGACAGACCGTTCCCTAGAGCATTTTTTTCAATGCAACACTAAACTCATGGCAGTCAGCTGGAATTTGCTCGGAAAATAGATGAAACTCTAATATGTTCAGGAAAACGTTGCTATTATTGTGGCAGAAACCAGCTTTGCTCTTCAGAAAGTCAAATGTTCAACACCAACAAGGCTGTGAGGGTTCATCTTATCTTGCTCCAACTTAGGGTCTATCCCATATTGTCCCGCACAGTTTGAAGCACACGGAGTCTGAAGCAAACTGCGTGCGGACAATAAGGTTTCCATTTTTATAACTGTATTCCTGGAAGAGTTAAGGACCTTTTGCACAATGAGAACAATAGATGAATCAAGGCCTCTGTGCTTCATGACGTAGTGGGGGCAGATACAGTGGCAGCATGAATTTTGGGGGGGCTCCCCTGGTGCAGGTCATTCGCATCACTGTGCCTCTGGTTGGGCGTTCGCTGAGGCCGTGGTGCCGAATTTCTTTGGCTCTCACATGATGTGATGGACACAATGCAGCACCAGGTGCTCTGAATCCTACAGGGTTGAGACCATTACCAAATGAGCCCCTGCTTCAGCATGGGTATTATGTCCTTGATAAAAATCCTGTAGGAAGTAGTTAAGAGAAGTCATTGTCTGAGAGCAAAGGGCAGCGCAATAACAGCGCGTAGACCAAATGGTTTTCCATGTGTATATTGCAGTAATTACTCATTTAATAAGAATAAATGCACTTAAATTGCCATATGACCTTTCTTTTCATTGCTTTTTACCCTTCAAATCAGTCAATAACCTAGTTCAGCATGGAGGCAATGTTGCAGACTCTTCAGGTCTCCAGCTGAAGTCCCTTTGGTTCCCATGTATGAAATCCATACATCCAGTGAAGCAATATGGCTTCCAAAGCAGTGGTAGTGTGCAAAATTAGTTATGCATGTAATTTGGACTTCAAAACTCTGAATGCAATATTGGATGTCATTTTTTATTAAAAATGCCAGATCTGATTTTCAGAGATTCTTGGCCCCTACGGCTTCTGTTAAAAGGCAGTGAGTTGTTTTGCCCAGACTACATGTATGATTGGAAACTTGAGATGAAATAATGCATGAGAAAATTTGGAATGGTTATCTGAACATGCCTCTGTTCAAACAGTAGTTTTAGCAGGATAACAGGAAAATCCCATGTTGATGGTGCTGTAACATCCCACGAATTTCTGAGTGGAATTTTCTCCAATGCTGCCTGAATGTCTGAAGCTAAGCAAGATATAAAATACAGAAATCACTTTATTCTGCTGGGACAGATGCTTTTCAGATCTACCTCCAAGAGTCTGCCGATGAGGAGCTTTCATATCTGATCTGTGTTTATAGCTTGCATTTATTTTGGTACTTTCAGAATGAATGGCAGCCACTTTAAGGATGAAAAAGCCATGATAGCCAGCCAGAACTCGGATCTGTTGGATGACGAGGAGGCAGAAGATGAAGTAATGATGGATGAAGAGGATGAAGAGAGCGAAATGGCAGGGAAAGCAGTGAAAGAGCCCGTGACGAGTGACATGCATGAGGGCACTCCTGAGGAGGATTATGAGGAAACGAGTACTTTGGACATGAACTGCAAAGCTTCCCCTGGCAGGTTGGTTCCTTCCGACTATTGGTGTGCCCAATAGGCAGAGTAGAAACAATAAACCATACAAGAGTGCCAGCACCAAACCGGCCGCCGTGGGAACCGGCCCGGAGCAGCCGCTTCCCACTCACAATAGCAACGAGCGTCTGTGTTTGGGTCAACAGCAGCCCTGCTTTCTGCCTCTTCATGCAGTCTGGAGCCCTTGTTAGGAAAACTGACTGTGCTTGGGGAGCTATTGTGAGGTTCTGGGTGAGACAGGAAGCAGGGTGAGACAGTTCCATGGGAGAGACATTATCTAATCCGCGAACCGTCCTGGACCTCTCCTAACGGCTTTGCAAGGGGCTGTGGAGACACCATGAGAGAGACACCTCCCCCACTCAACTGCCCTTTCTTTAGAACAGAAAAGGGAATTTTTCTTTGATCCTTTTATTTCAGGATCACCATTCCATGCAGCAAGGTGGTTTATGAATGTGAGAAAGGGGGGAAATTGCTCAGGTGTGTAAATCTGACAAGATGAGGGAATGCAGAGAGGATCTTTTAATTGACATTTGAACCCTCCATGGTGTTTTTGTAGGTATAAAGAAGAGGAGTACAATAAGACTGGACTTTCGGCTTTGGACCACATAAGGCACTTCACAGACAGCCTCAAAATGAGGAAAATGGAAGAAAATCAATACAGTGAAGCTGAACTGGCAGCTTTCAATGCTTCCCAGCTGCCAGAGGACCTCAAGCAACCGTTGTACAGGAAATCCAAATCCCAGGTAAAAGCTTAACTCAGTTAAAATGTTATTGTCTCCAAATACCCACGGGATTAAGCTGTTAGTGCGTGGCAGGCAGGGTCGTTCCAGTTTTGTCAGTCAGGGCTGTGCTCCATGTCCACAAACCTCAGGCTCACCCAGCATCCCACTGCACCCCTGAGACATGGCAGGGTGCTCTGCTCCCTGAGAACACAGGATTTCCATACTTTTTTCTTACTTTTTATACTATTTTTGTTCTGCCTACAGAAATGCCATCGTAAGAACTAGTCACACTCTGCTGACACTGGTGCTGGGGAGTTTAGCTGCAGCCTTGCGGGGATGTGACTTGATCTTCTGGCTGGCTTGGCTTTTTGGTATTTTTTTTAGCCTGTTGGATGGTACCACCTCTAGTCCTCAGCATGTTTTACAAACAGCAATAACTGAAATGGAATCCTCATGCTGTTTCTTGCTGTTTTCTAAACATTAATTAATTAAAATGGGGTTTTTTTAGCCCCTTTGAAAGATTCCTGGTTTAAAAACTGCAGAATATGCATGTAGGAAAGGTCAGCAAAGGAGACTGTTATATTTGGTGAAATACAGAATGAGACAAGGGATAATGTGATTCCTCAGCCTCTTGAAAAGAGCCTTCTGTGCCAAGAATCTGAAGGCAAAGGAGACTTTGGGACCTTGTCGACTATCAAAGGTTTCTCTGAGCTTTGTGAAACCAGATGAAAGCAGAAATTATTATTACTATTAGTGAGTCAAAAGTGTCAGTGAAAGGGTTGACAGTGGTTTTACCTAAAGCATTTTGCTGGGTTTTTTTTTTTAACTAAGCTGAGCCTGGTGGCTGTAGCCTGACTGCTGCCCTGAGCACGCAGGGGTGGCGCGGGTCCAGGCTCAGATCCCCGCCGCTGGAGTGTGACCTCTTTGTCCTTCTTCTGTCCCCATCCAGGCCTATGCCATGATGCTCTCTCTCTCTGACAAGGACTCCCTTCATTCTGCATCCCACACTTCTCCCAACATGTGGCACAGTATGGCGAGAGCCGCCGCGGAATCCAGCGCCATCCAGTCCATCAGCCACGTATGACAGTGCGGAGTCTTACCGAGGATGGGACCAAGTCCAAACCAGTAGCATGGCTCTTTCACATATGACTGTTTAAAAGACTGCTGAGCAGAATGCCTTATAAATCTGCAGGGTCACTCATTTAAAGTCCGGTGACCTTAAACTGAATANGAAAAAAAAAAAAAAAAAAAA
The DNA here is from genome assembly GCA_013399455.1 of Anthoscopus minutus. Classification (NCBI taxonomy): domain Eukaryota; kingdom Metazoa; phylum Chordata; class Aves; order Passeriformes; family Paridae; genus Anthoscopus; species Anthoscopus minutus. The sequence goes on along the minus strand of VWYI01038254.1, from coordinate 288,896 downwards.
GAAAGAAACTATTTATTCTCAATATTTTGTTTTGCACAGCAAAGGCAGCTGCTGACTTCTGGAGGATCAATGCGACTTTAAAAATAAGGAAAGAAAAAAATGGTTTCATTTCAGTGGATTATGTAAACTGGGCTGGGAAAAAGTGTCTTCTAGTTCACCCAGCTTTGAGGGGCAGGGGCAGAAGGGTTAAGACTGCATTGATACACACATGAGCACTCCTTTAAAGTAGGAATTGAATTGATTTTCTTTTTATATAAGATAGTTTGACACAGGATTGGGAACAGTTGCTTTTATGTACAAATCTCTTCATTAAAGCTTTATGCATTTTAGCCCTTCAAAGAAAGAAAATAGTTCTATCAAATGCACACTATCCATCGTAAATGTAGAAAGAAGTAACAGGGAATATTTTGTTCTCTCCGTAATTCTTTTGCCTTCTCAACTGCATTGTTTGAAAAAAAAGGAAAAACAAGGAGGAAAAAAAATGACAGAAAAAGAAAGAACTCTGAGAAACAATACATAAGAGGCTTGTGTATATTGTAAACTATGAATGTTCACTACTCCAAGAAGCTAAATCATCCAGATAATTCCGTGAAAGCACCGCGTTCATCGACAGCACCACTAGTTCGAATCATTGTAAGGAGATTTTTAATTTTCGACAATCATGTCACTATTTTCTTGTATTGTTTCCTTTCCCCCTACCCTCTTAATTTCTCGTTTGTGTTGTGTGTACCGTGTATTTATTTGTTGGCAAACGATTGTTTGTTGATTACAATAGCACTGTTCCTGTAACAAACAGCACTGCTCCAGTCCCCCACTGCGTTACAATGTAAGGCACCCATGTACTTCCAAAAAGTGAGGTGAACTGATCTGTGTATATGGGAGTGCAAAACAGTGTTTGAAATTTTCTTACATTCCTCTTTTATTTTATTTTTTTTTTGCCTTTTAATGAACTAAATAACTAATAGATGCGACTTAGTTTTGTTCTGTGTTTTTTTTTTTTTTTTGTAATACAGTAAATTGATTCGATTGTATAAACAGTTATGATTTCTTCATGAAAGCATGATTCTTCTGATTAAAAAAACTGTACCCAATATTTTATGCTGGTTGTCTGCGAGCTTGTGTGATGTTATGTTCATGTTAATCCTATTTGTAAGATGAAGTGTTCCAAATTTATGTTTTTAAAAAAATTAAATAAATAACGGAAGGTATTCAGTTATTTTTGGGGGTTTTTTTGGCCTTTAGTGAGGGACCAGATTTATTTTTCCTTTTGTTTATAATCTCATTTTGAAATAATCGGCAAGTTGAGGTACTTTCTTTAAATGCTTTGTACAATGTAACTGTTACGCATTTCAGTACATTACTATGGGAGGATCAACTTAAAAAAAATAATAAAGGACTACAAAACTGAAGGGATCCATTTCCTTTTTGTCTTCGTTTTGTCTGAGTTGGGGCAAAAAAAAAAAAGGAGCATTTCCTCTGCAGCAAAGATGGATCTGTGGGGTCGTGAGAGGATGGGGCTTGGGAGGTGTCTTGGACTTGGCCATGAAATGTGGGACACGAGCCAGAGCCTCTCAATAGACCAACTGTTGGAGGAGTTTAGTTAAGTCCTTTGAGTTTCCAAACACTACCTTGGAAAAGGGGGATATTTGGGTCATTTCACATAAGAAGTTGGTGCAGTGTCACCTTCAAAGGCGCTTGCGGAGCCCTGAGTTTGAGTTTTGCCTGCCTGCTGCTTGTGGGGACAATGTTGGCTGGTGCATAGTGAAATATTCACTCACCAGAGTGATCAAAACCCATGGCTGAGAAGCTAAATGAGCCTTCAACTGCATAAAATGAGCCTTTTAGAGTCTAAAAGAGGAAAAAAAGAGCATTTTAATTTGTGTTCCCTTTGAAATCAGAACCCCTGCTTCTGGGTAACCTGGGGAGAAGGGATGTCAGGAAAAGCCAGCATTTTCCCAGGGAATGCCCATCTTTCTCCTCATCAGCAGAGATGGAAGGGCTGAGATGCTCCTCTCTTAGCCTGTGTCAGTGCACAAAGACTTCTCATAGCTCCTAAGATATTTAAATTATATTCCAGAATAACCTGTATGTGTCATTCTCTTCTTCAGTCCAGGTGTGGGCTTGTTTGGTTTGATCCTTCAGCTTGACAGCCTTCTGCACAAGTGGGTGGCAAGCTGAGACCTACATCCCAATAGTTTTCATGCAAGAAGCCTAAACTCCAGTTGGAAAAAAACGTAAATAGATGAAAAAAAAAATCCTATGTGCATATTCTTGCATTGCACTGGCCTGAGGCAATGGCCAGGTACATGCAGATAATTGCATAAATAGGCTATTATTTTTAGTGCAGTTAAAGTCACTGTGAAACTCAGTTTTAGGTTCCTGCCAAATACAGAGAACAAATAGATTAAAAAATAAGTTTTATCTGCAAACAACTTTCCAGATCATTTTCCCCTTTAATTTGATGCAGTGACATTTCTTATCAGCTCTGGCCTCACCTGCCCTAGATGAAAGAGGGTTTGGGAGGTGGAGAAAGGGTGGGACAGTGAACAATAATCAAACCCCTGTGTTTAATGTTCTGGGTTGCAGTAGCACACGTATCATAGACCTGTCAGGAAAAGTACTCCTTGAGCTGAGCTCAGGGTTAGTTCAACCTGGCCATAGCCAGCTCTGGTGACCATTAGGGAGCAACTGCTGACAATCCCTGGGCTGATATTCCCATTGGTTGTCTGGAATTTGGTGCTTTCTTGTCACAGTGTCCCACCCAGCAGCACTGCCCCTGGGCTTTGATGAGCAGAGGGGACAAAAGGTGTTTCTGTAATGCCATAATGATCCTTCAAGTCTGTGTAGATCCCTTACCATGACCTTGATTTTCATTGCCTTGTCTCAGTGCCAGAGTTGTTCACCCAGAGGAATAGCTGAAAAGCAAACCCAGACTTGATTGCTCATCTCATCCCCCAATAAACAAAGAAAACAGGATAATTTTTGTCTTTGTGTCGTACCGTCCCCAATGGACCACACAGGTGCAGTTGTCCAGATGCAAACAGATGCTGAGTGAGGACTGATGTTTCTGGCGTTCTGCTACAGTGATTTAATTTTTTTTAAGGGGAAAAAAAAAGTCAATACTTTTCAAAAATCCCTTCAGCTTATTTCAGCATCATCCTACTGTTCACCTCACTGTAGTACTTTTCTGTAAGCCAACAAATCACTCCCATGTGATCCAGCAGCCTTCCTAGATGAAGGAGCTGCACATTGCCCTCTCAATTCCTATCTACAGAACCGAACAAAGCCCCAGCATGACAAGATGATTAATCAATATTTCACTCTGGCCCAGCTCCTCAATACCCCTGTGGGTCCCAGTTGCCATTCCTGTGTCAGCTGCTGTTTCCAGTGGGTTCATTTGTGGAGTAATGGGAGGGGAAGTTATTATAGAAGCATTTGCAGGGCTGCTTTTGCTCAGCTATTCAGTTTGGCCCATTGCTCCATGCTTGTCTTGAACTTTAAAACTTTCTGTCAGGTCGCTCACATGTAGAGGCTCACTGAGCTCCTGGATGGCTCCCTGCACTCTCTGCCTTCTTCCAGCTATATTTAGTCCCAGTTGTGGTTTTGTTGCTCACTCGTAGAGTGGTGTGGAAAAGTCAGTTTTAAAGATGCTTCCAGTAATGATTTAAACAAAACAAGGTATCCAGCAGCAAACAGAAACCCTTTTTTCCATGTCAAAGCCCATGTTCCTTGCCAGGACTCCAGTTAGCAGGAAAATGTGTTTTTGCAGCCTGGCCAAAACCAGCCTTTCTCCCATCCACTGACTGCCCCTGCAGGTCTGTGAGTGCACCTAGTCTGGGGCTGGCAAGTGCCAAATTAACTCAACTGCTATTTCTGTGCAGAAAATGGTGCCAGCTTTAGGAAGGGCTCAATTCAAGTTCAGAGTCATTTAGGGAAGTCTGGGGAGATGGTGAACATCAGATTAAAAATAAAAAATATGTACTGTGTCCCTCTTCTTTTCCATTATTTTTTCCCCTCTAACTCAGACTCGCTCCTAGAAGAAAATTTTCAGCAAAAATATTCCAGAATTTGGATTTTAATGAGACTAACATTTAGATGATCCCTAGAAAGAGGCCCCAGTGCCACACAGTGATCCAAGGACTCATGGAATGTCTTGCAAACCTTTATCCCAAAACTGCTGCTTAAACTTTGCTTGGGACTGGTTGCCTCCCTAGGTGTGAACATAAAGCAGACTGAACACAGATCCTTCTGCATGGTGGAAGCAAAGCCTGCTTTGTTTGATCCAAGAGGGTGCACATTTTAAAGGCAATTGAAGCTATTCATACCTATGAATCCATTTGGGGAAGTTTGGGGAACCTTTTATTACGAAAGGTGCTGTGGAAATATGAAAGAATTGTTGTACAATGCAGTCTGAGCAGGGGGTCTGAGAAAAGACACCTCCAGCAGGCACTCGCCTTTTCCCTGCTTTATTTTAATACTAATTAAATCCAGAAAAGCTATAGAAATTTGATGAAATGCTACACTTCTAAGAAAAAGTTTTGTCCAAGAGTCTTCAAGCAGGCCTCCCAGCTTGGGAGGGTCTAGTGGGAGAAGAGGGTTAGTGGTGATTTTGATGCTTAAATTATCAGTAATTAAGAAGTTGATTTTCGGGGATTGAAGAAAATTTTAAACAGCTGCTTCTTTCGGGCCTTTTACTCCTTATTTTCATTAGCATGTGCTAAGGCAATCTGGAAAATATATTTAGATCCATATTATGCTATGTCAAGACCTCAGCATCTGTACCTTGGGGCAGATACATGTGAGATAGCCGAGGGTGGATGTGCCAGCACGCACATGTGGAAGCGTTCAATTTGTAACATGATTACAGCCCCAACACAAAGCCCGCTTGATACCTGTGGCAGGCTTGTTCCATGTGAAGCACAGAAAATTCTCCAAGATCATGTCATGTTTCACATCACCAGCCAACCCAAACTAGAGAAGCAGCTCTTTGACTCCTGGGGAATCTCTCCCAAGGGCCACGTGTCAGGCCCAATTAAGGTCCAGGCGGGCTGGTGCTAATTGGGGTGAGGAATGCAGGGTGTGGCGTGGTCCTGCAGCAAAGCAGCCCCTTTGTCCAGGCCACACCAGCCTGTCTGCCTTCCCAAGGGGGGCCAGTGGGGGAACTCCTGCTAGGAAATCTCCTGGAAAAGTTGCCAAGAGGAGCGAGAGATCCCAGTATGGATAAGAGAGCCCAGGGCACTCACTGTGGGGTCTCCTGCATTAAAGTTGCCATCAAAAAACAGAAAGGTGGTGAGCGGCCTTCTGCACATGCAAAATGCAAACCTGACATCAGCATCCTCTAAGAATCCTCTCTCATCTTATCCACACATCTTTATCCACTCCCAAAATAAAGTTTTTTTGACATCTGAAGTGATGATACACTAGAAAAATAAAATAAAATTAAGGCATGAGCTGAGATGGTGAAATTAATTTAAACATTCAAATTCCTGTGAATTTCAGAGGGATTTATGTGAAAATCCCAGCAGACTCAGTACCAGGTCACCTATAATCCAAATGAAAGTGAAACATTGGAGGATAAAACCTAATGGTCTAATTCAAAACTGATTCCTACAAATATTTGAAGGATTTTGATCTTCCTAATTAAGGAACCAAGTGTTTTACTGTACCCAACTGTTTCAGAGAGTCATACATTAGACCTTTAAAGGCCATCCAGCTCCAACCCCTCTGCCATGGGCTGGGACACCTTCCACAACCTGGCCTTGGACACATCCAGGGTAGCCACAGCTTCTCTGGACAACCAGAGGACCTCACCACCCACACTGTAAGAAAATTCTTCATTATGTCTAGTCTAAATCTATCTTCTTTTAATTTAAAACCATCACTCCTTTTGTCCAGTTGAACATGCCCCATTAGAGTCTGTCCCCTGCCCCCTGTGGCTGCAGGGTCTGATGGGTCTTCTCTTGAATTCATCTCTCCTCTCAGCACGGCCAGGAGCATTTTCTAGCACCCAGCCTTGGACTCAGGTCTTAAGGGAGAAAAATCTTTGCCTCTCTGGCTTATGAGTCGTGCTCCTATGTTGACATGTCTACCTCCCTCAGGAGGCACTCCCAGAGGTGCGAAGTCTGTGAAGTCCACGCAGCTGCAGTCACACTGGTGTAATAAAAATTTGGTTCAGAAGAATCCACAGCCCCTCTGCTCTGAGCAACCACAAGCCACAAAACACTTTGCAATCCACTGTAACGAAGGAGAGACCTTTATTACATTTAGACTTGATTCCCTGGTACTCCCTGGAAGCAGTTCTGCTGCTTTTATTCCTTAAAAGCTATTAAAACCTTAACCACTGCATGGAAGAACTCGCTCCAGCTTTACACTCATCCATTAAAACTTTGAATGGGAGACCAAGAACTACTTTTTGGACCTAACCCCATCAGCTGAGGAGTGCCAGAGTCAGGTCTGAATTTGTCTCTGCCCTGGCTGAGCACAGAGACCAGGCTGAGAGATGCTGAAGGGCAAGAGCATTGGCTTGTAGCTGAGTTATTCCCCAGGCTTCTCTTCACAGCCTGTAAGAATGGACAGGGAGCCAGTGACCTCTCCTTCCCCTCGTGTGGCCATAAGCCAAACTCTGAACATGCCACCCTCTGTTAGCTTAGGAAACAGTAAAGCTGGACAGAAATCCACTGTGTGAAGAACAAAGTGGAGCAGGAACAGGGACTGGGCTAAATCCCACCCAAAAAAACTCCAACAAAAATCTTGAGCCACCTTGAACTTGTCATGGTGCTGGGGGACAAGAGGCAGGTGTGGGTAACCAGCAGGATGGCACAGAGGCATTGACCAGCTCAGTCATCTCTCAAAAAAAAATCCTTCTGAAGCACAAGTGCAAGACCAAAACAACCTGACATGGTTTAAGGGAAATGGCACCAGCCAGAACCTGCTATAAGGGAACTCCCTATATTGCTCTTTATGCTGCCCAGATACTGCAGGGTTGTAACACAGAAGTCAGCTCAAAACTTCTCATTATTTTCAGGGGGTTTCATTATAGAGTTGAAATATCTGGCTTTCTCAGCTCACCACTATAATAACTTACTCCTCCTCCACTCTGCCACTGAATTTTTAATATTTCCTTTTTGGAAAATGTCAGGAGTCTCAGCAGGGTGTGGGTTTCTGCTCGAATACAGTTCTGCCAGGGGTGAGCAAGGCTGAGGTGCCTTAGGGCAACACTTTGCCCTTGGAAAATATTTTCTAGCTACTGTCCCCACAGAACAACAAGGGAAAAAAACAAAAAGAGGCATTTTCCCAAAACCTGAGGAACCAGCCTCGTAAATTATTCATTTGTAATGTTTCTTCATTTCAGCTGAAACAATGATCCTGGTACACTTTCTTTTAAACTTTGTCTCCCAGTCCAAGCGGCCACCTACTTTGTTGTCCAAATTTCTCGTGCAGTTTGAATCTTACAATGTGTAATCTCAGTAGGGTTATCAGTTATGTCATGCATTATACAGCCTCCAATCAGCATAGTGGGAAACAACATTTTCATTTAATACCAGGAGAAACAGTGGAAGTCAGTGATTGATACCAACACAATGATGGGAAAAAGTGTCCAGAGGTGCTACTCACATAATCTCACTTTACAACATCTTGAAAATTCAATAGAAAGGACTTTGCTAACAATACCAGAATGACATACCACTGATTATTGTTCCTAAAGCTCTTAACAATAAGAAAGCTCTCTAAATATATCTCAACAAAAAACATATAACAGTTTGTTTCTTCTTTTTTATTTTTATTTTTTTCTTTGCAAAGCACACAGTATTAGTCAACAATTGTTTTGTGGCGTGAGCCCATTAGGGCTGTTGGCTGGTAATGTTCTGGGAAATGAGCTCTTGAAAGGTCTTTTTTTTTCTTTTTAAAACATGCCTAACAATTGTATCTTAGAACAATCCTGGATCAGCAGACTGCAAGGACCCACTCTGACATTTTCTTAAGCCTGACAAAAGAACCAACTCCACTTGCATTTTATTCACTTGCTTCAAACTGCTGTGAGAAGTAAATTTTCTCTCAGAGCAGAAAGGAGAACCTCTTTAAAGACCAATTCTTGGTTTATCTTTCCCCAGCAGCCCATCCTCAGCATAATGTGGCTTCCAGAAATGCAGTTAAATTGTACCTTAAAGACATTATAATATATCCCTCAGAAAGAAACTGGAAATAAGCATATTTACTTCTAAAATCACACATTAAGAGATGAACTAGGAACCACTTAGGGGTCAGTGTCTACTATAGAGGAGCCCTGAAAGTAATTCATTGCTCAGCATCTTCCAAGAGTATTACCCACCTTTGGGGCCATCCCTACTGACCCCACAGCGCATACATGAAGACAGATATGGACTAAAACCTTTCTTTTGCACTGCAGCATCAAGCCCATTGCTATATTTCATCACTGTGTCACTGTACAATGCTTTCAGGGTGTATGGTCTTCCAGAAACTGGTTGGTGAAGATTAAATAATAATTTAAATTCCTTTGATATAGTTTACATTTCAAAACCAAAGTGAACCCTTACATGTACCACAGATCTTCACTGCATTTGTAGCCCCAAAAGGCCAATGAAAGATCCCTAAAAATAATTAACTGAAGTAAACATTGAATCACATTACAGAGTCAACAATGAAGAATTTTTGAATGAAATAAATGTGTCATGCTTGAGGACATTGAGTGAAATATCCACTGGATTTTCTTTTATTGCTTGCCCTTAGTCTCTCTGTTTATTATTAAAGTGGTTAATAAGCAATTCCTAAAACTGATCCAGAAGGTGTCTTTAGCAGCCTGACTGTCAGCCCATGCCATCCAGTATGTTTTCCACCAGCCTTTTGCAACCCTAGCTTGATTTCACCTTAAACACTCTTTGGAATGATTATTTTTGTTCGCTGAACTTAGACATCAGTGGTGGAGATCCAGTTAAGATTTGTTTGTGGTCGATATAAACAACACTTACAGGGTACAACATATACCAGGAGGAAGAATTTCAACTTCTGAAAACATTTTAGGATGATCAAATGAAGGGAATGAGAAAACTTTGTGAAAACTTAATTTGAGCACTGGCTGCTTGGCTCTGCTTTTCCTGTGGTACAACCACACGGTTGCTGTTATTGCCTGTCAGTAACCCTAAATTTATTTAGAGGTATAGATACATTATGTACTTCAGTTGAAGGATTTTTTTTTCAATCCCCCAGCAAACACTCTGTGTGTTCTTCAAAGCACCTTCTACCACAGTTCATAGCACCTGGTTATTAAACCAACCATCTGATCTCTTTCTGTTGAGTATATCGACATAAACTCTTCTATTAAGTACTAAATATTAAGTGTTTATTAAGTATCAAGAAAGATTTTGTTTACTTAGCATTTCTCTAATTATTAAGTGTAGACCTAATAACTGGAATTCCTCCACAGGGTAACTTGAAAGAAGCCTCAGCTGAATTAGGGGCTGACTCTCCCTAAGGCAGGGCTGGAAATATCCCTGAGCTTAAAGCTTAATTTTGATGCTTTTCACTTTTTCCCGATTTCATGCACTTACAATACTCATGCATTGCATACAATAATAGGTACTTAAGTGCAAGTATTGCATTTAGTTGCATACATATTAATGCAATTTGGAGAAAGTGCTCGCCTAAGGGACGGAGGCAGCTGCAATGGCTGGGAGAAATGCTGGCCATGAGGAGGTGACCTCAACCTGCCCTGGCTGAAAGGTGAGGGGGTTCCCCCACCTGTCCTGGGTGGGCTGTGTGTGTCCTGACCCAGGGCTGGTGCAGATCTGATGGCAGAGCTGCTGCTTATTGGTGGTGGTGCTTGGTTTTGAAGTCAAGTGATAGGAAGCTGCTTGAATGGCTGGAGCCAGAGCAGGCTGCCAAAGAGAAAAAAGCACACAGGGCTTCACTGGTGGTTAATTACTTTGTTGTTTTTAAACTTTATTTTACTTAGCTTTTTTTGTTTATTGTTAGGGTTTGGGGTTTTTTATTTCTGTTGTAAGGATCCAACTTGAGAGTACCTGGGAGTGGGCTGGTGCTGCAGAGCCTCCTCGAAGGGAGCTCAGTGCCTTTGAGGATGTTGCTCTTACATGCCTGTGAAAATATGTACCCCAGTAACCACACAAGTAAACATGTGCCTCGTGAGCTACATGATTCATATGTGATCTGAGGTTTCAGGGGATTTCTGCATTTTTTAAATACTATCTGTGTTTGAAAGTATTGTCCAGGAACATGAATAATTTTCTAGTATTTATAGTATTTGTGTTTCTTTCTTGAGAGCTCACCCCAAACATCATGGTAAAAATTGGCAAAAGCTCTTTGAAAACAAGAGGTTTGAGTTTACAACCAAGAGTTTAATATATTCTAGGAGTGCTGCAATTCTTCACAGGAGCACCAAGAATGGATGGACTTGATGATTTTAGAGGCCTTTTCCAACCTCAGTGACCCTATAGTTCAATAGTATGCGCCCTGGCAGGCAAGAGACCCCCACAGACCCCCTCCCTGTGCCTGCTCGTCCATACAGCATTTCTTGCCCCTATCAGGGTATCTTACGTGAGAAATAAAGTGTGGAAAACTTATTTCAGCTGCATTTCGCGGGGCAGGCGCTTTGATCAGCCAGTGCTCGAGTATACTCGAACAGAGCACACAGGAGAATGGACAATTTTACTCTTTTAGGTACGCAGCTGCCGCCGTGAAAGGGCTGTCGAAGTTGCCAGCAGCCATCAGGCAGCCTTTGGCTTTGAACAAGAATATCCCAAGCCAGGGGACAAACTCCCCCATCCCCTGCTCCGGGACAACATCCGCAGCCTCCACCCCATCCGTGCACCACCAAACCCACGGGCAAACCTCGCAGCGACTCAGGCACAAGTAAGCGCGGGTTTAGTTAGCCCGGGCTTGCGCTGCTGACTGCGATGCTGTCGAAAGAGCGCAGGGAGGGAGGCAGGGAGGTGCGCGGGGTTTCTCCCGGCCGTGATGGATGCGCTCCTCCAGCCCTAATTGCCGGCTGCTCTCTCGTGGCTGCGCGGGGAAGTGCTCGCGGTGCCTCCGCTCCCACCACGCTTCTTCAAAACAAATCCAAGCAGCGGGCCCAACTGGGAATCAGGCTGGATGTCTGTAAAGTCCCCTGTAAGAGGACTTTTTACAGCCCAGTACTTCAGCGCCGGGCTACCACAGCTCCTTTCTGTGAAGAAAATTCAGTTTTTCGCCTAATTTTTGCCTGTTTGAGAGGCTGAGAAACATCCAGGAGATAAACCAAGGCGGAGGTACAAATTTTGACCTCGTTATGCTGGCAGTGTCGCTCTGTTAGCTGCTAGGTACTGTTAGGATTTTGGAATTCAGCTTTACCTTTTTTTTTTTTTAATATGTGTTAGTCTGTGGAGCGGAACGCACGAGCCAGACCTGAGCAGTGCGGAAAGGCTGTCTTGATTCATTGCACTCATATGATTTTGGCTGCAGTAAATTCACCCTCCTGCTACAGCATGCAATTTGAGGGTTTATTGAATGCTGGCACAACCAGAGGGGAATCATCAAAGTGGAGATAATTGCAGGGCTCTCGTTGCTTCTGCTGTCATTTCTTTACCAGCTATTGTCTCACTGCTCGGGAGAGTATGGCCAAAGACCTCTCAAAAGAAATAAAATAGTAAAAAACGTCAATTTTATCCCCTCTTCTATTTCTTTTCCTTGTGGTAGGACTTACTCTTACATGTGATTCTTTATAGTCTCCAGGAAGTTTTCGGTTTCTTCTCCTATTTCACTGTCCCTTCATTCGCTGCTGCCTTGGAAAGGCATTATACAAGATCCTGTCCTTTTTGTATTGTTAGCACCCAAAATCTTAGCCCATTTCTGTTTGAGGTAGAAACCTAACACGCCTTCCTCAGCAGCAGGACTTTGGCCAGTGGAATCCCTGGAGAAGATTTCTGCTCACCTCAGCAAGCACCAGGAGAGCGTCTTCTCCCCGCAGCCTTCCCCTGCTACTTCTCTTCCCTGCTCTCCCTCCACTTCAATTCCCCTAAAAATCGCCTGGAGATCATTGGTCAGTTCAGCAAAGACAACTGCTCCATCACAGCCGAAATCTGAGCTCGCACATATGGTTGAAGTTAAGCTAAGGTCTTCTTCCCAGAAATGCTTTGTGAAGTTCTTCTCCAGGCAAGTCTTTTCCAGTAAGATAGTGTCTCCTTGCCTGCTATTTTGCTTAGTCTCGCTTTCTTTTATCTTCCTTGTCGAACTTAAATGTCGCCATTCACTGCTAGCAGATGTGGTTTGGGATTCCTACATTCTTTTATGCCTTTATTTCAGTGCTTTCATCACATCTTCTCTTTCAGCTAGGTGAATCAAAGGCCTTTCCATAGTCCAGTCAATGCGAGCTATACATGATGGCTTGTTTTATTTGGCAATCTTCTCCAGAATGTGATTCATTGTCTGCAGGTGATTCATAGTTAGGAAATTACTTCTGAACCCTGCCAGTGCTTGTGGTTGATTAAAGTTCAGAAGTCCCTGTAGTCTGTTCACCAGCGCTTTTTTGTCAACTCAAATATTTGTGTGCAGTAAAGAACAGTAAAAAAGTGGATGTGCTACTGACATGAGCAATTTACTTGAATGTTTGCATCTTTAGAAAATTCTACCAAAATATCTAGAACTGGCATGAAACTGTTTCACAATGTCTGACTAAATGAATCACGTTTTACAAATAAATATCTGTCAAATCGCTCAATTACTCGAGATCCAGTCATTAAGCAATAAAATAAAGCAGTAAATAGGAGACATCTGCTGCAAAGTGCTACAGAAACATAAGCATCTTTCTCAAGTTACCTTCTTTGCATTTTGGTATAATGATTCACCAAAAATGTCCTACCCAGGGCAATCAAACATCAGAAAATTGTCCATCCCCAAAACAATATTGGCATTGCATGGTACCTTACCCAAATACGTCTCGGTGGAGGGTACCTAGGAACTGATCAGCTGAAGTGATCACCATTATTGGGGGAGCTCAGATGATTCAAGGTACTGAAAACTTGAAAGAAAAATAGCATTGGAAGTCATTGCTTCTGACCTTGACTTGATATTTTTTAAAAGATGTAAATGCTGCCTTTTGTTTTGAAAGAGAATATTTCCCATAATGGCTGAGAGAGAACACAACTTTCTCTTTATGACAGAGGTGCTTGTGGGAGTAATACTAAAACTCAAGGCATGGATGACCAAGGGGCTTGAAAACTGACTCTCTAAGGACCTCCTGCTCAAATCCATTATAATCCAAATCAGCAGGAACTGAATCCCAAAGGCTGGCAACTTCTAGGGGGCTGCAGCCAGACAAAAAGTGGGGATAACAGCTCGTGTCAGTCAGGCACATCCACATGTGACCTGCCACTTTCCCCAGAAGGATGAGGGGCTTTTTGGCAGCATCATCCTACAGTGTTGACACAGAAAATGGTATTTCCAAGAATACAAATCAATTCAAGTACCTTTTGGAAAGGCACTCGGATAACAGCAAATTTATGAAGTTGTAGCCTCTTCACTTTGCTTTTGGGCAGCTCGGGCTCATTGCTTCATCAAGAGTGTCAGTTTGCAGAGCAGTGCTTGATCTGCAGTTTCTGCAGAAAAAGAAAATATTTTTAAAACTTATCTTGATAGTTATAGAATTTCATATGAAAGATACATTTTTCCTGCCAAAAGATTCCTACAATTCTCAAGCAGCACTTCAAAACTGGTAGAGCTGGACTGACATTGCATATTTTACTGGTAATGAAGCATAGTAAAAACAGAAATGGAAAGAATAATCAAGTACCCAAAGCTGCATTATCACAGAAGTATCAGCTCCTTTCAGACCTTTTCCTGGATAACATTTCAGCACCAGCAGCTCTACCTAAAATTTGGCTCGTGGATTATGTTTAAAACTGGAACTCTGTGTATTAAACCCATACCTAGTCAGGTTACTGTGTTTAATTCAAAATTCTTCTCTAAACAAACTCTGTAACTTCTCCATGCTTCAGGTTGCAACAGCTTCTCTGTACATATCTCCAGATGGAGATGGTTTTTTGCCAGAACTGAGGTTTAAAATATCTATTTAGTAACTTTAGTTCCTTTCCACAATTCTCACAAGCATAAGGAGCTCTAGCAAGGGCAGGGTCATTAAAAACTTCTCCCAGTGTGCTTCTGCAGACAAATATTTCTGCTGAGTTCAATTCTTCCCAGGGGAATTTACTTTGGAGAAGAAATAGTTAAAACAATTCCCCCAGGGTTTAACTGTGTCAGTAATTTAGTAAGAACATTGGGACATTGTGAAGTTTAAAATTGGATTTAAAAAAAATCTGTAAAACAGGAGATGAAGACCTCAGTTTTCCATCTCATCCAAGAAACTAGGTCTATCATAAAATAAATAAAGTTGTTCAACAGGTAGGAGCTGAATGGTTGACTTAGAAGATACAGAAATGCTCCTGCTCAGGGGAGGTTTTCCCAAAGCCATCAGCTGCTTTCTGCCAGCTGCCACACACATTTTCAGGTCTCAGGCTCAGAAACGCTCCAGGTTAGATTTGCCTGCTGAGATCACCCAACAGTGCTCCTCTTTTATAAAAAAACTACCAGAAATGACAATGAATTTGGCCTTTTCTTCATCAACAGAGCTCAGCTTTGAATTCCTGCCTCATTTAGCCAAAGATATTTGGCTTGGTCGCTGTTCCTCTTTGACAGTTTAGATATCGGTGCACTTCACCTTCATGCAAACATGTGGTTTTTATTTTAGGTTATGCAAAACTATGTCAAGATGGTAGGGAGAATATATTATCCTGCATCCCAGGTTAAAAAGGATGGCAGTTGATTCAAATCTGTGTCCACTCTTCCATGACAAGTGCATGCACATCTAGCTGATAAATGCATTTATTTCCAGTGTCCCTCTGTGGTTCAGATGCCAAGAGAAGGACAAACTCCACCATGAGGGGCAGGAGATCTTTCAGTAGGAGCCATGCCTCTGGCTGATATTCCTGGACTATATTTTTAACTAACTTGAAAATGTCCAAAACAACAAATGTGTCTTTCAAGCAGAACTCAAATGACAAAGAGCACAAAGCAAGGAAACACAATACGAGTGTGGTTTTGCTCCTTTTCCTGAAAGAAAAAGCAGTGATTTTATAAAACTCCAGTGCTCCTAGTTCTGATGTAGAGACTCAACACGCATGGGGGAGGAGGTGGAACTGTGCCTTTCTGAAATAAACCACCCTGAGTGTCATGCTCGAATCTACACAAGGAGAAGACAAACGCTGATGGATTCAGTGTCCACATGCATTCCTGGCTGTCCAGCCATCAGAAAATGGTGGGAAGAGAGGTTATGACAGCATCAGGACCTGGCTGGTCCCATGGGACATTTTTAGGACGTATAAAACAAATTTAAAATGAAGCACTAACATGGTGACAGCCCTTCTTGAAAGTCTGAAGAGGCTCCTTGGAAAAAACAACACTTTGGAATTATTTACAAATGCTGTCCCATCTGTAAACACAAGAAACATCCTTAATGTAAACAGAGTCCCTCACTCTGGAAGTGCAAGGAGAAATGAACAGGAAGCAGGGCAGCAGAAGGAGGAATAAATCAGTGACAGATTTCTGTGAAATAAGACATCTTGGTCCTTGTGCTTATACGCACACACCAACATCGGTTATTAAGTCCACATGGATCCAGCGAGCTCTTTGGAAAAGACAGCCTGAAGAGATGAGGAACACAAATGGAGCATCTAAAAACAGATGGGGCATGAGGTTTTCAATAAACCTGAACATAGATGGGGACTCACATAGCAGCAGCTCAAATGCCTCATGCTGTGTGCCCATCAAATTTCACAAGCTTAACAACGTGGGACTGATTCTGTACATGGGGAGGAGAATTTGCAGAGGATAAATCCAGCCAGTTATGTGGGGCTGATGAGCTGTGTGGTTCAGCTGTAAGGATGTTTCCTCCAGGAGAATCAAGGACCCTTTGTAGGGCATTGCTGGGATCAGCAGCTTCTCAGTGGGATTTGCCAGCGTGTCTTGCCTGGTCCACAGTTAATTAACTGATCATGCAATTCCCTTTCCTGTTCTGTGCCCGTGCAAGAAATTCGTGTTCTAAGCCTGGATCTGGCTCTCACTTTGAAACAAAAATTTTAAGGGATCCCCAGTGTTTGGTAGTATTCCATAGTTATTATTTGTGTTATAGGAAGACCGGCAGATCCAAAAATAAGATGAGAGCCAATATGGTCATCTCTGTACCAATATAGTGTAATTCTTCTTATCTTGGAGAACCTACAAAAATAGGCAGAAATGAACACAGGGAATTAACATTGCAAGAGAATAAACTCTTGTTTCCTTGATATCGCCCATACTGTCCTGTCAATCTCCCCATTCATCCTAGGCCTTCTAGCACCTCCTCATGACCACTTGAAGATTGGATTTTTTCATCAAGAGCTGCTGTGGTACTGATGAATAGAAACATTTCTCGGGGGTAGGAAAGAATGACTGCAGACAGAAGATGCCCCCAGTGAGATCAGATTTTGCATTAAAAACCTTTATGTGTCTTCAGTTCTGACATGACACCAGGAGCCACCAGTGAAATGGGACACAGCAGATAACACAAATCTATAGTTGCCTCTAATATGTAACAGTGCCTAGAGCAGAATTACCTGAATAACATTCACCCTCACTCTGAGGCTGGAGATGCTCAATCCATCACTTCACTGACCCCCATCAAGAGTTTGAAGAAATGCACCTTTGAAGAAAAGTTGAATTTTACAACGCTCTATTAGATTACGGATTAAGACAGGAAATTAGTACCTAGAGTCAAATCCTTTTGGTACTATTTATGATATTTACATTGGAAAGGGGCTCCCTGATTTATATCTCTATAAATATTATCTGCTCACCAGGTGCCAGCTGGGGCAGGGCTGGGCTGTGTAAATCAGGACAGGACATGGTGCATCCTCTGCATCTGATGACTCCTTGGGATGGGGCGACCTCCATGGGGATGTGGGTGGAGGTGTGGAGTGCAAGACAAGATCCTTCATTTTGAGCTCCAGGGAACTGAGGACAGAAATACGAGCCCAGAAATGAGCATGGCTGGCACAGAAGGTGGAGCACACGCATGCACACTTCAGTAGATTGTCCCATTTAGATCCTCAGGGCACATGCATTAAGGGATATCCCAGCAATCTGCAGGCATTCCTTTAAGCAGAATCAGCACCCACCTGCCTGACTTGGGGCATGTAGAGGACTCTAAGCAGCCTTTCTAAATGATATAAATCAGACTGTGCTAAGGAAGGTGGACTTTCTCCTGACTTTATCAGACATTATCAGCCCTTACCATGAAGTCCTGACTCACAGACTGCATTGGTCCTGCTTTTCCATCTCTTTCTGTGCCATGAAGTCTTGAGATGAACAAGGGATGAGCATGGTGCTGGACATCTCATCCTTCTCCAAAATCTCTTCAAGACCCACCTCATTATCTCACGTCTTTTTGGCACACAAAGTGATGTCAGTGGTTCCATCACTGCTTTTTGCCACGATTTCGGGCAGGCCTGACCCATCTGGAAGGGAAGAGGTGATGGTAAAACACATTTCCTCACATGCAAACCAGAGCTGAGGTCCTGCCCTGGGGAAATCTCTGCAGAGCTGGAGTTTTGGTCACCAAGTCACATTTAAGGGTTCAGTTTGTGAAGTGCCTTGGGTGAGCCAGACTCAGCAGTACCCTGCCATTTGCAGGAGGCTTTGGGAAGAGTGAACAGAAATTGCTTGCTTTAGACTTCTGAAAAGGTCTGTGCTGGTTAAGCTCAAGAATATTTTTAACAAAAGATGGCACAGCAGAACTATTTCAAACAGGAGTTCTGTATCATAAAATATGGAGTTATTTTTCAAGACTGAGAGCGAGCAGGATTTATGGTAAGATTGTGCCTTCAACTGTTGCTACCACAATTGCTGGTCCTACCCAGTCATTCAAATACTGGGTTTTTGGAAGCACTAAGAGCCTTTCATAGTAAATAAATATAAGTATCCTCAATTTACGATTGGAGAAACAAAGAGAGAAAGCAAAGGCTTTAGTTCTTCCTGAGATCCCAGTCTGTGAAATGTCCATGCTGGAAAACCGCAGTGCTCAGGAAAAAAGTGATACAGGATCTAAGAAAGCTTCAACTGTTTTATAGAAACATTTACACACATCAAAACATTTCATCCCAGGCCACTGCCACTGCAGGTAGTTGCTAATTAAAATCTGCTGCGCTGTGGCTACTGTCTCTGAAACTCTGGCCAGCATATGTTTTATTTCTCTTCTTTTTTTTAATGTTTCTATGTTGTTTGTTTAGTTTCTGAGCTTGTCTGATGATATTTTCAAAATTCAGTTTTATGTTTGAAGATTAAGTTCAATAAGCTTGTACAATATATAGAAAGATTATCATTTATTATTCAAAAAGTTTCCTGACAAGATGTCTACAAGAAACATGACCCAAACCACACTGCCTTGTAATAATACCTCTTAAAAATTCCTGACCTCCCACTAAACACTCCTGCAGACTTCCCTGCTTCAGTCCTTGCTGAATATCTCATATATGTCCCCTGTAACACTACACAGGAGGAAATGAAACAGGAAAGTCATCAGCTCAGACTGACAAACAAGGGCAATTATCTACCACCATGTTATTTTCTCTTAGCATTGACAAAACCCATTTTTTTTTCTGCCAGGGAAGGGCTGGCGGTTCATGAAAACACTTTTGGATCCCCTGTGACACTTGGGGCATCTTCTCTTTTCTTAAAAAGGGGCTGCTGAGAATATGGTGCACTGGAAAAGGAGAGAGGGCATGGGCTGAGCTTAGAGGTCAAAGGGAGTGCAAGTGTGAGGAACACAGGTGTGCTGAGAGCTCGAGGTGTGAGAAATGCAGGTGGGAGAAGCCCAGGTGTGAGCAGGAAAAGCAAAACCATGAAGAGCTCTGTAGCTCTGCAGGCAGCCCCTTCTGACAGGGGTTTGGAGCTCACATAACCCTGCCCAGGCTCAGCCCAGGGGTGGTGCTGCCTCTGCCTGCCCCCAGAACACCCCTCAGGACTTCCTTCACTCCCCAGCCCTGCCCCTGCACACTGTTCCCTGGAATAAAGGGTTTCCCACCTTCAGGTGACGCTCCAGCCTGAGGGCCCATGTCCTCTCCCAGTGGTTGCCATGCACCCTCCGACCTGGCTCTCTCCTTTCCCTGCATTTTACTGCAAGGACTGGACACCTTTTTGCCATCACCACTGTCCCTGTGTCCCCAAAACTGCAGGGGATAACCAGGCTGGGCATGGGTTTGGCATTTTATTGACACAGCTCTTTGACAGTTTCTGATTTGCATTGTTACAGATTTCATGTTTGCTAAAGGTAGCTTGCTTCTCTAGCTGGAGAATGACTTTTTTCCCCTAATCTTGTCTTTTTGGGTGTTTTTTTATTCCTTGTAATAGGGTTTGGGAGCACTACTTATAAGAGAGCTTTGTGTGAGCTTGGTCCACATGCCAACAGCTACTCACCATCACTAATAGGTAAAAATACTTGGGATTTTAAAGCTTCTAACAAGACCTTGTCTAGACTGGTATTTAGTGGCAATACAATTAAATCATATTGCAGAAGAAAAAAAGAAAAAGAGATGAAATTATTTTAATTACCTTTTGAAGCCACTTCTTCCCTGCAGAGGTCAGACCTTGATCTAAATCAGTGCACATCAGGTGTTGGTCCACTGATGCAGTAGCAATGTGAAGGTTAAAGGGATCATGTGTTTGTCTGTAAGACAGGCTAAAGCCTTGTCTATAACACAGCTATATTTGCAATAAATCTGTTCTTTTTTTTTTTTCTTGCTACAACCTTTGTCAAAGGAGCCCCTCAGCATGGGGCTGTCACTCAGGATTCATGTGAAATGTCCAGGATGCAGATATTAGGCAAAAATTTTCCTGGGATGCATGGATGGATTTTCCATGCTTGTTCCCCATGGGCATCTCCTGGGCCTTTTGTGCCACCCTGCCCTGTAGATCCTCAGTATGGAGTGAATGCCAATCAAGTGGGTAAGGGCTATATTTATTAAATTATCCATATCTATTTCTCCCATATTATCCTATTTATTGTTTCTCCACCATGATAGGGTGGATGGCATTGCTTTGCTCCTTGGGCTTTTCCAGCCCTCCCTCCACATCAGATGCATCTCCAGTGCCTGATAATCTTTCCCCAGAGAATTAAACCTTCATTTGTTGCTTCCTTGCAACTCCAGATTTTAAAACTATACACTTTTTTTTTCTGTTAGGTTAGGATTGCTTCCAACTTCCAATCCCCAATTTAGATTACACGCTCAGAAACTAACTCCAAACATTTACTGTGTTTGAAGGTCACAGTGCTATTGATTGATTTCCAGTTATAATGTATGTTGTCCTAACATGAGTTAAAAACATTCTGGGCTAAATCCAAAAATGCTGGGATCAAAGCATCTGGACTTGTTGCTTTCATGTTTGGCACATAAAGGGGCTGGCAGTCACCAATGTGGTCTTGGCTGGGCTATAGTTGTTTTCATTCTCTGATGTGAAACAGTTGGGAATCACAGACCCTCCAACAGTTATAGTGGACTAAATAAAAATTGGCTTAAAAACCTGCCAAGCATTTGAAAGTGCCAGTCTCTAGAGTTTTTCACAACTTATTGGCTATGGCATGTTTTTCTTTTCATTTCTCTTGTGTTTTTTTTCTTCCTCTCTCTCTTTTTTTTTAAAGAAAGAATTTTCTTCAAAATTAGACTTTCAGTTGGGTATTTGAAATAGGTAAAGTCTTCATCTCATCAGACTCAATTTATCATCTTTGATCTGACTTCACTCATTCCTTTGGCTGCTCCATCTGATTTTATAGTTAAAAAAAAAAAAAGAACATTTTTGCTATTGAACTTATCACATAAGAAAATAAACAAGGACCAATTTCTTGGCTAGCTTGTCTTAAAGATATCCCAGCACTGAATCTGCATGTCAGCTTTTCACTTTCAAATTCACTTTACACAGATTATTCCTAAAGTTTTTTCATTAGGCTTCCCTAAAAGTCTTCTATTTATATTTGGTGTTTATAAAATCACATCCAGAGGCCATTGTGCAACGCGCTGCACAGAGTCAAAAGCCATCAAGCCCTTGAGACAAACAATGGAAAACACTTTAGAGATGGGAGCTGTTGTGCAGATGGAGATGGGGGCAAGAGGGACACAGAGGTTGGAGAGAGGAAGAATTATGGATGTTGGCCATGGTTGCGAAAGAAGCCAGTGGCAGAGCCAGCCACTTAACCCACATTCCCATCCAATTGCTTCCCTGCTAATTAATTTTCCTCTCTCATCCTTTTAGAAGGCACAGTATAATTTTTACCCCCTTCTCTCGTGTTTTAAAAAAAAATAAAGTGCTGGCGATTGAAAAATCAAATTCTTCACTAATGTCACGCGTTTTTTCAGTCACTTTGGCTAATTTCTAGGAACTTTGTGCTGGCCTTGGGAGTGATGCTTTGGATCAGGCATGGAGGCTGCCCCTGGCGAGGACAGCACCAGGAAGGTCATTGCTGCCAAAGTTAAAGAGCTGCTCCTGTTATTTCCAGCCAGACAATGGCGCCTCGCTGCACCCCGGCTTGAGGTTTATGCTCAGACAGGTTTTAGTGCAGTCTCTCTGTCAGAGAGAGCAATGCTGCTCCTCCTGCTCCACACTCTTGACAGCTAATCCACAGGAAAAGGGAATTTATTGTGGCCCCATCAGTGGTTCAGCCCTGCACTGCACCTCGGCGTCCAAGATTGATGCTGCCAATGTTCTTTGCCCATCCCTCCATGGCTTCAGCAAACATCTCCCAAGGGGACCACGTGCTGCAAATCCCCTTTCTGCTGCCCAGACTGAGCTGAGGTTCCTTGGATTCAGACAAGTGATATATCTGTTCAAATTGGGAGGAGGAAAAGGGGCTATATGATCCTTAAACTCTGCATGAGAAGCAGGGTCTTCTCTGACTGGTTTTCAAACAGATCATTTTCAACATCTCCATGAGGCTTCCAATCAGTTCTGGGACAGTAAAACTTGGATTAAAGACAGGCTAAAACCAGCTAAAACTAATGTTTTAGAGACAGTCAGGACATGAAGGATGAAGTGTTAAAGCAAAGAGATTATTTCAGTTCTGGCACCTTCGGCAAGGCTAAATATCTCTTTAGGACTCGTAGTAATGAAAAAATGAATGTTCCACTAAGAAAACCAGCACTCAGCATAAAATACAGATTTACCATTAATATGTAGTCTAGAGCCATCTAAAAGTAAGATTACCTTATAGTAAAAAGAGTATAAATTTGTCTTGCTAAAAGATTTTGAGAACATTTTTGTGTTCAGGTGAAACATTATCAATTGCTGCTGTGTGGCTGTATTTATACAGTTTGCTTTTCATATTGCCATTAGAAAAGCCTGTGCACATTCTTTCCATGTAAAATAATTTTGTAAAATTACTTAGTCCAACAGTTACACCTAGTCTGAGTATCAAAGATTTTTTTTTTATTTTTAATGTTTTGATTATAAGTGAGTAAATGAGCATATGTGCAATTATATTTTGGGTGCAATAGCTTCAGCCGCCACATTTTGGCATTTTATTTTATTAGCTAAAAGCTCACATATGGTTTCCATGTTTCCAATCTGGCTTTAAGGATGCAATGGCTGAATTAAGCAATGTTTCTCCTCACTCCAATTCCCTTAGATATACTTAAAAAGTCCATTCAGATTATAAAAAAAGTAAATTAAGGTTTATAATATTCAGAAGGTGGCCCATGGTAGTGAATAATACAGTGCTATCTTGTAAGTCCCCTTGCACCCTGCAGAAACTGTTCAAGGCCAAGTTTCATAGTTTAAAATATTAAATCACTCTACGATTCTGTGGGGCAGAGTCTTGCCTGAATCCCAGCATATTTCTATTACAAACAACAATGCCATAATATCAGTGTGAGAACCCCCAGATAATGGGTCACCCCATAGAGCCACTGGAATCTGCAGGTCCTTCAGCACCTCCCCACCCTGTACCTCAGGGATTTCGGGAGCATTTTGAGAGTCCCTGTTCTACACAGTCTGACAAAGTCTAAAAAATGACCTAGAGGAAAGAGCTCGGGGTCGCCTGAAGTGTAGCTGTGAGAGTGGTCAACAGGAATTGTTGGGTGCCACTGGTGGGTTGTGAGTGGGACAGAGGCCTGGGAGAGGGACACAGCTCCAGGGGGGTTATGGAAAAGGCAGGGACAGCTCTGTATCCCACAGGGTTTGTGGCAGAGGTGGCGTGGCTCGGACATCAGGCAGCGCTTCCCAACCACAGGCATGAATCCCTAAATGTGAAGAGGGGAGTCCCTTGGGAAGAGGTTTGCAGTAACTGCAGGCAAACACACGTCAGGGATGGCCTTGGCCTCAGTGCAGCAGCTGGGCTGAGTGGTCTCCCGGGTCCCAGCCAACCCTGCAGTTCTGTGAGCTCATCAAGACTCATCCAGCACATCTGGGAGCATGGGAACGTGGGACTTCTCTGCTGGAGTGATGCAAAAGTAGATCAGATCCAGGATATCCCTCCTCTATCACAGAATCCTGGAATGGTTTTGAATTGCAGTTGGAATGAGATGAGACCATCTCATTCCAACCCCCCACCATGGGCAGGGACACCTTCCACTATCCCAGACTGCTCTAAGCCCCGTCCAACCTGGCCTAGAACATTCCTAGGGATGGGGTAGCCATAGCTTCTCTGGGCAACCTGTTCTAGTGCCTTACCAACCATCCTAATACAGACTTCCTTCTCCAGATCTTCAAGTTTCCATCTAAATCCGCCCAAATCCAGCCAAACATGCAAGTTTGAACCTAACCCATATCCATAGGTACACTTAAGCATGGGATTAAACATTTTTCTGAATGGGGTCCCTATGTTACTAAGGATTGGCTGTTAGTCTTGGCTCTTTTTTTCAGCTAAATTGGGATGGGAAAAGGTTTCCACACTGGGATGAAGCCAAAGGCTTTTTCTCTCCCTTTCTCTCTCTTTTTTTCCACCTTTTTCTCTCCAACAGAACAAGATAGATGCCTGACAACTTTTTCTGTTTTGTTAATATCCTGGAATTTCGACCTTTTGGTGTGGGAAATTCAAGACTAAATCGCTACTCAGACACATTCAGCTGAAGATTGTAATCCCAGTTCTCACATATGTGAGCTCTCCTGACCACTGGGATGTTTAAACCAGCAGAGTTCTTATGATTTGGGTAAATCACAGAGTAAGAAGCTGAGACAGTGTAAGGAATAGTCTATATCAATCTGATTTTTCACAGGGGTTTGGTGTTGACAAATAATGTTTTAAAGATTTATTTTAATGGAAGTGTCCTAATCAACTCTAAATATTTGACTGATATTTTAAAGGGTGACCATTATTATTTTCAGTTCTTTGGAGACATCCAACTACCATAACTTTGTCTGAAGTCATGGAGAAGGAGGTGACCTCAGCTTTTCTGAAGATCAGCTGTACCTATACCATGTTTGTGAACAGAATTGCTGTCTGTGATCACTTTTAAAAACGTAGACCTTGGATGTCTTCCCTTTTTAGTACCAGTGAAATGAACTAATCAAAACATCAAGAGCTTAGAGAACAAGTGAATATTGTGTTGGAAATTCCACGTAGTGCCTGGACTGGTCCACATGGACACACAATCTGCAAGATCAAGAGATGCTTCAGCCCTTCTGCCGACACTTGGAAAAAAAAAAACACACTATAAGGTTTAAGGAGGAAAGCAAATTAATGGAAACATCCGCTTGAAAGGACCGTTTCCAATCACTGGTACTCCATTCATTACAGGCCTGAGTGGTTCCAGAGACAACAGAAAATATGCATTGTTGCAATGCCAAGAACAAGAGACGCAATATGGATGTTGTGTTGCTTCTCACTCATGGCAATCTGAATGTTTTCATGCCCTTCCCATCTCGCCTGGCGTGGTCATCAGCCAGAAAATTACTGCCACTGTCTCCCTCGTGACCAAGTGGGAGGCAGGGCTGGTGTTTCGGGGCCCTTCCAGCCAGACACAGTTGGGTTGGGGTGCTGGCGCTGGAGCTGTGTTGCTTGCACAGCCCCAGCAGCAATGGGCAGGAGTTCTGCCTGATGCATCACCAAGCTAAAAACCTTTTATGGAAGGCAAAGTTTTATATGGGAGGTAAAAGCACAGCAGTCATTTAATTAACAATACCTCAAAGTCTTCAGAGAACCACATGGCTGAAGTTTTCCCAGGGCCACTGTGATAACTTGCTAAAATTTGGCCAGTGCAATTTAATCTTTGCTCTTCCAGCCATTTCCCCAGCATCCCTGTGTCATGGCAGTGACATTACGGCACAGACTCTCCAGCAAGGTGAGGATTTGAAAATGTCACCATATGTTACAGATATCTCAAGAGCACATGGGAAAATTTCATCTCGGGGCCTGGCAAGGCACACACAAATAACACTGGGCTTTTCCAGAGAGGGAAGGAGCAGCCTTTCAGCAGAGCTTGCTTCCAACCCACATCTAGCAGAGGGGAGGGTGCACCATTTCTGATTAGTACCTGAGGAATCTGTACTCAAAATACTCACCAGGTAAGGCAGAAATAACCATGCAATGTCCAGTATTACCTGATTGAGGTCAACAGGCCATAGCCAGGAGCAGGACATCAGCTGCCACAGCCCAGTGTGAAGTCCATCACAGTCTACTGGAGCCACCACCCTGTATTGAGTTTGAGGAAGCCAGAACGGGTTAAGAAATGGGTATGTGTGGTGAAATTGAGCAATTTGTATTGTTTTGGCATTACATATATCCTAAACTAACAATCTTGGCCAAGTTAGGCTTTTTTTTTTTTTTTTAATCTTTCCTTTTAGGCCTCTTGTAATTTAATCTTACCCAAAATTTATGGAAAGAATACACACCCTCTTTATGCCAATCAGTGAGGATTAGTCTTTGCAAAGACTGCTTCTTCCGTGCTATTTTGCATCTTGGTGAAGTTTTCTAGATCTCTTAAACGCAAAAATAAACAAACATCCATACATCTGGGAGCAGATTTCCAAGCAGAGCCCAGCGCCAGCTTTTTCTCCTGTTCTGAGCGCTCAGCACCCGCGATGGGGCCAGTTCAGCTAAAGCAGGGCCAGGTTTCCATAGGAACACGGCGATCTGGAGGCTCCCATCGTGACAAATATGCGCAGATCCATCGTTTAACTCATCCTCCCACCCAGGGACGATAAAATGACACAGTGCTGCAGCAGCAACAGCATCAGCTATCGATAACAACAGCAGCCACCCCGTAACAGACACATAAACAGCTGGGAGGAATGTTGGCCGTGCAGGGCGATTGCTCAAGTCCCCAGTGCAGACCTGAGTGTTTGCTTATGTTCCTGCTTGGCAAGATACGGCACTGTGGAGATCCTGGTCAGAGCTCGGGTAAGAGAATCATTTCTGACATGCCACTGATTCCCCAGAACATAAGAAAACCATGCAGAAGTGAGATACAAAGTTGGTAACTGCTCTTCCTTGCTGATTTACTGGGCCTGCCCCTGATTTATGAAGTGCAGCTCTGGACAGGATGTTGCCAGTTGAGGCTGTGTATTGCGCGTCAGCTGCAGGATTTAGGGATGACCTGTGTCCTGCAGGGAAATGGCTCTACACTGGACAGGGGATGGTCTGAGCAGGTGTTTTCCATCTCCCAGCTTCTGTGGCCAGTTGAGTTATTCAGTCTGACAATTGCCAAGTGCACATTTAATTGGATAGGAGAGAGAGTTGGGTGAGCAAAGCAGGGAAGCCTTGGCCTTATTCATACAAGCAGCCTGATGAATTTCTTTCTGCTACAGTCCTTCCTTACTTTGCATTTTCTTTCCACAAAAATTTGAGTGAACCAAATTCCTGGAAAAGCAATTCCACCGTCTCATGCGACAGAGTCAGTGGAAATCATTTCTGCATACAAAAACACTTGGGCTTGTAATGAGGAGACAGTAACCTCATGTGCTAGAGAAGCCACATGATGTAGAGCGTCTGATCTGTAGCTGAATGCACAGAATCAGAGAATCATTTCAGCTGGAAAACCCTCCAAGACCATTGAGTCCAACCATTAACCCAGCACTGCCAAGTGCACCACGAGCCGTGCCCCTAAGCACCACATTTACATGTTATTTGAACAATTCCAGGTGTGGTGATTCCACCACTGCCCTGCTCAGCCTGTTCCAATGCCTGATCATCTTTCAGAGAGGACTTTTCCCCTGTGTCCAACCAAAACCTCTCCTGGGCAGAACTTGAGGCCATTTCCTCTTGCCATATTATTTGTTACCTGGAAGAAAAGATCACTCCCCACCTGGGTGCAGCCTCCTGTCGGTTGTAGAAAGTGATAAGGTCCCTCTCATCCTTCTTTTCTCTATACTAAAAAAACCCTTGCAGGTAGATTCAGCTATCAAACACAGGAGTGGTGAATAGTCACACCAAAAAAAATTAGAAAGAGTTGTTGAGAAATTAGAAAAAAATTTAGACAATAACAATTGCATAGATCATCTTCCTTGCAAGAAATCATACAGCATGTTGAGAACAACTTTCAATGTGTGTGACTGCTTTGCATCCCATGTCTTTTTCATAAGGGTTTTTCCCCAGCATTATATATAAAAAATAAAACCAAACATCCAAACCCCCACAGTTATTTGCTCACTGTTTGTAACACTCTGCAACTTTAAAAATTCTTCCTCCCCAGTGCAAACATACTTCCTCAGAGAGGCAGCAGCAGAGCCCCACTAAGATGCTTAAGAGGAGGTCAAGAGAAAAGCCATTTACCAGGGGAATCTCTCTCAGCCCTTAACACATTTTTATTGCTACCTATGCACACAGTGTTCTCTCAGAGGCTAGATGAATAAATATGCCTCTTTTGAGCAAACATTTATAATGCTATTTGAACACGGGGGAAAAACAGTTTCAGCTTAAAAATGATACTCACACTATGTTTACATTTTTTTTTCCCAAGCTGCAGTTAAAATGAAACTATCCAGACAGACATTCAGCATGAGACTCAGGAAAGCATGTTTCTTTTGGCCCCTTTCACTGCAAAAATTCACCTAAAAATTAAATACAAAAGACTGGGGTTTTGGTGGGGGTGGGGGCAGGAGAAATACAAAAGAAAGATTTGTTTGTAGATGAATTACTCTGTGGAAATTCATCCAAGAACATCAGTGCAATTGCTCATTAATAAGAGAGTTGGAAGATACTTAAAAATGTTTCTCTTCCTTTGAACTTTCTGCAGCCACACAGGGTCCCCGAGCTGGCGATGTACTTGGTACTTGTACATGGACTTCACTTGGAATGAGGGGGTGCCCCTTTCCTCCTGAACCCCCCAAAACCCAGCAGATAAGGCTCTGATCTGCTTTGAGGCACTCTGGGCTCAGCTCTCAGTGGCAGATCTGCCCCTAGGCAAGGAAATGTCTCATTTTCACCTTTTCGCCACCAAATTTTAAATTCCAAAGGCCAGGGAGCTGCTCTCATCATCATCATCAGAGGATGGAGGAATGAGCTGGACCTCTGGACGCTGTCCCAACAGCGTTCCTAATGCCAGTTTTAAGAGGACTCCTCACACGCTAAAAGTTAAGGAGCTCTGAAGGGCTTTCCTGGCCGGGACAGGAGGAGAGTAATTAGCCCCTGTAAGGATCCTTGTTCTCCAAGCTGTGAGAAACTTCAAATCCCACTGACTTCACTGGCACTTCAGGGCACTCAGCACCTTCCAAGATTAATTCCTCAAGCAGGGAGAGGTCTAGAAACATACATATTAGAGCACTTTATGTCTTCAGCTGCAGTAGGGCTCTTTCTGGTGAGCTTGACAAAGGACAGATTATATATTATGCCATGCCATAAACTTCAGCAATCTAAGAATTCTGAAAATACCCCGTTCTATTACTCTCCTCGATTTGACATGAAATATTAAACACCGCTTACCAAAGTGATGTTATTGAACACAGATGTCTGCTATCACATTCAAATTGTTCAAGTCAATCTAGGTTTATATATTTTCTTTACTTAAGCGTTTGTATAAACCCAAGTGTTCCCTGACAGTAATGATTTCACAATATACTATATTCAATTAAGGAGACAAATATGCATTTACATTTTTACTGAACTTGTTTCAAGCACACACTCGCAAGCTCCACCTCCAACTTATTTTTGACATTTGGTGGAAAATAAAGGAATAGAAAGGGTGCCACCTACTGAGGCCCTCAAACATTTTTGGAGGCCAAAAAAAATCATGCAAATTACTAATATGCTGGTTCCACTTAAAAACAAACAAACTTTCAAGCTATATTTGCAAGCCTGGGGGAAGATAGCCATAGTGAGTGTTATCAAATCACTCAGTGACTGGAGCTCTTACCAGGATGTAGGAGACTCCAGTCCAGCCCCCCCTTGACTCCCAGCAGGTATGAACCCACCTATTCCTCTGGAAAACCCGAGTATAATGAATCAGTGTGTGTTGTGGCAGTCCATGAATATCTTTTGCAAGCAATGGATGCCACAATCATGAGAGTCCAGCAGCATTGTACCCAACAGGAATTGCTCTGTGGGTCCTGCATCAGCGATCAATCCATCAGGAACTAGGAAAGTCTGCTGTCAAGTAAGCTCATCAGCTCTATCAGGCAGATGAAATTTAGGCAGATATCTAAATTTACAAGCTGAAGCGGTGTATCAAGGCCCAAGAATGAAGACAGGCTCTCAGCAGCACTTCAAAAGCCAACGTCCCTTTCTGACATCCATCAAGGCACAGCCTTGTCTTTAAGATCCTGCAGAGTGAGGCAGAAATATTGAAGGTGTTGTGCCAGCGCTGCAGTTTCCATCCTTGGGGAGGATAAATAAAAAAAAAGCTTCAGTGTTGCCTTGCTATCGGGCAGAGAAGCTACAATTTGTGGGGTTTTGCCAGTTGTAAAGGTCAGCATGGTCAGCTTTGGCATCCACAAGGGGAAGCCAAGCAAGAGCCCTGCAAATACTCCTTGAGGCAGGAAGATCACACCAGTGGTAAGTGATGAGTTTGTATCTGGTGTGAAGGCAGTGAAAAAGCGACAGCTTTGTGGGGATAGGGAACTACAAACAATCCCTCCGGACTGGCCACCAACACTGCTTTCCTTCATTCCCCAGAGCAGCCTCTGTGCAGAAAAGTTGGGATGTGCCTGCCATGAGTAATTTGTGGCTTAGCTTCCTTCCACAAAAAATGAAAATCTTGTTGATTTTCTTTGGAAAAGTTGTAGTTATGACTGACAGAGCCCCAGATTTTTATTCTTCTTGATTGCACAGAGTCCTCACCAGACCTGCAGATGTGTAGCTGTATCTTGGCACATGCAGACAGACCTGAGGTTTCCACAGTTATTGCACATTTTATACCTGCCAGTTTCTTGTGTTGGGGACTGGTGCAGCAATTAAATACTTGGGAAAATAATTGTGAAACATTAACAGCTCCTTATTGTTAACAGGTATTTCTGGCAGAGATTCCTTCAGGGAAACTTGGACACGGTGGAGTTGGCAATGGCATTTTTTCCCAGAGGGACCTTCAAACCCTCTTGTGTGGGGCTTTGTTTTGCGGGCAGCAGAGGCAGGAAGAAACCCAGTTTTCAACATCCCTCATGCCCACTCGAAGTAAAACATTAATTAATTGGTCATGATGCTTTCCACATCTCCCCTGCCTTGGCACATGATGCTGCAGGGGCTGAAGCACCTTTTCTGTACTTGAGATAAGAAGGGCTGCAGATCCATCCCTTCCCCAGCTCCTGGAGGGTGCAGAGGTTTTCTTCTTGCGCAAGCCCTCACTGAGACATCCTTAAAATGGATTTCTGGTGCTGAAATCATTCTGTCCCCAATCCCTACCAGCATTTTTGGACTTTTCTCAAAGGAGGCAGCCCTGTCTCTCTAGAGGACCTCTTCTTGGGGCTCTTAACATATTTTTTAAAAAGGCAAAAGAAGCCAAGAATTTATTTTTTAAAATTAGAAATCAAAAATTAAGAGAAAATCCACTGCAAATTCAAATACTTATGCACCAAATCACACATCTTGTTATCCCATGTAGAGGGCACATAATCAAAGCAGCGACGCTGACCTACCAAATCAATCCTCAAAGCTTCCCAAGGGAAGGAAATCCCCAGCTAACACCCCACAGCAAGAGTTTGCAACAAGAAACCAAACCCACCCGGCCCCTACTGCTGTTCTTTTCAAAGACATAAAGATTTCTAGGTGCTTGACATCCATGTTAATTTTTTAAGTAATAGAACTTCAGGAGAGGATTCCCGTTGGATCAGATGAGAGACTTTGCTACAACAATAGTTGCGCTGGCAAACTGACTCTTTTCAACACATTCTTGAGTTTGTATTTTAAGTGGTTTTGCCACATTGGCAGCCAAAAATAACTATTTTCTGATCAAATTCACTGGTTCTTGTAAAATATTTTAACACGCTAACTATGACTGTGAGCAATCCTAACAGTTCTTCAAGCTGCCTGTTCAAACCTCTTACTTTTGAGAGGGTGAAGGGCTCCACAAAAGGCTCAAGCACGGTGATGCCATCCATGGCTGCTGTTCCTG
The DNA here is from genome assembly GCA_013399455.1 of Anthoscopus minutus. Classification (NCBI taxonomy): domain Eukaryota; kingdom Metazoa; phylum Chordata; class Aves; order Passeriformes; family Paridae; genus Anthoscopus; species Anthoscopus minutus. The sequence goes on along the minus strand of VWYI01038254.1, from coordinate 257,334 downwards.
CAGCATTCCCACCCCTCATTACCCAGGAATACAGCCCATATTTAATGGGATGCTGCTTGCTGCTCTGTGTTTCATACAGACCCTTAATGTAAAGCAATAATTAAGAGCAGCCTTCCCCTGTGCCTGGTAGTGCAAGGCCAAGATCCACAACAGCTACCACAGCTGAAATGTCAGGGAAAAGTGATAAAAAAAGCAAATGGACAGGCAAGAATTACCCCACAATCTCTGCTTGCACCCATATTGCTCTTTGATGGTGATGTACAGCAAGAAATCTTAATGTGGTCCTTAAAGGACAAATAAATTAAAAGCTAGATTTCTGATTTTAAAAAAAAGCCTCCTCCAGCTGCAAAAGTTATAGAATTTTCATTAAGTCACTTTTAAAGTAATTTATGGCACTTTAAGACTTACCAAATAACAAGGAAATGACAGGCTGGTCTTAATGGGAACAGGGCAGAATCAGTGGGACATGAAACATTTCCACCCCAAACGTGGCTCCACTTACCCAGCCAACATGAGCCCAGTCCACAGGGCTGCTCCCACTGGAAAGCCTCCATGGCCACCTCCAAAGCAGGGGACAGAGCTGAGACAACCCCTGGATTTCTGGATGAACCAAGAACTTGTAGGGAGAAAGAAAACACAAAATACAGAACCTGCTCCAAATGGCAAAAGCTGCTGCTTTTTTTGGTACTCTTTTGGTAAAAGGTCAGTGAGGTCACCTGAGCAGATGGATCTCAGTTACTGTGGATCAAGATGGTGGTCTTGGATAACAGACCTTAATTAGTTAATTAATCATCATTAGGCTCTTGGAATCACTAGAGGGAGAAGTGAGCACATGACTTAAACCAGGATGTTACATCTGGATGGGAAAAAACACCCAGCAGACGATGGCATGAAGCATTTAAGCATTAACTGTAATATCTACACCACATGCAGCTTCTCAAGATGTTTTGCTGTCATCAGCTTAGTAAAAGATAAAGATTTATTGGGCTATTACTGAAAAGGAAGCTAGATACTGCCAAATGGCACGGACAGTTAGATGACTACTTGCTGACATCTTTATTCATATATAAAACAACACAACTGAGTTGTGGTTTTTTTTTAACTACCATGCTTGAAGGAATCAACAAAGCAGTGCCTTTATCATGCAGCACTTTTAAGTCATTTTTAAACCATTCACGGAGCTTGGATGGTTGTTTTTATTGTGTGCATGCAGAATGTTCTGTGAGCACCCTGGGAACTTCTGGTGCTGGCTAAAAGAAGAGATAAGCAGTTCTGGCTGCAGATTGGGATAATGATTTCTGAAGATGCTGAGGGACCATCCCATGGAACAGTGATCCCTGGATACAGTCACAAGGTCACTCTGGTCCCACATATCTCAGATATCAGGAGAAAGATCTTTACTGTGAGGGTGGTAAGGCACTGGCAAAGGGTGCCCAGAGAAGTTGTGGCTGCCCCACATCTAGCTGGAAGTAGATGGGTGTTTAAGGTCCCTTCCAACCCAAACCATTCCATGATTTATGAGCATTTCAAGTGCTGCAGAGGCACGGCTTTTGAAAGGTTTAAAATACACACCAATGCTAACTCTGCAGATGTTGAGAATATTCTGGTTTAATATTCCGTGTCTAGTTTTTGATCAGCTTTTAACAGAAATCTGAGAGGTTAATAGCAATAACATCAACAGCTTCTTCAAACAGTGTAAATACGGTTTCTACTAAAGAAATTACCGGAAAGTTGCAAGGATTACTGAATGATTTTTAGAACATATGTCAAAAAGATGACAAACCAAATGAACTTAATTATTCTGCTCCTTGTTGAAAAGTGCAGGAAGAATGAAGTAAATCACACGAGACAGAACCCTGCAGTATTACACAGCTCGATTCAAAACGTTTTTCCTGAAAGTTCAAAAGGAATCCAAGCCTGCTCCCCCAGAAAGCAGCAAGCCAGAGCTGTCCACTTCTTCTCTGACAGCTTGATCTACCATTCCTCTTTTGTTACACATTTTGAATTCAATTTAGCCTGCTACTTTCAATTAACCAGCACACTCTTATTGCATCATTTGGCATTAAGCAGGCACACATGTTCCTCCAGCTCCTGCCAATGTGAGAAGACAACACGCTGAAGGTGAACCAGGCAATTTGTTGGCAGAACTGGGCCCTGGGAAGCGCCCAGGCAGGCTCATGGGAGGCTGCAGGTGTGTGGTTTCAAATGCCTTCAAAGTGCTCCATGCCCAAGTCTTCCCAAAATGTTACACTTCATAACCATCCTCTTCCAGCAAGATTTATGCTGTGTTTTGAATATTTCTAACACTCTGGAGTCTGAGTGCCAGAAAGCTCCATTTGTCAGGCTCAGTCACTGGCCAGGTTGCCCTGGTCAGGGATCATATACAAACCCATTTGGGCACAGGTCATTATTTATTCTATACAAACTACTAAAAGCTGGTGTGATTTCAGCCTGTTTGCTCCGAATGTAAATTAGTTCGGTAGAATAAACTCTCACCCATAACATAAGCCTGTTGCTTCAAGACTAGCAATAAAAAAAAAAACAAGACCAAGTTTTAATGACACGTTTATTTTAAAAAAAAGATCAGCATCCTTTTGCTACTACACGTCTACAACAGAAAGTACAGTACAAATCTGAGATACATCCCACACATTCTTTGAAGAGGGATTACAAATTCACAGAGACATAATATTGCTAGGCAAGTGCTTGTTAAAAGCAATAAAAAGAACAGAATGAACAATTTATGCTCTACAAGGCTGAGATTTGGTGTTTACTGCTGCAAATGGCTTTACACAGTGTCAGAATTTGAAGCTGTGACCTTGCAAAAGAATTACTGGGCATAGTTGCAGACCATGCATGGAGTTTCTCAATCAGCCAGGTCAACCTGAAGGAAAAGCCCTTCAAAAACTGGGGACTGAGAAGGTTCCTAGCCTAAATATAAAAATATTAAGACAAGGATGGGAGGATGGAAGTTTCTTGGCCCACCAGCATTCTCAAAGACCGTTCCTAAGCTTTACTTTGCTCTGATAAGAAGCTACAAGTCTGGGAGTCACTGTTTGATCTGCACAATGAAGCCACGATGGCTCCCAAATGTGTCTTTGCCTCTTCTGGGAAGGACATGAAGGTATTATTTCCATGTTTGTCCCGTTGGCAACTCCTGACACTATGCTGGTTATTACTTACACAAACAGAAACCTGCAGCCAATCAAAATAATATGGTTGGCAAGGAATCTGGGCAAACTTTAATAGCTATGGTTCTTCAACATAAAAAGGATAAAAGTAGAATAATAATTTTTGGCAGGGGAAGCGGGGAATTTTTTAAATTCTGATTGTTTTCCTATGAGGATAGTGTTAGTGAAGTCTAACTTAAAACATGTTGCTCTGGTTTCATGAATCCTCAGTGAACAAGGTTCTGCTGGGCCCACTGAGTTACACTCAACTCCTTCCCACTCAAAACTGAACTTATCTGGAACACACAAGGTAAGAGAGGGGGATTTGGCACAGGAACTGCATGGCTGAAATAATTCCAATGTCTTTCTGAAAGGAGTTATCTGCACGTGCAAGTGTGCTACAGAGGAATACACAGAGAGCTCTCTTCAAGGAAGTGTAATTAACTTCAGCCCCCTGGGAAATGGGGAGCCAGCACAGGCCTTCACCAAGAGGAAGATGGACATCAATTTAACTATAAACCCCGTTTGCACTGGGCTTTTTCATTTTCAACAAGCCCCAGTGCTGTGGTCAGGACTGTATCAGCCTGACACTCTTTCACTGGAATCTCATGAAGCAAAGAAGCAGAGTTGTGTTAATTTAGTAGCAACTACACTGACTTGCCACAAAATTAATCTCTGGAAAAGCTGATTTAGTCAGTTTTCCATTAAAAAATCCTGTCTAATAAAGACTACTTTGTAGGCAAAGAATTAGGTAAATGTGTTAAACTGCAGTAAGGAGAAAAATCAGAACAACAGTATCAGAAACAAGTAAACTTCCTTAATTGATAGTTAATAATGTAAAGTGTGGCTCTTCTAGAAAACAAAATCCTGTAAACATTTTCTCTGCCTTATGAAACAAATAAGAACTGAGATAAAACATTCCAACTACCCCAATCAAAATTCCTCTTTTAATGTTTTTGAAATGTTTAATCCTGATTTTTACCTGTATATGACTGTACTTTGTTTTGGAACAAAAAGTTATTCAGAACCACAAATCAGAATGGTCTGTGTACAGATCTCTTTTCCCAAGGTAATAACATAAAGAAGCCAAGAAGCATTTTGAGTAAAAAAGTCCATTGCATATGGAGTGGTTTGCATGAATTGGCATTTTTTGATTTAAAAAAAAAAGTTTGCTGAAATATTTCCCAAAGCAGATCTACTTGGGTCTCTTAATTCACTGGCACAGGCTCAGTATCAGTCACTTAAAATATGTGTTTCATCATGTACCTAAAATCGCGACATCCTCTAAAAACACTTAATACAAAAATCTTTTATTTCCTTATACTACATATTTACAATTCTATTAGCAAGGTACAGTGGAAAATGTAAACAAGTATACACAGGTGTAAATAATATGGCTTGAGAAAGGTCTCCCCTTTGATTAGCTGCTCAAATCACACACCAGTCTACAAAAATAAGAGAAAACCAGTACCTTTGATACATTCTGCTGTTTGACAGCAGTGTAAAGGGTTTTATGCACGAGCTGCTGAGTAACCACACCAGCCCCTGGGCAGCTGGAACGAACTGGAATGCCTGATGTACTGGGTTGTGGCCAGTGGAGGGTCACTGAGCTAATGGGAAGAGAAGATCAAGGCTGTAGCCAGTGACCCCATGGGGGCTGTGGGGGAGAGGAAGCCAAAGGCTCAGAGATCCACACTGAAAGGATGTAGTGGACCAAAGATGAAACTTAAGAAATTTTTATCAGAAACCAGGGAAAAAAAGGAAGAAAATGAAATCTCCACTAGGACAGTTTCAAAGAAATGGTGGGATCTCCATCCTTGGAGATTTAAAACTAGGTGGCATAAATCTCCGAAATTTTACCTGAATGATGAATCTCTGACCCATTTGACTCTGACGTTGTCCAGCCTTTAAAGGGAAGCTCAGACCTTCAGAGGTTTTCTACAGCTTTACTCACTCAGTGATGCTTGAGCACAGTGTGACACTTGCACTACTGTTGTAGTTTGGCTCTGCAGTAAATACAGAGCCAAGATCAAAATATGTGCACTGCCCAACTTGAATTGTTCTCCTCCAGCACTTGCTAAGATTATATCTCATTGTCTCACAGATTTACCTTACAGGTTCCTGTTCAGTGAAATTGCCCCAAATTCACATAATTGTAGAATCAGACCCAGGCCATCACACCTCCAAAAGAACATTTAAAATGTCACTGTCTTGCTGAGAGTCACGCTTCTGGGACCATAATTTTGCCACATTTACACTGAATGAACTTGCCAGTTACATTGAGCTCTACAGGAGAAATTAAAAAGGATCAGCACCAGCCCCAGTGATTTTCTGGCTGAAAGCACAGTTAATTAATTTTGAAACATCCACAAATACCTTTACTTTCAATACCTACAAAGTGATGAATAACAACAATAAGACTTCCATGAGGCTTGGAAAACACCTCCTATTGCCTCCCATAGATCACAAATTGAAATTAACTCCAGGGGAGCAAGTGCCACTTGCTTTGGCCTTGACAGTCATTGACTGCAGATGTGTTTAAGACCTGGGGTGAACCATGGGGGAAAATCGTTACCTTCTCATCCAACCTCCCAGATCCTGCTTCACCAACTCATCAGTCACCCAACCACAACAACAAACTGCTTCAAAAACCCCAGGTTACCATAAATTACTGTCATTTTGTCTCTTGCAGAACGAAAACCCACTCTTGCAGAGCTGCAGTTTGTTCTGGTGGTGAATGGAGTGTCAGCACAAGAGATGGAACTGCCCATACTCTGTGTTTGCCACAGTCCTGAAACCCTTTCTTAAGTGCACTTTTGATACAGTCAGAATCAATGGTTACTACACAGATTTTGTAACTCCTAACTTACAGAGAGGTATAAAGAGGCACTCTGAAATCTTTTAACCTGGTTAATCAGAATATTAAAATACAGAACATAAATATCTTTATAATGATGTATTTCTAGATCAAAGGAAATCCTGTCTAAACAGACAAAATAGCACCAAAATGTTTCTTTTCTATCAAGTGACCACCAGTAGCTGTTGAACAGGATGTTGGAAGATGATTAAAAAAAAAAGGCTCAATAAAAGCACAAGACCCAAAAATATTGTCTTTAAGCATCCCTCCTTGCTTACTATCTGCTTTCTCCATTCAAGTGTAAACATTTTCTGCATAAGCAGATATTGTTTGATGAGAAGTGCTGCACTGTTCAGAGCTTGACAAACCATTGAGAAATAAATCTGGTAAGATGTGAGAACACAGAATGCCAGGAGAGCCTGGCAGATGACACCACGCTCTTTGGAAGACAGATTCAGACAGAGACCTTCCAATCAGTCAAACCACACCAGAAATGCAGAAGATGCTCTTAAATAAATTAACAATGTATTGAGGACTCTTGTTGGATTGTGGCGGATTCTTCTTCAGCTGCAAGTTCAAAATTAGACTGCGTGCTTCTCTAGAACACACAATGTTATTCAAAGAGGAATTAACTTGATGAATCCCTCTAGTTCCTGTGTAATGTGATTTTACAGTGAATCTGTAGAGAAATAATCTGTGGAACACTCTTCAGATGTGGTGCTGGTTGTCAAGTGGGTTTAGAAAGTCCCTGATATGGAGTGTGGCTCATTCCATGGTGATGTGCTACACGCTGCTTATCCTGATCCTCAGAGCTGGTCTGATTAAAAACATGTCCAGGCTTTCAATGAATTATATTAATACCAGAAAGAATGTCCAGAGTAGATTAATGGAGGGGCAAGAGGCTAGGAATGAGCACATGAAACAGATTCAACTTTTTAAAAGGATCCAGCTACTAAATGGCCTCTGTAGTCTTCCATAAGAAGTGTGAATACTTCAGTACAATTCAAGCTGAATTGAATAACTGTTTTCATATCCAAATTCAAATACCGTCTGTGCATATAAAACAGTTCATTTATTACTCCAAATGTTACTGTTGTAGAGCTCTTGGAAAAATACTCCCTCTTTCTTGAACTTGTTCTTCATAAAAAGGAAGCTTTGGAGGGCCACCTAGAGAATTAAGCAGAAACACGGTTTCAGGTCCATATAACCTAATACTGAAATATTATATAGATTATACAATTTACACTGAAATAATTCAATAAATGGTAGCCTTGAAAAGAAGGTATAGAAGGGAGTTACAGTGGCCTCCTCACAGAGCCAGAGAGCACACAAAGCTGTAAAACACCTCCAAATCAGAAGGTTCCCAACATTTTTCCTAAACTAAAGGAGGCATTGTGATTAGACCAAGAGTGAGAGGAAACTTTTGCCCCGCACCCTGTTTCCTTAAGAAGAGAAATTATCCAAACAACCCAGTGGGTTGACACTCCCATCCAAACCGACCACCAGCACGGGCCACACGTGTTTTATCCCACCAGGAAAGGCTGCAGCCCCAGCCTGGTTACCTTCTCTGCAGGTCGGCCCCATCCAGGAGTCGGGGCAGGCGCAGTTCCCGTTGCGGGGGTTGCAGCGGGATCGGCCGGCGCACTGGCACCGCAGGGAGCAGCTGGGGCCGTACCTGTCCTGCCTGCACCCTGCAAGCACAGGAGGGTTTGGGAGAGGGTGAACACTCTTGGAAGTGCCCCCCTTCTGTGGGATCAGGAAGCTGCTTAGACACCTACAGCTGCTCACAGTAAAACATGACATTTGGGAAAGCGCGGCAGTCGTCAAGTTTTGTCTGCCGCATGCTCTGCCCAAGCTGCAGCCCAGCTGTCCTGAAGAGGTTCCCAGAATGGAAATCATTACTGGTGTAAAAACAGGGCTTGACAGCCCAACAGAGAACATCTTGGGATCTGCTCAGGAAAGTTGCTGTCAGCATCCTGGATCCACACTATCTCCTGCCCCGTCTCTCCTGCATGGCTGGGCTGTGCTGGCCAAGGGCCTTCCCTCACAGAATGTGACACTGAGAATTAATGCATTTTTTATAGATACTCGTGTCTTGCTCTGATTGCACAATTCTGCTGCCTTCTGGCAAGTTTAACTCACCAAAAAATCTCGCTTCCTAATGCAAATACATTTCATAGCTAGGCTGGTAAATCCTCACCGCAATTTCTTATGCATCAGAGGACAGGCAGGAAAGAAAAGTGAGCAGCAGGGTCACAAGGCAGGGTGTGAAACACACAGCGAACTATGGCCCTCTCTCCTTCACCTCGCTGAACAACCCTGTAACCAGGGAATTTTCCCTCCCTCATGAGCACCCTCGGGTAAATAAAGTCCTGCTGAGCCCTGTATCAGCTGCAGCCCCAGCACGTGGGAGAACTCGCCCTGTGCACTCCGAGCTTGGCCTTTTCAATTAGGAAATGTTATGAGAAAAGGTCTCCCCAAACACCTCTGGACCTGATTTTAATTTATGTAATACCACATTTTCATGTTAATAACAATGTGTATTTAAGACATCTGTTTGAAAGTCTGCAATGTTAATTTACTACAGAAAAAGAACGCCCATAAAAGTCTGTTATATTCTCTCTCTCTCTTTTTTTTTTTTTTTTTAATTAACATTTTGCCTGTTTAATGGGTGCTTTACCAGAGTTCAAATTAAAATCAGGCCTTTTATCTTTATGGCTGCAGCACAGTCACAGCTGCTCACAGTTATATCACAGATGAACTGAGCCTAATTGAAAATAAAAATGCAAATAAAACCTACCCCATAACAGCTTTTCATGGATGGGGGCTACCCTAACTGATTTAAGAAAAATAAAAATGACTTGCAGAGTTTGCAAGGAGGAAAATCCCGATTCCCATTTTTGGTGCTGAGCTTCCCCCTTGCGTTCCACTTCTGCCTAAAATTTTACTGGGAAGGCCCACGGACACCTAGTGCTTTGTGGGCAATGAGGGTGGCTCATGTTCCCACTGGGAGCTTCATTTCCTGACCACAGGACACTGCTCAGTGTGAATCAAATGTTTTTCCATTTTAGTTTTGCAGGTTGCACTAATGCTTAAGCTCACAGCAATCTGTATTAGTAACAGCCTCCTTAAATCTATTTCTGCCCTGTCCTAGAACAAAAGGAGAAATTATATTCCCCCTCTATTCCAGGGGCTCAGGAGGATTTTGGTTCCTGGTGAAGCTCCACAGTAGCACATGGGTGTTCACTCCTTTTATCTTGTTTACCACATCATCAGGACCACAACTGTTTCCTGACACTCAGTTAAACCACTGCAATTCCTTTTACTTCAGTGATTACCCTAAACCTGCTCCATCAGAACCACAGAATCCTAGAACAGCCTGGGTTAGAAGGAACCTTTAAACTCACCTGGTTCCAGCCAGGGGCATGGGACACTTTTCACCAGACCAGGTTGCTCCAAGCCCTGTCCAGCCTGGCCCTGAGCTATGATCAGAGTCACAGCTGTGACCAGAGACTGGCTCAGGAATCTGGCACTGCTGCCTCTCAACCCTGCACCCTACCCCATCAGGCTACAGCAGTGGGGCTGGTTTTCCCTACAGGAAAAAATTCTCACCTATTTTTATATCCTTGTTACAGAAGAATTCTGCTTCTGTGGGCCAACACAGCCCAAGTGCCTGTGCTGAAAAGGAGGGGATTACATTTGGGTTAAAAGTTCCTGAGCTGCTGCTGAGGGCCAGGGGCAAGCACAGCTGCTGCAGCTCCACCACCGTCATCTGTGGGCATTCCATCCTGCTTCCAGGGGAAGCAAATCCAGAGCTGGACATACTTTTGTATTGGTCTGAAAAGGTCACAAATGTCAGTGTGACAAAACTCACAGCAACTGGAGCTCTTGGCGCCCAACTGAACCCTCTGGAGTCCTCCCCACTCCATCTGCAAAACTTCTTGGTTTATTCTTCTCCAGCCTGTGTTCTCCAAAACTCAAGGCAAATGACATTTTACAGCTGACCCATGAAGAGTTTTCCTATCAGTATATCAATTTAAATATTGATTAAACCTAAGAGGTACAAACCTGCTGATAAAGGTGTCGATAATCCTCAAGAGCAATTTTCTACAAACAATATGTTCTTGAACAAATGTCCTTTTACAGTTATTCTGAAACCAACAGGTCAGAGTGGCTTAACTCTACACAGTCCAGCTCTTAAAAACATTGTCCTTACCAATGTCACACTTGTCTCCAGTCTTCCCAGGTGGGCAAAGGCACTTCCCAGTCTCTGGATCACAAGGAGCATCTCCACAGTCACACTGATGCTGGCACCTCTCACCAAACCAGCCCCTGTCACAGCCTGACAGCAAGAGAACCCTTCAGATGCACTTTTGAGAGGCAAGATATCCATTAAACCCAGAGTTTTCCCAGGATGTCTCAGAGGAAAGCACATAAATGAAATCAGTGTAAATGCCAAGCTTAATGAAGAATCAAATGTAGTGCAATGGGCACTATATTTATATGAGCTCTCCTTCTGTTGGGATTGCCTAATCTAACTTCTCAAAGGTATCTGTAAATCTGTCCCAGAAACATAGCTGGCACTTCCTTCTATTTTTAGTTAGAACTCTCTAGAAGACCTCTCCATAACACTCATCAGGTTTGACATGCACCCATTTAATAATCTTATTTAGAGTTTTAGAAGCAAATTTAGAATCAGTGAAAGGGACTTATTTTTAATAAATGACATATGGAACTCATTGCTGCAAGACATCATGGAGACCAGGACTTTCACTGTATTAATCAGAACCAGATTAGTTAATTTATAAGGGAATGGGAACACCCAGCTGTATAACAGGAAATATGTCCCAAATTCAGAGTTTCAGGATATTCATTAAGCTCAAAATATGGAAGAAGTGGCTCCCAACAAATATTTCAGTAATTATATGAAGTTATTTTTGAGTTCTGCTTTTGTTATTTTTTCCCCTCTTTTTTCTTTCTTTTTTTCTTTTTTTCTTTGTTCTTTCCCATCAGAGGTGTAGAAGTACCTTTTTCACAGTGGACACCATGATAACCCAAAGGACAAAGGCACTCTCCTGTCACTGCATCACAGCTTGCTCCATTTTTACAGGCACAGGCCTGAAGACAGCCCAGCCCATAAAATCCAAGGGGGCATCCTGAAAAATTAAAATGAAGAAGGTTCACGGAGAAAATCATACACACCATTAAAATCCTCTGAATTCTCTGTGGCATTCCCTGGAAGCCAACAAAAAAATTTATATTTATCCTTAACTCTAATAATGCCATGGGCTTTTAAACTTGTACCACCCAGCACCAGACACATGCAAGATCTGGAAGGAGCTGAATGATGTGGGACAGTCCCAAAATTTTAAGTGAACCAGTGAGGTTTTTCTTGACTACTCTGAAGCCCCAAACCTGTGACAATTACCCCGAGTGCCTCCACTTACTGTGCTCACAGGAGTGGCCGTAGAAACCCTCGGGGCACCTGCAGCACCCTGTGAACCTGTCACAGGTGCCACTGTGCTGGCACAGGCAGTCCAAGGAGCAGCCAGCCCCATATCTCCCTGGGAGACATTCTGCTGGCAGGACAGAGACAGAAAAACAGACAAACAATCACTGCTCTCACCCAGAAAAGCTCGTTTGTGATAGATTATATTGCCAAGAGATGATACCCAGAGAATAATTTGCAGACCAAAGAATATTTGTTATGAAGACACAGAATTTCTGCACAACGAGGATGCATTTACATACTTTGGTGAGGAATCTTTTATGTTCTATAGGTGTTTGAACAGCAATTTCCTGATCCTTTTAACAGTCTGCCTTTTTTGATTTGTCTCTTCACAGACTCGATGCTGAACCTACACCACGTGTTGTAAAGCCTTGTAGTGAATAGTATAAATTAGATTTTCTTTTTTCTTTCTTTATCTACAGCAATATTTTCTTCTAGGCACTTAAAAAGTGTGAAAGAAAACATGAAGCTTTTTCTCCTCTGTGTTATCATTGGAGTTCACACTATTCAAATTCCTAATAAAACCAGGAGGATCCTTTTCACACATAGCAACAGTCTGTCCATGTATAATGAGCTATCTGCTTTTACAGAACCAAACACGTCTCAAGTTACTGAAAGCCAAGTCATGCACAAGGGACTGTGCCAATATAATTAACCTCAGCATCATCTCTGAATAAGTTAACTTCCCACTGCTGGGATAATTTGAATCTGGGCAGACTAACTTAGATGAGCGTGGCCGGCCAAATAATCAGACTGAGAACTCTGCAAACGCCAGACAGGATCTTCCAGGAACATCACATCTAATCTCTATTAAAAGGATGCCTGATTAGCTGTCTTTGGCTTCCAGTCACAACACACTCAAACCCACACTGCTGTGGTGATCAAGACTCGATTTTCCAATACTTTCACTCCCTCTGTCAACAGAGAAATAGTGAAGCTCTCTCTAGTGATAAAATACACAGTCCCTTCCACAATGTGTGCATGTCCCCCGTGCTCAGCTCCAGAGATGTTTTATCTATGAGATACACCCACAATCCACTACTCCCTGTGGGGACACCTGTACCACCCTTCCGAGGCTTGGCAGCCCCACCTCAGCCTATGGGTGACTTCAGAGACCTCCAGGAATAGAAAAATGGAGATGAGCACAGGTGGCCTTTGCTAGGTCAGCCAGATGTTGGTTAACTGCAAATGTTTTAGAGCCTGTCCACAGAGAACCCTCACTGCCCACTGAACCCTCACGGGGTTCACACTGTGAGTACCTGCACCTCTCCTTCCCTCCCTGCTCCTCCTCTGCACACAGATGCACCGTGAGGCTCTGAGTCTCCTCAGATGCAGAGTGAAACAACTGCATCTCAGAACGCTGCTAAAAAGTGTCATTTCTGTAAGACACTTTTATATAGGGACACTCCCCTGTAACAACCAGTTCCTGTTGTAGATACAGATGGAGTTTGAGGTGAATATTCTACAGGTGTCAGTGACAGAAGTGCTGTAAATGAGAGCCTGGGAGGGTGTTGGGGAGCTTGAACTATGGCAGTTTTATGATTTAATGATGGCATTTGTCTTGAATTTGTACTCAGAACAATTTACTTCTATTTCATACCAGTAAACTTGTGGTTTCCTGAACATTTCAGTCCATAACTATATAGCTATCTCTTACCTACAAAGAAAAATAGGTACACAGAAATGCAGAATAGTTTTTGGGAGATGGACAGGACTGTTGTGGGAAGACTGGGCTGACAGGAGAGATTCTGGAGTAGGATATGAGCTTATTCTGTTTGTATGCTTTGTCTTGCACAAGGGACAGCTGTCATGAAGTAAGGGTGAGAAAGGAGGACAATCTCAATTGCTTTGGACAGATGTTTTTGGAACATCTGGGAAGTCAAGAGTCAAATGAAAGAGAATATAATGAAATGAGGAGGAAGACATAGGCTTCTGCTGCTCTGAGGATCACACAGAAGAAGACAAAACCCAACATTCCTATGAAAAAAAGAACACTAAAGTTGGACAGGAGAAGAAATAATGGAGTGAAAAAGAAATAAGGAGTGTGCAAGGGAATTCATGAGCAGGACAAGTTGGACAGGAGAAGAAATGGAGTGAAGAAGACGTAAGGAGTGTGCAAGGGAATTCATGAGCAGGACTCAGGAAGAAACTTGTTTGAAAAAAGACCTGAAGCTTTAACTAGGGGCAGTTCTGAAACTGCCCTTGTCTGTGGGTGTCTGGGGACACTGCAAACCCCAGCTTGAGTGCACAAATCCACTTGCATTGAAGCAGGAATCACCTTTCTCACAGGATCTTCCTGTCCAGCCGAGCCCGCAGGTGCAGCTGCCATCCACGTGGTCACAGATGCCACCGTTCTGACAGGTACATGTCAGGTGGCAGTTGGGGCCATATTGTCCCTGGGGACACACTACAGAGAATTAACAAAGTTTGAAAAAACCCAAAAATTAGCACCCCAAGAAAAGGATGAAGGTGATAAGGAATAAATACAAATACATGCTCCCCACATGTATCTCAATACATGAGTGTCTCCCTAGGGTGATGGGACACTACTCCATGATTATTATCAGTTTCACCCAAACACTCTGACTGTCCTGACATATCCCCTCAGCTTCCTGGAGAGCCCAGTGCCCTGGCACTGAGGGTGGCAGGGAGGTGTGAGCAGGATTAGGCTGGGTGACAGAGCGGGGAGGGACAGAGGCTGAGCACCCCAAACTGCAGCGTTATCAGCAAAGGGAACGTGGCTGTGAACAATGTTTGGCACTGAGTTTATTTGCTGGGTATTTGAAGCGTGTCAGCTCTGGGGAGGTGACCTGGGCCCTGCTTTGTTACCTTGCTGGCAGGCAGGTCCTGTGTGGCCGGGGGCACAGGTGCACTCGCCAGTCCGGGGGTCACACTGACCTTTGCCACAGGCACAGAACTGGGCACAGTCCTTCCCATACCGGCCCTCGGGGCAAGCTGAAGGGAACACAGGATTTGGTAAACACCCAGAGGATCCAATGGCAGTTTTCATTTTTAACATAGCCACCACCTTAAGGGAAGAGCTGGCTTTGTTTGTGCTCCACCTAATGCACTTCAAAGCATCAACCATGAAGCCAAAACGCACCCAAAGACATGACTGCTTTACCTTCTGAGATGACTCGTGATTGTAAGTCTAATCCATGATTTCACATGGAATATTTACTGTCTTTCCTATCAGAAGAGTGAATGTACAACTGAAGTATCAGCTGCTCATCCTTCCAACTTAAAATATCTTTCCTTCTTTAATATTGATGCTGCCCAAAACTGAAGAGCAAAGCTCAGGGTAACTAAACATTCAAACACTGCCTTTCTGGGAATAAGCTGAAGGAACTTCACAGAGAGCAGAGCTTTGGAAGCAGCACAGAAATTCAGCCACACCATTTAGCTGAGAAGTAACAGTAGGGTTGCCATGGAGCCTTTACCAGCTTTGCCATGACAAAACTTGATCTTTTTCCCATTTATTGAAACTAATGGCACCATAATGTGAAGCAAAATATTGAGATAATTTCTCAACCTCAAAATTTTGGACAGGAAGAAGGAACTTGAGCAATTCATGCTGAGCTGGCTCTAGAAATAAATTTGGGCAAGCAGGTTGTAATCCTGGGGTAAGTGTCCTTGCTTCTATGCATGCAGGAGCGAGGGAAAATATTTTGCAAGAGATTTTTTACAAAGCTGGAATCCTGATTTACAATTCAAGGAAGAGGTAGCTGGGATCTGTCTGTTTTTCTTCTGACAAGCTCTTATGCAAATGATTCTCTTTGCTGTGTTTTGACAGAAGCAGAGCATGAATGCTGGCTTACTTTTGCTGCAGTTGGCTCCGATGAAACCGGGAGCGCAATCGCACGTTCCTGACGCAGGGTCACAGTGGCCTCCGTTCATGCACTTACAGGGATTTTGGCAGTTTGAACCATAAGTACCTTTTGGACACCCTGTTTTAAAAGAAAAAAATACTCAGCAAGTAGGTTAGGTTGCCACTGGGCCTGTTGCATTTCATGTTTTAAGCACTTCGTTGCTTTCAATCAAAATTTGATTTTCATTTTCTAATGTTAAGCACTTCCAGAGGGTCAGCAGCAGGCACTGAGGCACTGAGGAGCAGATGGCTGCTCTGGACAACGTGCTCTTGGGACAGCACTGATTGTAATGTCAAATCCCAGAGAGCTGGACTGAGAGCTGCTGCTCCTGGCTCTGTGCTCTCCCATTCCCCTTATGTGACAGTGCCAAAAAAAGCAAGCCCTGTCCTAGAGAGGTTTTCCTCTTGGGATTTCTGATCCAGATGAATGTATTCCTTCTTTCCCTCCTACACAGAAAGAGATGGGGTCATTCTCCCTCTTCCCTTGGTTTGCCCAAGTCAGTGAGAAGCTGGGAGCCATTTCTGCCTCTTTTAGTAGCTGTTTGATGGGTTTGGGGTAGGTCACACCTTCAAAAAACGCGTAAGCTGGAGAAAGTTTGTTTCTTCTATAACCTACTCCTTCCCTGCAAACTGGAGCTAGCATTGTTAGTGGCTGCCCTGAGAGGCTGTGGATTCCCCACCTCTGGAAGTGTCTGAGGCCAGGCTGGACAGGCTTTAAGCTCCCTTCCAACCCTGTGGATGGAAGACCATGAAAATGTGCACATGACAGCAACACAGAATTTCAGAAGACACCTCAGAAGATAGATTAGGGAGAGACATTATTTAAATGCCAAGCCATAAGATTCTCTGAGGAAAAAAAAATTAAAAAAAGCAGCTGTATTTTATAAGAACCACAAGAATCATTACTCCTGGATGGATTACTGAGCCAGGGTTACACGGCAACAAACTGTCTATGGAGACATCCACGTGGAAGTGAGGATTTCTGGTTTCTTTTTGGACAGTTAATGTTCAAGGAGAATCAAATAGAAGATGAGGAAGATATAAAAGCATTTGCCATGCTTTGGAATGGTCTTTAGAGAGATGAAGGTTGGAACTGAGGGGAAGAGCTGGGCAGAGCTGCTGGGCACAGGCACCAGTGAACCTCCAGTGTGCCACCTCTGAACTCTGGACATGCAGGTTATTCTCCTAATTTTCCAGGGAGCTGGAAGAAGCAGCTGGTGCTTGAGCAGCATGACCATCATCCAACAGTTCCACTTGTGCTACTGCCTCTAAATGTCATTTCTTTGCTCACCCCTTCCTTCTCTTCCCTGGCAGAAGGAAAGTCTGTGGCTACTTTAGAAACCTGGTTGAAAATATATTTGCTCACGTCTCCAAGCAACAGATCCCTTGCAATCTGTGCATAAATAACTTCATGTATTTTGTCTTTCCTAAAGGCACAAAAGTGTGGCCTGAGTGGCTGGAGAAATCTCTGGCTTTTCTGAACTATTCACTAGTGAAGGAAAGCTTATGGGGAAGCTTTGAAGGGGTGCCTTTTAAAATAAAACTGAATGTTGGCTTCTGCTCAAACCAGGATAGCAGATCATCAGGACTAAACAGATACACACTTTTATAACATGCAGATACTCTCCCCAGCCCTTCTCAAGCACAGATTCTTCCCAGTGAATGCTCTGTCATCAGTGCTTCCATCTGCCAGGATACAAAATCTGTTTCACGTGCAAGCCCTGGCATCAAGGAGGGAGCCCTGCAACACCCCCTTCATTCCCACCAACACTTGAAGTTAAGGACTCATCCAGAGTCAATAATTTAATTACTCTATGTGAAATTCTCTTCTTCTGCTTTTGCTCATCATTTGGATTTTCTCCTTTATTTTTTAATTTTGCGTCCCAGACTCCAAAAAGATGCTGCTTCTCCCTGGCAAAGCTTTCAGAGCTCAAGGCTAGCAGTAGTTTCTCCATTACTGAGCAGGATGCAGTAATTCCCTCCTTACCAAATGCTTTGTCCTTGCAGTATTTCCTGTGTTCTGGCTGGAGAAGGAGCAGCACACAGGGCACGTTCAGCTGCTGCAACGTGCACATGGCCAATAACAGGGCCACCTCATCTGTTAGTACTTTGCAGAAGAATTTTGATGCAGATAACGAGGGCAATTTGCACCATGTCCCACCATTTCAGTAGGCTCTGCCTTTGCAAAGAGGGCTATTCTTGCTCCACCAGTTATCTCATAAAGACATTTTCTAATTTAACAGTTTCCTGTGCTTCTGACTTATGTTTTTTTCTGTGAACAAAAGAGTGGCAGCCAGATTTCCACCTCATTTCCTGATTTTCCTTCTGCTTTGAGTGGGTTTGTCATGACCGAGAGCTCCTAAATCTTTCCACAGCAATTGCACACACTGAGGCTTTTCTGACCAATCCTATTAATCGTGATGTCAAATAATCCCTTCTGACACATCCTGTCACCTACAGCTTGAGGGTGAAGCTGGTGAGATCTTTCTGGCTCTGGGTGCTCCCAGCCCAGTCAATATCACAGAAACATACCATGCTTTTTTTTTTAAAAATCCTTTCACCACCACTTATTGCTTTTTACTCCTTTTAAGAAGTAGATCTGCCCATCCACCAAGTTATGGACAAGTGATGGGAATCTTGTTGCTAGTTTGTCTTCTTCCTCTGGACCCTGCCAAGAGACTTTTTCAGCTCCTCACTCCAAAATTTGAGAACATGAAAGCCCCGTTGCTCTTGGCTCCTGGAAATTTGACTTCCCAGCCAACTACACCTTTTATAGATACTTTCTTGAACCCTTTTTTTCACTGTACTATAAATACAGCAACAGTTGCCAGAAACTGTTTCCAGCAGCATCCAACCACATGTTGGCTGGACCAGAGCCCGTTTGGGAGCGGCTCCCTGTGCTGGTTTTAATATTCTATCGAGAGCTTCTTCACCCTGGAGCAGCCCCAGCTTTCCCTGCAGTGAGGACAGCAGGAACTTGGAGTATTCCCATCAGTCACGCAAGCCATCCTTGGTTTTCAGTCAGTCACTTCAGAATCAGGGCCACAATCTCTCCCATCACTGACCTAAACTTAAAAGTAACTCACAATTAGCTGTTTTCCTTTTGGTTTTTTTGTGTCTGTCTACAAGTGACATGGGGGACAATAGGAACAACACCAACATAGATTGAGTATTTTTCTGTGAACTTCTGTAATTTCATTTTTTCTCCAATAAATATCTAACAAACCTGTGTTTAAGAATTTGCTGTATGTTCTTGTAATCTCAGAGTACACAACACCATGAAATCTCAAATCTCATTCTCTTTAGGTTTAATCCCAGCTATACAGAAATCCATGGCAAAACTCCCCCTGAATACAGAAAAACACAGATTTTATTTTGCAATGAATCTTTTTATATCTTTTCTAATAGAACTTCAGTGTAATTGTTAATGCTTTAAATTTTAAAATTCTGAAATAAAACCTGAAGTATCTAAGTAAGTTGGAGGACATTTACTGTAATGAGAGATTTAGTGCTACACACACAGGTAATGACTACTGAGAAATTGCTACATAAAGGTAATAGGCTGACCATGATTAAGTCTTTTAAAACGATCCTGTTAAATAGTTGATCTCCACTACTGCCCTACTATAACATTTATTATAATCTAATGTATAATGGATTCAGATGGCTCCAGCCCCGATGTTGAAGGCAGGATTTCGATCTCACTTACAGCAAAAAATGATGCACAGAGGAGGACAGAATCGATCCTTTGCATTTTATTTATAATTTATATTTTAAAGAATAACTTGTGATGATGTGATAGCAATACAAAGGCCCATCTCTAAAGTGAGTTTTTCTCCTCTTTCTGCTCAAGGAAGAAAAGTGGTTTAACCCTTACTCGAGCTGCACATGTGACAGCTGGTTTTTGAATCCAAATTGTCACCCCAAAAAGCAATTAAGCCAGACAGAGCTGTGCTGGATTCCCAAGAAAGGTAAATCAGCACCCGCCAAAGAGAGAAAAACTGAGCTAGAAAGACAACAGCTTTTTTTTTTCTTTTTTTTTCTCCTCTAAATGAGACTATTACAAGCTGTGGAGCAAAACCAAAATTAAAGTTGTAAATAAAAAGGTAATTAACTGTCTCCTTTATTGGCTGCTTTGGTATATGTTTCTTATCAGTTGCCACATTCCACCAGAAACAACTTTACAGATGTCCTAAAATACCGGCATGAGCAATGTGGATCTGGGAATATTTTTTATGATGGAGCATTGGGCCAGTTGGCATTTTGTCCTCTACACTAGTCACCATTTTTCAATCCAGAGTAACAGTTGGTTTAATTTGATTGCTCCTCAGAAGGCTCTGCAACTGAAAGGACTTTATGAATCACTTGGATTTATTGCCAATTTCAGCTTGTTGTTTTCTCATAACCATTTGTCCTTACTTGAGCACGCAGAGATTTCGGGAAGTATTTTGGACTTAGTATTTGGAAATGAGAGAGCTGTGCAATATCCAGGTGTAGCTGAGAGATGCAATGCAGAGAATGATCTTTACATTCTTTGGTGTGACACGAGATTGGAAAGAATTTAGCTGGTAAATCTGGTGGTCTTGAAATTAATTTGAAAGATTTAATTAATTACATTTTTGAACCAACATTATTACTGTTTTTTTTTTTTAGAAAATGTTTTTAAAAATTAATTCCTTGCAATAACACAACTACTTTTTCAAGTGTCAATTAACCCACCCTATGCTTACTTCCTATACTGCAACTTATTTGTAATACTACAACTCTTTACTGTAATTAACCTCTACTTCTCTCAGTCACTGCTGTACTGACACAGATGAACCCAAAGCACCAGGAGACACCTCTGCAAGACTCAATTCTCTGTCAGAAAGGCAGCAACCCCCCAGAATACTCACGGAGGTGGCAGTGGTCCCCGTGGTAGCCTGGGCTGCAGGAGCAGTGGCCGGTGACAGGGTGACATTCCTGGTTCTCAGCAGAGCACTGGCACACTCTGTGACAGTCCTGCCCATACGTGCCTGCTGGACAAGCTTTGGGAAGAAGAAATGCAAACCAATAAATTAAATTTGTCTTGGTAAATATAGCACTCAAACAAAGAGCGAGCTGAAATGTATTAAATAAAGTCCCTGCCTACGGAATGACGCTCTCCTCCGGGACTTTGGATTTATTACATTTACTTGGGGGTTACTTGACTGCTTGATTTTGTTTTGTTCAGTCAATTTGTGCCCAACTGTCAAGGGCCAGATACAATTTTCTTGTCACTAGAAAAAAAATCATAGGGAAATGTCAGGTAAAATTGTCTAAAATAACAGTATAATTCCCAAGGGACCAGGCATGTGGATAAAGACATTCTACCTTTTGCAGAGAGTTTAAACCTGCAAAGCTGCTGCGACATCAACATCTCCACAGGTTTCATTCCGCCTGCTGACAGCCACATTGCCTACAGGTTTTGGACCTTCCCCACTTAATTCTTACATCTCATTTCCATTAAACTGCCCTGGTTGTGGGTCAGCATTTAGAGTCCTCTGGTGGAGGATGTGGGACTGAAAGGATGTCAGTCCTTTCAATTACTTATTGCTGGTTCTCCTTTGTTTAAAACAGGGCTCAGGCAAAGTTTCATAGGGAGGAACAAAATCAGGGTGCTGCAGCTGGGGTCAGAGCAGGAGCCTGCTTCCAAAGACAGCTCTGGGGGACCAAACTCCACGCTAAGAAAAGCCAGCAAATGTCCTGTCCATGAGCTCTGAGCGCCTCACACAGGGACAACAAAAGCTGAGCTGCTGCTTTACTGACAGCGCAGCGCTGGGCTCCACTGGCACATCCTCAGCCTATTTGGGTCCAGTTCCGCCCCTGGCTGCTCCCTGCCAGTCCCAACAGCTGCAAGCACAGAGAGGGCAAACCTCAGCAGCCCCAACTGCGCTGGCACAGAGCTCAGAGCTGGCCAAACCACACCTGGGCGAGCCACAAGCAGCCCTTGGCCACCTTCCCTCCTGCCAGGGCGTCGCCTCCTCCCTCTTCAGGCACTGCATCTTTTGATCCAAGAAATCAATTCATGAATTATCTGCCAAGGGAAGCGCTTGCCTCATGGTCACAAACTCACTCTTGTGGCAGCCGTGGCCGGTGAATCCCGGGGGACATCCGCAGGTGCCCGTCAGGTGGTGGCAGGGTCTTCCCGCGGGGCAGCGGCACCGCTGGGCACAGCCCGCGCCGTAGCGGCCCGGCAGGCAGGCTGCAGGGGGGACACCAACCTTGTCAGCATGGGACAAAGCCCTTTGGGACCCCAAAACCAGCTCTGGCACCCCCAAATCACCCCAAAATACAGTCAGGAACTCCCGAAGTCGATGGAAAAATCACCCCAAAATTAACCGGGAATCACCCCGAAGTGATTGGGATACCCAAAGGTTTGGCACCACCAAAAACCCTCTCAAATCATCCCCAAGATACACCCAAAAGCTCACAAAGTTGCTGGAAAAGTCACCCTGAAAACCCCAAAAATAACCAGAAAGCAACACAGTCGGCTTCAACAACCCCAAAAACCCCCCAAAACCCCAAAATCACATCCATAAACCCCCAAAATAATCTGAAATCACCCAAAAATTGGCTTCAACACATCCAAAATCTGCCCCACAAACCCCCAAAATTGCCCCAAAAATCAACCCAAAATCACCCAAAAAATCCCCTCAAAATCACCCTAAATCACCACAAATTGGCTTCAACACCTCCAAAAATCACCCCAAAATTTCCCCAAAATCCCCCCAAAACCAGCCCCAGCAGCCTCAAACCCACCAAAATGGCCCCAAAAGATATTCCAAAATCACTTCCCTAAACCCTTAAAATCACCTGAAATCCCCAAAAGCTGGCTTCAACACCTCCAAAAATCGCCCCAAAAATCAACCCAAAATCACCCTGAAAACCCCACAAAATCACCCTAAATCAACCACAAATTGGCTTCAGCACCTCCAAAAATCACCCCAGGAGTCCCAAAATCAGCTTCAGCACTCCCAAAACCCACCAAAATGGCCCCAAAAATATCTGAAAATCACTCCAAAATCAGCTTCAACCCCCCCCAAAAATATCCCAAAATCACCCGCATAAACCCCCCAAATATCAACACCCCCAAAAACCTCCAAAACTGCCCCACAAATCCCGAAAACCACCCTCAAATCACCATAAATAAGCTTTGTCACATCCAAAAGCCACTGCAAAATCGTCCCAAACCCCCCTCAGATCAGCCTCGGCACGCCCCAAACCCACCAAAACGGCCCCAAAAGCCATCCCCGAAGCACCCCAAAATCCATCACTCCCTCCATGCACCCATCCCAGCGAGGCCCCGCGGAGCGAGGCTGTGGAAATGCCTGCCCATCACTCACGTTTGTCACAGTGCCGCCCTCGCCACCCCCCCGGGCAGGGACACGCTCCGCTCCGGGGATGGCAGCGCCGGCCGTGGGCGCAGTCACAGCGCTCCTCGCAGCGCTTCCCAAAAAACCCCGGGGGACAGCCTGGGGGCAAGCAGAGAGAGCAGCGTTCTAGCAGCAGCCCCAGCTGCCAGGATCCTCCCGCTCAGGAGGGCGTTTAGCAGACAGAGCGGGCAGAAAATAGCAGTGAAGCGGAAGATATTACAAATATTAGAAGCATTTGAACGCTGGCTGCTAACGAGGAAGGTTTGCAAAGGCTGAGTCGCAGCCTGGAGTGCAAATCCAGATGGAGACCATGGAGAGGGTGATGCTGTTTGCCTTGACACGACTGTGCACACAGGGACAGCTGTCTGAGCAGGGGGGACTGTGCCCACGAACTGCTCCCACCTCCCAGGTGCCTGCAAAGTGACCAAAGAGAAAGGGAGCTGGGCACTGAGAACGCTTTATGGGTCGCACTGGTGGCTGAGGCTTCGTGAGTCCTCAGCACCTCAGGAGACCTCAGAAAGCTGCTTGTGGCTTGCTAAAAGCACAGCACCCCAGTGGCTGAGCTGAAAGCATGTTTTAAGTCACCTGTGTATGACTTTTAATCCCTGTTTCAGGGATTGAGATGGCTCCAATCACGCCAAGCGGCTGTGTCAGATCTGGGTCGTGTGCCAGATCTGAACTCTCTGAACTATCACAGTACAGTTTGCTGAGCTCCCATCAATGACTCACAGAGGTGGCTGGTCTGGCAAATTCTCCTTAAAACTCCCTCCCTTTCATGTGCTCTTCCTTGTGTGTGTGAGGTAGAGAAATACCTTCATTTTCTTAGGCAGAGAACAGAGTTAAGAGGAGATAAATGACTCGGACATGGCTGGGCAGAGACCTCCCTGTGGGTCTGAGATGGGGTGAGAGGGCATAAATCCTGACTGGCCTGCAGAATACTGGAAATTTAAAGCAGAAAATAGAAAACTGGCAGAAATGGCTGATGGTTAAAAGGAAGGATTTGCAGAAGGAGCTGCCCTTACCAACATCACAGCGGTCCCCGGTCCAGCCAGCGTGGCACAGGCACTTCCCTGAGGCCAGGTCACACACCCCGTGGTGGCAGCTGCAATTCTGCTCACAGCCCTCTCCAAACTGCCCGTCCCCACACTCTGAAATAGGATGGGGGAGGCTGATGGGGGGCCAGGCTGGAGCAACCCCAGCAGGAACTCCCTCATGCCTCTGCAACATGATGAACCACCTAAACTGGGCTTAAAAATCTTCAGTGAAGGAAATTTTGATGCCTCCTTTGCCAAAATTCTTTAGAAATAGACTATTTTCCATAGACTATTTTCCTCTTTAAGGATTTCTTCCTTTCTCCTCAAATGGAGCTCATTACCTATCGTCCCCATTCCCATGATGCCTGGAAGAGCTGGAACAGAGGCTAGACAGAGTTAGGGGAATAAAAGATATTTACTGAGA
Organism: Anthoscopus minutus; assembly: GCA_013399455.1. Classification (NCBI taxonomy): domain Eukaryota; kingdom Metazoa; phylum Chordata; class Aves; order Passeriformes; family Paridae; genus Anthoscopus; species Anthoscopus minutus. The sequence continues at coordinate 233,078 of VWYI01038254.1, read as the reverse complement.
GGCCACAACCAGACAGCACCAGTGTTACAAATCAGGCCCTGTCTGGATGGCTCCAAGGATGGAGGTGAAAGGGAGGGGGGCAGTCCCAAGATCCCACTCTTTTTATCTGTTTGGGTCTATTTGCAAAAAGGAGTCCCATTTGCCTGCCCTCTTCCTTCCACGTTGTTTCACTTTGAGCCTGAAGTTTGGAAAAGGTGTCTTTGAGTCCCCACTGGAGTAGGATTGTTTTGTCTTCATCACCCTGTGAAAGGATCTCAGCACCCTGAACAAAACCCACATACCATGCAGAAAAGAAAACCCAAAAGCCCAAGGCATCACCCAAGGGACAAAGAGTAACTCATTTCTCTCCTCTGCCCAGCAAGTTTGCACCACCGAGGATATGTTCAAGTAGCAATATCATGTCTCCCCTCAGCCTTCTCATTCCCGACTAAACAACCCCAGCTTTTTTTTAACTTTTCCATCCTTCTGTTTGCTTTTTCTGTCTCAAGACAGACCCCAGCACAGCAGAACTTCCTTTCAGAGTGACAGAAGCGAGGTGCTGGAGGGCTGGAGGAGGTGCTGAGACTCACCCAGCTCGCAGGCTGGCCCCATCCAGCCCCGGGGACACCGGCACTCGCCGCTCACGGGGTCACAGGTGGCCTGGCCGTGGCAGAGGCAGCGCTGCTGGCAGCTCTCTCCATACCACCCTGGGGGACAGGCTGTGAAGGGAGGCAGGGAAAACCTTCCATCAGCAAGTGCAGGAGAAGGACACAGGTTCAGCACCACCACCTCTCCCGCCTTACAGCACTCCCGACCCTGGGAGATGCTCTGGGAGGTACAACCAGGCAGAAATGGGGACACAACCGATAAGGAGTTACTCTGACCATTGTAAAACTGGTCTTGGAACAAAGCAGGTGATGAAGTGAATTAGTGACTCACCAAATAATCTTGAGGCTTTCTGTTTGTACCTACAAAACCCATTTCTTTGGTTCCTTCCAGCTTTCTTAACACTAGAGAGGGCAGTTCTTGATTCCCCTCTTCTCAGAATTTCTTTGTACAGTTCTCTTAAAATCACAGGTCCTTCCCTAACTGATCCTGCTGCCCAGAGCTGGTTGATGACATTTCACCCTTTACCTACTTTTAATTAGGCAAGTCTATTAATGCCTATCAAAACCAGTTTCTATGGACAGAATCTAATTTTTTGGCAAAAACCACACATCCCTGCCATGTGCCAGAGTGACACCTCTTTAAGATGGAAACAAGCAAGCTGTCACCTTGGAAAAGCACAGGCACCAGAGGATGGCTTTCCAAGCCTCACACAATTATTTCACCTCCTCACTTCAAAGAGAAAAGAAATCCTCAAACATGTATTTAAAGAGAAAAGGTGTGTTTGAAACATCTTTTGTGACTTTTGCTTTAGTTTTGTATTTGCGGTCTTTGGACAAAACAAAATTTTAGCTCATGCTGTACATGTCAACAAGAACAGTTCAGCACTTTTAAAATCCTTCATGGAAAGACCTCTTCATATCAAGCTTTAAAAGGGGAATATGCTACATTTAAATATCACTCTACCCCTGCCAGCTTTCAGCCCCTTTCCCTAATAATCTCTCAGGATGCTGAAGGGCAGAGTCTGAGTGGAGGCGCTGACTCCAAATCCCTGCTCACCCAGGAGCACCCACAGCAGCATTCCCAGCTCCATGGTACTGCTGCCACCCCAGGGACCTCGTGGGGAAGGCACAGAAAAAGGAGATTCTGCAAGGGGGATGGACAGACTTTTCCTGCTGCCTGGGATGCATGGATTGGGATGTGCAATGCAAGCCACAGTGCAGCCTTTCTTTGCCAGCCTCCTCTTAAGGCTCCGTGGAGCTGGGCTTGTGTTTGAGCCTCACGTATGGGTCTGATTGCCAAGGCTGGGAGGCTCAATGCCTTTCACATGTTCTGGATTTAGGCTCTGTCTGGAACAGCACAGGGTAATGCCGAGGATCAGTCTGGTGCATGGGACAGTAAAGCAGGCCATGGAAAAGAAACAGAGCTTCATTTCAGCGTCATAATTGGGAATTTTATGGACCTTTTCTCCCTTCATCAGCCTTCAAAACCAGCTCTCTTTCCAGTTTATGGCTGTTTCACCCCTCTGTCCTGTGCACGCTGAGATCCTACAATAGTGTCACGGATTAACTTAATGGACCAATTCACGTCACTGTGGATCCAAACCCAATGACAACACAGGGCAATGAGCTGAGAGCTGAAATACCAGTGAGCTTTCCCCAAGCACAGGTTTTATTTTTCCCTCCTATAATCCATAGGCAGGGGTTTGAATTTCCAACTGTACCTTCTTGGCAGGTGGCTCCTTTCCAGCCCGGGCTACAAAGGCAGGTCCCAGTTACGTGGTGACAGAGAGCTCCGTTGTGACAGTGACATGTGTTCCTGCAGCCCGGCCCAAAGCTGTTCTCCTGGCAGGCTGCAATGACAGAATTCCACAAAACCCCATCAGGAGGCGTCCAAGGAAGCCCAGAGCAAGTGCGAGACACAACACAGTGCCAGGGAAATCAGGTTGGAGCTGTGCTCCAGTGACACTTTTCACATCATAAGGGTGCCTAAGTCCATATAAAATCATGGAATCGTTATGGTTGGAAAAGATCTTCAAGATTATCCATCTAACCTTTGGCCAAATACCATCATGATCCCCAAACCAAATCACAAAGTGCTGTGTCTGCTTGTTTTTTGGACACTTCAAGGAATGGTGACTTCACCATCCCTGGAAATATATATAAAATCCCACATGTTAACCATGTCTGACTCTAGAAACAAGAATAGAATCATTTAGGTTTGAAAAGACTTTTAAGATCATCAAGCTCAACTGTTAACTCAGCACTTCTAAATCCACAATAACAGCCAATACATAAACTGCAAAAGGTATTTAAAAAAAAAATTCTGCAAATTAAGATCACATAAATGAAACTGCTCTGCAACACTCACAGCTTAGGGATAATGTGTCTTATGAATGTCTAACATAATAATGTGGGTTAAAAATATGTATCACAGCCATGGAGAGGCTGGACCACTGTGGCTGATGGATCAGCTGTCATCCCCTGCTCTGCAGAACGTCTTTGTGCTAAACTAATGGTCCAGCAGCCCCGCTATTTATTTGCATCCTGGTAAAAGAACTGACAACTTCATTGTTTTCAGTGTTCATTTTTCACAGCTGGGTGCCTCTGCTCACCCAGACTCTCATTCTTTGGTCAGAGAGGGGTGATATTTTCAATGAGTTTGGTTAAGCAGCTGGTTCCCAGGTGAAAACTTAACGCAGTCATCTCGCAAGCAAACGCTCCACTTCCAGTGCTGCTGCCTGTGAAAAATGGCAGTGATAAAATTCCTGCACTGCACTGGAGATTTGGATAGCTTTGAGTGATGGAAAACAAACAGTTCTGCTATCCTGTTTTCTTCAGATAGCATCCAAAATAATACAAAGAGGGTTGTTGGAGCTGGACCTCCTCCTTGCATGGTTTTTGATCTGCATTGCAGGGGCTGCTGTCAGAGCCCCTCATCCCTGCAGCACTTCTGGCGTGCACTGGAGAGGCAAAAAAAGCCTGGATCCCTGATCCAGGAGAGTGTCCTGCACCTGATATCTTCCACATTTCACAGCCAAACAGTGAATTTTCACCAAACTTCTCTGCCTTTCAGGGTGTTGGTGAACATGATGCAGTGCTGTAGGGAGAGCAGTCTATGGGGACAGAAGAGAGGTGTAAAACCACCTTGATCTTGGAGGCTGACAGTCCCTGACCCACTCTCAGCCCTTTTCTCCCCATCTGAAGGCTTCCAGCTTCCCAGCCTGGTTCTCAGACACCATTTCTCCCAGGACTTCTTTTCCACACTGCTCGTTCTTGTCATCACTTGGACCCCGTCCACAGTGAAACCACAAGAAAGAGCAGGAGCTGAGTCCCATCACAGCTAAAAGTTTGTTCTGCAAATGAAGCTTGGTTGCCAAGTGAAAAGTTCAGCACATCTACAGAGTTCTGGCTCAGTTTTTGGGAGCAGAACTAAACATTTCCACAATACAGACCAGAACTATAGCACAACCAAGCCAAGGGAAAAACCAGCTCATCACCAGATCCCCTGCCTGGTTACCAGTGGTTTGTGTGAGGTTTTTGGAGGATGTGTGCAAAGCTCCTGTTACACTTACCAAAAAGACAATAGAGTATTTCAGTGAAGATTCTGGTAAGAAAGCAGAAATTTCTGGAGAAGAAAATTTTAACTATTCTACTGGGTAGACACAATTGGTTTTTTTTCTTCCTGGTGGGACAATCTTGATTTTCAAAGTACTTTTATGAAGATTAAGGAAAAAAGTGATATGCTGAAGTTATTCCATGGAGTTCCACAACTGAATGTACAAATATCCCTGGGCCTTCTCATTCTTTATGATGAGACAAAAGGGATAACTTAATACAAAAATGTAAAGTAATAGATTTCTTCCTGGTTCAAAATTTTCCTCTCAGTGTCTTTCCTTTGCAAGAGGAGGATTTATTTGTTTGCAGTGCTTAAAATCCCTTTTTGCACGCAGAGTAAGGAACACATGAAACTGGAGACTCTTCTGCCAGCCTAGAAGTCAACAGCCTTCAGAAGTGCCCAGGAGCACAGGAAAATGATCAGCTCTGATGTTCTATAGGGTGAATTATTCTCCACAAAATGAAACTTTAGCTTTAAAAGAAGACGGAATTTGCAAATTCAAGCGCTCACACACCATGAAATGCCAAACCCCTGTTATCAGTGCCTTTGGCTGAACAAATTTTTCTGTAGTCATTTATTTTTCAAACTAATGTGGTCTCCTTTTTAGCATAAAGAGCCACTTCAGTGAAGATTCTGCTGAGCTCCAACAGCTCCAGAAAGAGGCCTGTTTAGTACTGATAGAATTAATGCAAAATTCAGATGCTGAATTGTGTACATCTGCTACAGACCATATGCAACATGAGATTTTTGGAGGGTTTGGTTGAGTGTTTTTAAGTTTGCAAACTTTGGATGAATTTGCAGTGAATCAGAAGGGTTTGGGTTGGAAAGGGCCCTAAAGATCATCCATTTCCAACCCCCCTGTCATGAACAGGGATGCCAATACTAGATCAGGTTGCTCCTTCCATCCAACCTGGCCTTGAACACTTCCAGGGATGGAGTACCCACAAAGGAAGGTAACATCTCTATCACAAAGAAATGCCAAATGTCAGGTCCTCACTTCTGTATCACAGCACCCAGTGAACCAGTTCATTAAAACAAAACAGAAACAGAAACAAAAACAACAATCAACACAAACAAAACCAAAAATAGAGAATCAGCAACACACTTTTTCTAAGCCTCTTTCTTGGAAACCTAAAATACCTCAGGTGGACACTCAAAAAAATCCCCAAACAAATCTCCAAGCACAAACTGAAGCTGAGGCAGAGCTTGCTTGGCAGATTTCACCCCAGATTAACATAATTCCTTTTCAAACAACTGAAACCCACAGTCTGGTAATGGAAAGCATTAGGCAGCTTCAACAAAAGGCATCACTGTCCGGATTGCCTGTAATTAGATAGCAGAGTATAAAACTCACTGCATGGCTGGCTTAGGATCAATTCAAATCCCATGATGCCAAAATTATTCCTCAATATCCTCCAGCACATTGCCTGCAATCTGATTACTTCCACACAAGTGCTGTCCTTCCAGCTGCTGGAGCAGGCGGGTCCCAGGAACAGGCAAGGTGAATATTAAACACCCTGGGAGGGTGGGGAGTGCTGAGCTGTCTCCCACCCACAGCTGCCTTGCTCTGAGCAGCTCTGGAGCAGCGTGGATGAGGCCCAGTTGTAAAACCAAAATGAAGATCCCTCACTCAGCCAAGAGAAAAGGAGGAGACACCCTGCGCTGTTAACTGACCTCTCTCACTCTGAGGCCTTGGAGGCTTTGGCTTCTTCACCAGCAGGAGTAAATCAACCCAGCACAAAGTCTGATGGCTCTAGCACGAGATAATAAACAGGGTTTTCCCCCTAATGTGAGTAGGGCAGGGCACCAGAGGCCATGGAGAAGGAGCTGCATTTCCTAATTGAATTTCATGAAATATGTAGCAAAGCTTCCCAGCCCTAATGCCAAGGACTGGGGAAGGGGCAAGGTGACACACTGCCAGTGCTGTGGCTCAACAGGAAAAACAGGCTGTGACAAACATTGTACCTGTCCAGCAGCACCTTCTGACCTGTGGGATGGGTAAGTGACTCTGGTCTGCTTTTGTTCTGGGCTCTCTCCATTAATCTACACTCCGAGGCTGGGCTGCCACCAGCATCTTCAGGTGGTGGGAGCTGGAGAGCCAAGTGTTCCTGTGGGAGGGTGTGAGGAGGCAAAATACTGCAGTGGTGGGATGTTAGGGGAAGTGTCTAAATTTGGGAAGATTCGGCAGAACTGACCCACCTGTAAGCAAAAGAGCAGGGGAAGCCTTCTCAGAAGATGGGATGTGTTGAGTGGTAGGGGAAAATGAGGGGAAAATATTATGAAGAGCAAGCACTGCCCTCAAACAGGGCTGATGATAAAACAGCTGGAGAACAGCATTGCCTCAATACAAGCCACATTTCTCTCTATTTTCTAAATTAAACCACTTTTCTATTGCAGAAAGCCATGATCTATGGATTAAAGAAGTGTTCCCTACCAGAGCTGGCTTGCTGTGAAGCTGCCCTGGAGCTCAGCTCTATGCCCCAGAACTGCAGACAGCACTCGTATTTTCAAAAGCAAGCTTAGACCATGACATCATCCTAAAGGAAAACAAGGAAGCTGAGAAGCTAAAACCTGAAAATCTTAAAAAAATCCATTTATTTGCTAAACTTTGCAGACAGGCTCAGTGATCTCCATATGTAAAGCCATGCAGCTAAAGAAAATAACCTAATTTCCCATGAAATGCAGTGAAAAATGTCACAGAATAGTCAATTTTATATATGTATACACACAAGCACTTTTTAGCTTAAAAATTGTGGGATAATCCACACTTGTGAACATCTAGGAAGCTGACACTCATTTTAAAACAAATACATTTTCTGATAATTGTTTAAAAAACTACTTTGCCACGCTCAAACAACAAAATAGTCCCAGCTCTGATTTTTCTACTTTGCGCATTTGTAATCTGACACTTTATAATTGATAATTAGATGAGATGCACCAAAAACAGATACACAACATTTAATCACTTAATGTCACACAAAAATAAAAAGCAGGGAGCTGTCATATGGCAGGAGACAGCTCTGCTATTTAAAACCTTATCATGCTTATCATGTTTGATGAGTTAAAAAAATAATTAAAGAGATCTGATTTTACACAACCACCAAAAATTGTTCCCTTTATTTGGCATCTCTGGGAGGGAAGGTGATTTATCTGAAGGTGCACCCTGGCAGGGTGTTATCCCCATTGCCAGAGAGGGTTTGGGGGTTTGGGAGCAGGGGTGTACGTACGCTGCTCGCAGCTCTCCCCCAGCCAGCCCGGGAGGCAGCGACACGAGCCCAGCACGTGGTCACAGCCAGCAGCATTCTGGCACTTGCACACCTGGTGGCAGTCAATCCCAAAGAATCCGTCTGGACAAGCTGGAAATGCAAAACATTCCTTTTTAGCACAGCTCCTGCTTCTTCTTTCCTTCCATCTCGTCTTTTCACAGATGCTCAAGAACCGAAGCTGCATCAAGGGTTAAGCCTTCCCTGTTCTGCTGCATGCATCCTGGAAAAATGTGACCCTTTTACACAAGCAACAGATTTCTGCACAGGAAAACAGGACTGAGAATATTGAAAAGCCATAAAACAAGTGAGAGAACAGAGCTGGAATCACACAAGCTGTTCCTTGTGCCTCTGTAATGGACAGAGGAAATAATTCAACATGATACAAGACTCCAGAGCCATCCCTGCTGACCTCCTCCCTTTGGAAATGCAAAACTTCTGCTCCCATTCACTGCCCTGACACTTTTCTAAAGATTCTTTAACAGTGAACCTAAGCCACAGTGGTGCAGTTCAGTGCTGAAATGAAAAACTGGCGAAGTCAATGAGTAAAGAAAACCAAGACAAATTAAACATAGCAGAACAACCCCAGGGAGCCGAAGGAGCTCTGCACCTACATCTGGAACTGAACCTGGACTGAGGAAGAGCAGCCCCATGGATTCAATTTTGACCTGTACCAGTGCTGACAGCAATGAAAATAAGGATCAGTGCTTGTCAGAGGGCCACATCATCCCCCAAATGCTGCATTACAAGTAGTCTGTGCAGAACAGGACAGCAAGCACTTACAAAGCCACCTTTGCTGTGACCCCTGCCCTTGCAGAGCCCAGGAATGCAGACACTGACTGCTGCTTCAGAACCAGCCAGACCTCCCTGTGTCCCTCTGGCACCTTCTGCCCAAGCTCATAACATTCTCCACTCAGATATGGAAGCTGGTTGGTGGCACTGCACCAAAAATGATTCATTTTCCTTTGGTAATGTGAGACCTTGTGAGGAAACATACATTATTTCATCACTGTTCTGCTTGTATCACTTGCTGCTTTCAAGAAAATTCAAAGGAAGCCCTTCCTAGCTTGCTCTCAGAGACTGAAATAATTTCTTTGTAGATTATTTTGTTTCCAGCCTTATTTGCAATCGTTACCTACTCTGCAACTGAAACAGTTTTGCTGCTTTTGAAACTCCTTTGAAAGAGTCACAAGATTCACAAGGTTCATTTTCACAAAGCACTGAGCAGGGCTGAAAGATGGAGCAGGCATGTACCACCTTCTGAAACGTCTAATTTTCTTTCAGAGAGTGTCTTGATAGCTTTATTCTTCCCCATCATTATTATATGTGACCACAGCACAACTGCAGAGGCAGCAGTAGCACTGAGTGGCACCAGATGAAGAGCAGCTGATCAAAGGTGACTCAGGGCAGAGCAGAACTGAGATGCTGATGGACAGACAAAAAGTACTTTGAAGAGTGTGAGGTCTTTTGTCAGCATCCTGTGGCTTGGAGCACAGAAGTTCAGTCAACTCCTGAATAATTCACAGCAAGGTCTCATGAAACTGCAGGCCTGGAGCAAAAGTGTCTCCTGCTATGGGTGAGCTTGGAAACTGTCCCATGCTGGGGGGTGATGATGATGATGGCTTTGGTTGTTATCTGTATTACTGACAGATGATATATATAGATTGAGACTCGGCAAGGATTAAAAATACATTAACAATTCTAATAAATATTAATAAGAGATTATTAAATTTGTGGCAAATAAGCTTGGAAATGGTCACTGAAGTGGTGCTTTGTACCTAAACCTATGAAGATTTAATTCATACTGAGGGCAGAAAATCAATGGAAAGAAACAGCAGCTTCCCACCAAAATGGGAAGAAACTTTCCCCAAATGAAAACAAAAAATCCGAAGGCAAATTTTGGTATTTCTGCAGTCTCAGCTTGAGTCCTGATCCCATTCTGCCACACTGCAAAACACCAAAAGCAATGACTGCAGGTTCAAACACCCTCACTGTGCAGGGGTGATATGAATTATCAATATCAACCAAAATCAGATTTTGTAAGGGACTGTCTTCTCCTAGGACTTTGAACTTAGAAGGCTGCAAAACTCAGTTTCAACATTTCCGTGATGACGGAGAAGTCCTTCCCAGCCAGGGGCTGAGGCATCAGCAGGATGCTTGAAGTCCAGGGCTCGATGTGAATTCCTGCCTGCAAGGCACAGAGCCTGGCCAACGTGGGTGGATTGCCAAGAGGACGGCAAAAAGCACATCCCTGCCAGAAGGAAACCCTGCCAGTCTCCCAGTCACTCGAAACAGAAGCGCTACAGCTCCTCCGAGAGAAGGTGCCAAGAAGGTTCTACCAAGGGCAAACCACCCACATGTTTTCCTCCCTCGGCGTCTTTTGGAAGCTGCCAAACTGTTCTGGTTAAAACTTCCTAAGTTAAGAGGTAACCCAGGTCAGCTGAGAGCAAACACTCTGCCTTCTTGAGAGGAAACATGCGGAAAACGGCGTTTTGCAAAGTGCTAGATGTCACTCTGCCCTCCACGATCTTCTTTCAGGAATTAAAAAGAGAAGACAAAATTGTCCAACATAACTGATTTGGAAGCTGAGATTTGTTCTTTTTTTTTCCCACCAGTGTGTATGGCTGGTGTAAAAAAAACATATATATGTATAGAATGACCCAGTCTTCTCCATATTCCTCACATCTATTCTGACAAAGAATGTTTGGCCTCTTAGTTCCCGTTATAATTCCTGCTGGAATGAGGAAGTTTACACAATAACACAGACAACTGCCTCTTTCTTTTTGCAATAAAAATATGGTATGTTTTTAAAAAAATAGTAGATTTAGAAAAACAGGTTTCAGCTAACTTATATAAAAACTATATTAAAAGGGACATAGTGGGGATACCATGAATTACAAGGTGCAATTTGCAGCAGAACCTTGGAAAGAGTTTATTTTGGATAACAGTCCCTGGAAAGAGTGAGAGGGAAACAACAACAAGCAATAGCAACTCCAGCCGGTGTGTGCCTTGCCAGGCTGTGTTCCTGGCGTGTTCCTGGTCAGGCTGTGGAGCATCTTCCTTCCCATGAGAGGGCAGCAGCTGCCTGTGAGTGCTGCCACTTCCCTCCATCCTAGCGGCTGAAACGGGCTGATAAAGCTGCTTTCCATGCAAGATAGTTGTGACTTTGGTTCAAGTACCCTAATTTGCAGAATCTTCAATCACCTACACTTAACTTTCACAGTGCCTGAATGGCCCTGTGATGTTCCTCTTGTATTTTTTATATGAAAAATCTGCCAAATGATGCAGCACGGCAGCAACCTCCTGTGATAATGCCACAGATTGACTCGCCATAATGCAGCTAAAGAATCCAGTCCGACCTTTCCAATACTTAACCAAATGACTAGGTAATAGAAGATTAGATAGAATAGAACTGGATTTAAGTTAGAAGTGAATCTGTTCTTAAAGAGTTCCATGGGGATGATGCACACATCCATGTTTTTCTTGAAATTGCTTCAGGGAGGCACTAGTAACAAGCAAGCACAAGGCTGAACATGCATCTCCCTGCTCAGTGCTCAAACAGTGGGACTCTGCTTGAAAACAGTCTTATAAAGACGTGATGCAGCAGAAGCCTTAAGCATATATCTGATTTTAACCATGAGAAAACACGTGCCCAACATTTGGCACCCAGCACGATGCACTGCTGAGTTAGGAGGGGAGTTCACATTTTGGTATTGGCTTCCAATAAAAGTCATTGGCTCATTTAGATCCAGTGCTGTCAATTGTAAAACCTGCTCTTTGACTAAAAACCAAAACAAATTCTCCATGAATCCTAAAGGGACCAGGGGGAGCAGCAGTACCTTTTTCACAAAAGGTTCCTGTCCAGCCCGCCGTGCAGGTGCAGGCTCCACTGACGTGGTCGCAGGCAGCTCCGTTCTGGCACTGACAGCTGGACTCACAGCCTGGGCCAAAGCTCCCCTCGGGACACCCTGCAGCACAGGAACCACAACCAGATGATGGGTTAGTGCCAGAGCAGATCAGGGATCAATGGGGGAATTTTTACATACATGGGAAATCAGATTATTTCCAAAATAATCAAGGCATAAAGCTAACGGCTTAAAACTAAGATTTGTGTGTTCCCCTTGAAGTTCAGGTAAGTTGGGCTGCATTTAAGATCTCTTTTAGAAAAATTCCAGAGTGCTGAAAGACTAAATTCTGCAAAGAAAACAGACATCTTCTATGGCAAAGCCTGAGACTTCACAGGTTTTTCATGATGACACTTCGCACACTGGTCTGGAGTTGCTTATGTGCACATCTCCTTTGGGACTTCATCAGCTGGGAGGAGAGAAGCTCCTCTGTGTTCCTGCAAATCCTCTTTCCCCAGAAAGCTGGAGAAAATATGAAATGTGTTCATTGCCTTCACAAGGCTCCAAATTGAACGCTGCACATTTTATTTTCATGCTCTGCTTTGAAAAATTCAAGTGAAAACATTACATCTGGGGGACAGATTTAAAATTACATTTCCACAGCAGTTAATGTGAGGAGTTTTAAAAGATTTGCATGGTACTCGCCATCAGAAGAAAGAAAACATTTGAGAATGAAAATAATTTCTTCCAGGATTATAGGAAAATCAATTAAGAATAGGGCCAGTTGCCTAATTCACATTGAATATTTTGACAGGCTGAAACACGGAGATAGACTTGGCTAAATACAATATTACAGGGCCTCTACTCATGTTTGAAGGTCTTGTGAACATCCCTCTAAATGAGTTATGGAAATTATTGCCAAATCTCTTCTAGAAGCCTATGATTTTAGCATTTACAGCAACAAAGTGATTTTCAGGCAATCTGGAAGGAATCAGAGAGAACAGAAAAAACGAGAGTCCTCTAAGACAGCTCCATGTCTGGAACAGGGGGATGGGTTTGGTGTTGTTTGTTTGGTGTCATTGGTGGGCAGTGATTGGAGCTGGCATGAATTCAGGTGCTCCTGCAGCTCAGTGACTGCCAACTGTGTGTGTTACAGAAGAGTTGGGATGGGAGATGGGAGAAGAGCAAGGTACCTTAAGTACTTTGCTTTCAAAGAGTCAAAAAATGGGATGTTGTTTAAATGTAAGTTAGAATCCATTTTTTTGCACTCACAGGTGAAATCCTTTCCTCTTCCCAAAGCTGCACATCACTGTTTAACAAATAAACACACAGGGGTTCACTTAAAAGCTTGATTCTTCTCCATGTTTCCTTTTCAGCTGAAATTTCAGTCAGAGAATTGTGCAAGGGAAACGGTGCTGCAGTGCAGCAAGGGGTGCGGGCTCTCAGCACAGCTCCCTTCAGGCTCACGGTGTTTGGCCCAGAGCTGAGGCTTTTCAAGGTGATGGCAAAGGGTCAGAGCACTTCACAAATGATTTCACAGTCCACAGCACAGAGAATCTGCCCCTGCTCCAGCAGGCACAGGCTGCTGTGATGCGTGTCAGGATCCAGCCGCCCCGACAGAGAACCTGAGCTCCTGCCAGGGGAAGGAGCCCAACCTGCAGGGAGAGGGTAGGGACACCTGGGGAGAAGAGGAAATATCCAGGGATAGTGAAGATTTCACCTCCAAGGCAGCATGAAATAATGGGAAGAACTATGGCTTTCATGATCTTGAGTACACACACACACACATACATATGTGCAATACACACACACACACAACACACATGTGCAATATACAAACACACATAAAAGAGAGTAAAAAACAGACTATATAAAACAGAAAGCCCACAGAAAGAACTTTAGGGACTGCCAGATATTTTGTCAATGGCAATGGCTTCACTGATTTCCTTCCCAGCAAGGATTACAAGCAGCTATCTGGCCACTCTCTCTCTCTGCAGAGATGCTATTTTGGGAGAGATCAAGAGAGAAAGAGAAGCAGAGCTGGCAGCTCCTTCTCTGGGAGCTGGTCCTCCCCACACACTGTCCTTCCATTCCCTCTGTGCCAACAGCAACAAGGGCTGCAAGATCAACTTTCCAGGCTTTCTTGTCTTAGGTCACGGTTCCAGATTAATTGTTTTGACATTTCTGTGTGACACCAGCAGTTAATCCTGCCCACGCTACTGAGACTCTGGTAGCTACATCTGTGCTACTGTAAGATTGTTAAACTAGTAGATAAAATGTTTATTTTATTTAACAACATCAATATAATCAATGATAATAGTAATAGCAGCTTAACTATGCAACTTACTGCCACAAGATGAAGTGGATTCCAAATGCTTGCATGAAATGAAAAAGAAAATAGGCACATTAATTGGAGAAAAAAAAAAAATCAAGCTGTATTAAATAGAGATATTGCTTTTGTCTCAAGAAGCTCCCGAATGAGAAATTGATGACACCTGGGGAGACATATGAGGAATTGAGTATGAGCCTCTTTTCATATGCTTGAAGCATCTGCTACTGACATCAGTTAGAGGTGAATGTTAAGGTGAGAGTCATGGGCCTCTGATAAGACCATGACCCACTTTTGTTGTTAATAAATACATAACTCCAAAAATTCCTGGTTTTTCTTCTGTTAAGTACAGGTGAAGTACTTATATATTCCTGACCCAAAACAAAGATTTAAGAAGGGTAAGTGCTGCCCTAAAACTGAATAAATAAAACCAGTACAGAAACTCTTATTCCACAACCCAAAAATACATCAACCCTACCCCTCCCACCAGATCCTAACATTAAAAACAGCTGCTGGGTCCAACCCAAGGCTGGAAACACCTTCTCTGGAAATCAGATTAGGGAAAACATCTAACCCAGGTGAAAGGCGAGGGCGGAACATCCTGGGAGCGTTCCTGCGGGGAACACCCGGCGGGACGCAGCTTCCAGAGCAGGGGTTTGGGAGCTGTGCGTGCTGGGGAGGTGAGCACTCCCTCTCTGGCAGCGCTGCCCCGTGAACCCTGGCTGGCAGGAGCAGGTGCCCGTGGCGGGGTCGCAGCCGCTGTCACAGGAGTTGGCGCAGCCCCGGCCCCAGCGGCCGCTGCTGCAGGCTGCCGAGGGAAATGGGGTCACATCCAGCACCACCCCAAACCCCGCTGCACTTCCACGTGGGAGAATGCAGAAGACACAAAATGCTACGGGACGAAGCTCCCAGCTGCAGCAATAAAGAAAATGAAGAGTGTTTTTGCTGGTGTGTTTCAGCTGGATGCAGGCGGGTATTATCCTGTCTGCGTTAAACTAGTCACAAAACGGATCATTCGTAAGCTGGGCCAAGGGGAATTTAGGTTAGATGTTAGGAGAAAGTTTTTCCAGGAAGAGTGATGAAGTAGTGGAATTATCTGCCTGGGGAGGTGGTGGGGTCACCATCCCTGGGTGTGTTTATAGAAAGACAGGACATGGCACTCGGTGCCATTGTTTTGGTGAGTTGTTAGGGCATGGGTTGGACTCGATGATTCTAAAGGTCTCTTCCAACCCAGTGGTTCTGTGAATCCACACCCATCAATCACAGAGCTATGATTTCATGGAAATAAAATATCAGTTATTGATAAATAGATCACTAAATGAAAATCTGCATAACAAGGATAGTTAATGGTTTATCCAGACAGGTTTGGGAGCACCCTCCATCCAAAGATTCCTCTGTGTCCATGCAGAATACTGGGAAATGCAGCATGGACACAAAGGAATCTCACAACGTTTGTTAAAGCAACTTACTGCTTTCATCCTAAAATCACATAGCACTGACACAATTACGACAATATACCACAGCATCTCCTTTCTTTTGAGTAAGGATGAAGATGAAAGTGCCAATTAGGGCAACAGAAACCCAGTTTTGGACTTGGGAATCTGTTTAATGCCTGGTCTGCAATAGCTGGAAGAGCTGCCTTACTGAGATACCACTGCAAAACAATTTTTCTCAGATCTTATGCTGAATAGAAATAAAAGCTTTCCTTTGTCATGGGCTCTCAATTCTCTGGATGGCCCAGGGAGTTGTGAAAAGCCATCTCAGTGGCTCTACACACTACCAACTGGTTTGGTTTTTAAAATATGCATATGGGTGGAAACTTCAGATTTTCCCAGCATTTTCTTCAGTACAAAGCCTGAGAAGTCAGGTGCAAAACTTGCTGCTGTCAACACTGCCAATTAAATGATCTTATGTGTTTAAGACCAAGTTTAGAAAGAGGTTTGTCTTCTGTTGGCTTTTTGCAAGAGGCATCACAATGATTCAAGAGGAAGAGATGTGTCACAGGAAAAGGGAGAAATCAAGCAGGATAGCTTCACATTTATATGGTGCCATCCAAAAAGGGCAAATCTACTCTCTCACACAGCCACCAATATGGAGAGTGATGCTAAAGTCAACAGAAGGATGCTCTGCTCTTCCAGAGAACAGAATTTTTTACAGCATTTATATTCCCAAGTTAAAAAGTGACCTTTAGACACACGACTCTACATGCCACTCACTTGTTGAATAAATCTCCCCCAAACAAAATGAGAAATGGAGAATTAATCTCAAAACTAATCTGCGCTGAAAATGAAAAACAAAACTGTCTGTCAGTCAAAATGCTGACGGGACAGATGGTATTGGGCAAAGGGATCCATAGTGTTGAAATAAGAGCTTATATCAATACTTTGCACTTCATCAGCCATCTATTTCAATGCTTTGAACCTGGATAATTAAGGATTATAACCACCCAGGCTGTGCAAACCCACAAACACACCATTTCAGAAGCAGTAAGATTAGCAAAACTATATTAAAAACTGTAACAAACTCAGAGCAAACGGAGCTGGTCCCCCCACGTGCAGCCCCCAGGAGATCCCCTGTGCCCCGACTCACGGTGTTTGCAGTCATGGCCAGTCCAGCCTGGGGGACAGGAGCACTCTCCAGTGACGTGGTGACACTGAGCACTGCTGCCACAGCTGCACAGCCACAGGCAGCTCGGGCCATAGTGCCCGTCGGGGCAGGCTGCAAGCAGAGACAGGCTGTGACTTCACCCAGCTCACAACCCAGCTGTGTCCCACACAGACAGTGACAGCTCACCCCCTAAAACAGGTTTAGCTGAATCCAGGAATCCAGATGGCAACACAGAAGTATCTGGGATCTGCACCCTGGGTGTCTGGGGCTGAGTCCTGCAACACGGGAATAGCCAGAGTGGCTTTTGGGTACTCCTCTGCATCAGGCTGTTTCCTCAGAGGAGGAAAACCTTCCCCAAAAGCCATTTGTGACTTACAAGAATTAAAAATGAGCCACCACCAAGGTCTTGCAGAAAGCAGAGCTGTCGTGAGAGCCTCTGTGCAGCTCAACAGCCACACTCAAGCAGCCTTTTAACACCCAGCATTAAAAAGGCAGCACAGAACAGTTCCTTGAATGTATTCCCATGGCCTCTGGCTGCAGGGATAGCACTGATACTGCTCCCTCATCTTCAGTATTATTTTATCCTACATTATCTACACCAAGGAGTGCTGTGCTGCTGCAAACATAACTCAAGAACGATGCCAGCTGGTCACACCTCTTGCCAAACATCCAGGATTACAGCACCAGTGCTGTGGCTGTATTTCCAAATACAGCTTGCCATAAATTAGGCCTAATGCTAATTTAGGTCTAATGATAACACCCATTTGGGATGCAGCTTTGCTGATCACGTGCATTCATCTGCAATCCCCCTCCCACAAATAATGTCAAATCCAACCTGGGGAATTCCTGGAGATGAAGGGAACTTAATCTCACATCAGCGGGCCTTATCTCACGAAAGAATAAGAGGGCAGAAATCAAACCATAACCTGAATTTTCAATCTGACTTTCTTTTCACGGAGAAGGCTGAGGCAAGGACTCACTGGCAGAGCAGGATGGCCCAGTGTAGCCATGGGGACAGTCACAGGCTCCAGTTTCCCTGTTGCACTGTCCCCCGTTGGTGCAGGGCTCGCAGGAGTTCTGGCAGTCTGGTCCCCACTGGCCATCTGGGCAATCTGGAGAAAAAGCACATGAGGTGTAACCAGTGCCATTTTCTGTTTCAGGACAGTTGTAGATTTCTGCTGTTACCCTGAAGAATTTAAAAATAATAGTAAAACTGAGCTGGATTGTGATATTATCTCTACAGACCTACATCCCTGTCAGCCCTGCCATTAAACTGCAGCACACAAAAACACATCTGAAGAGAGACCCCAGGCTCTCTGCTGATTTCCATCACAGTTTGTCTGTTTATTGGTTTGGGAAACAGCAGAATTCTACTTCTTATCATGTCTTCCAAGGCCAGGCACTCCCTACCTTGGTCCAGCACCTCACACACCTTGCTCACATGTAGCACCAGTCTTCCCAGCTGGGCAAACACACTGCCCTGTCTTTGGATCACATGGGGCTCCTCCACAGCTGCACATCTGCCTGCAGCCGATCCCGAAGCTGCCAGGCTGACAAGCTGGACAAAAAAACCCCAAAGTCATGGTTAGAAGCATTTTGAAGGCATTAGGAGGCACCATGACCACCAGTTTTAACCTGAGCTGTGCTGGTAGAAGTGATCGGTGAGTCTGAGCAGCTGGTGGTCTGAAATTAACTGCAGCAGAGCCCTGCAAAATCTGTGCCTGAAGCTTTAAAAGCAACTGTTGTTACCTGGACAAATGTTAGTCTGGCACAGCCTTGTGCCTCGACCTTTGCAGGGAGAGAGAGAGAGAGAGACAGCATTTGCCAGGCTCCAAATATCAGTGTGGTTTCAGTGGGGAACTGCCAGCTTGTATCAACAACAAATGTCCCTGTTTATCCGCAACTTCTGTACCTGACCCTAAGTTTCCTGAATAAGCTTTCCCTTCCCAAGGGTATCTCCCAGGGAAACATGCAGTGAGTACCTACACAAATGGCATTTTTCTCCATGAAACCCAGCTGGACAGGGATGTTTGCAGGCTCCTGTCTCAGGATCACACAGAACATCAGGAGGACAGCTGCACCTCAGTTTGCAACCAGCCCCATAAAACCCTGGGGTGCACTCTGGAAATAGAAACAGACACAGAGCATGTATAAGAAAAAGGAAAAGTTCAGAGAAGTGAACAAAAATCAGAAAATAATTTGGCAGAAACTTACAGAGAATATATTATAATGTACATTTTAGAGGTGTTGTTAACAAAGTGTAAATACTTAATAAATGCTTACATTTCAAAGAGGTTACTACTTAAATGTAACGCAGAAACAGAATGGCAGAACGCTTAAAGATTTATTCCATTAGAATAATTGAGGATGCATTCAATTAAATACATTATAGAATTCTCTTATATGTCTAAGTTCTGATGCTCTCTGCCTTGGTGCACAGCCAGTGCTGGGGAGGGCATGCTGTCAGAACTGAGCCCATCACCAAGAATGATAAAAATATTAAATATTGTCATTATTATTCTCCACCAAACCCACCAGAACTACTGCCATAAATCCAACACAGTCCTGCCTGGCCCAAGAAAAATCTGAAGGGAGAATCTTTATTGTGTTACTCCGCTGCTGTCTGGAAAGGGCTACTGAGACATGCAAACATGAATGTGGGATACAATTCTCTTTGAACTACCCCCAAAAACTACAAAGAGCAAGTTGAATTCAAAGAGCTGCAAATCTGAAGGAAAAGCAGCATTACTGAACCTGTTTACAAATCACCCCACTGCCATAAAACACAGATTTTACCACTTAATTTACTGACTCTGTCAAAAAAGCACAGAAATAAAAATTCACATAATCTTCATTATTTAAGGTTGTATTAGGATTTGGGCTCTGGATTTCTGTTGTCATCTGACCAGGATAAAACTCCTCCAGTTCTTAAACTCTATTCCCCTGCAGGGACCCCTGGCAGGGTTCAAACCCCACAAAATCATTAGCAGGATATGAATATATGAATAGCAGCAGCCAAACCAGACAGGCAGAAGAAAGAGGAGTTCCTGGGAGGAAGAAAGGAGCAGATGTGGGGGACCTGGCTGTGTGTGGTACCTTTCTGACACTTTTTGCCCTGGTATCCAGGCTGGCAGGTGCAGGAGCCGTTCCTGGGGCTGCACTCCAGCGTGTGCTCCTTCACACACTGACACTCCTCCGAGCAGCCCACGCCGAAGGCCCACCTGGGACAGGCTGCAGCCAGAAGAAAAGAAAGCATCAGCTCTGTGATTATGGCAGGAGCTGGCTGAAACTGCATGCTGCTGCAGGATGCAACTGCTGCGAGAAGCAAAACCTCTGCTTTGCTTTCAGCAAGCACAGCCCCGTTCCTACAGCGGCGCCTGTTCTTGTGTGCGTGGGTGAAAGAAGAGTTTACGTGATTCCTGTGTTAGGTCATTCATTTCATGTCAAGCAATACGTGGTGAATGCAAGAACCAGAAACTTTTCAAAGCAAACTCAGCTGATTTTCTGAATGAAAAAAAACTTGGGTGCACTCCAAGACAAAAGCTTTCATAGTAAAACCCAAAACAAAATACAAAAGATTTCTGATCTTGCACAGATTTTACAAACACAACTTGTAAGTACAAAGAAACTCAATCGTCTATTTTGCCAAGTTTTTGTTTTAATTCTTTTTGTTCCATCTAATGTCTGATCCTCATCCTGTCCCAGCCAGCCTTGCTTCCCAGCTCCCACTCCAGCTCATCAGCAGTCCCTAACCAGCTCCAACCAGATTCCAGCCTCAATAATGACCCTAAAATTAACCTGTCCACCCCAGCTATAAACCTCACCTTTGAGCATCAGTAAATCTCAGTCTTTATGACAAAGATTAATCACTAGAGGAAAAGATTAATGAAGCTTCTGGGGCTTCCTGGCACATCCCAAAAGTCCTGTCCTCCTGCTATTTCCAGTCCATTGCAGAGCCCAAAGTCTTGCTCATTTTATCATAAAATGGTTTGGATTGGAACGTCCCATAAAGACCATGTCATTCCACCCCCCTGCCATGGCAGGGACACCTTCCACTATCCCAGGATACTCCAAGCCCCATCCAGCCTGGCCTTGGACACTTCCAGGGATCCAGGGGCAGCCACAGCTTCTCTGGGCACCTGCGCCAGGGGCTCCCCACCCTCCCAGCAAAGAACATTTCTCTAACAGATATCTAAGCTAAATCTCTGCTGTCTTAGTAAATCCATTCCTCCTTGTCCTGGTGCTGTCTGACTGAGCAAGAAGTCGCTCTCCTTCCTTTCTGCCAGCACCCTTTACAGGATGTGGGATCCTTTACACACTGTTAAGCTGTGCACACATGAAACAGATGCGAAAAATGCCAGGCACTTACTGAGGTGGCAGAAGCGGCCGTAGAGCCCCGGGTCACACAGGCAGGCTCCGTACAGTCTGTGGCAGTGGCCCTTGTTGGCACAGTTGCATGGTTTGTTACAATTCTTCCCAAAGAAACCTTTTGGGCAACCTTTGGAGTGCACGAACACAGGAAAGCATCAGCAGCTACGGGTCAGAGCCCCATCCCCAAAGAGGTTTGTGGCCGAGCTGGGGCTCTGCGCAGCCTCTCAACCTCTGCCCAGAGTTTAAAAAGAAGGAACGAGGAGGGGAAGCGGAGGGGAGAGGCAGAGCTGGAGCCGTACCGTCCTCGCAGAGCCGGCCCTGCACGCCGGGCGGGCAGCGGCACCGCCCCGTGCCGGGGTCACACGAGCCGCCGTTCTGGCACTTGCAGACACCGGCGCATCCCCTGCCGAACGTCCCGGCTGGACAGGCTGTGGAGAGAGCAGGCAGCGTGAGCACACCGAGAAACCCTTGCCCTCTGCTGTAAGGCAGCAAAACAAGGCTTTGGTCGGTGGGAAGGGCAGCGAGGCTGGTGAAGGGTCAGGGACAAAAGTCCTGCGAGGAGCACCTGAGGGAGCTGGGGGTGTTCAGCTGGAAAACTCATGGGAGATCTCATTGCTCCCTACAACTCCCTGGCAGGAGGGGTCGATCTCCCCTCGCAGGCAGCCAGCAATAGGGCAAGAGGACACAGCCTTAAGCTGCACCAGGGGAGGTTCAGGTTGGACATCAGGAGGAATTTCCTCCCAGAAAGTGTGACTGGGCACTGGAATGGGCTGCCCTGGTAAGCAGTGGAGTCACCACCCCTGGAGGTGTTTAAGAGAACACTGGATTCTGGTGATTAAGAGAACACTCTGTGCCGTGCCTAGGTGAGAAGGTGCTGTTGGGTCATAGGCTGGGCTCCATCTCAAAGGTCTTTTCCAGCCTAATTAACTCTGTGAAAACTGGGCAAGGAGAGTCCTTTCAGTTGAGCAGGCTCTAAAAAGTTATATTCTTCTACAAAGCAATGCACATCCACCTGGTATTTACCAGGACATCTCAAAGGACACTGAATTAACCAAGCTTTAGGAAGTACTGTCATTTGTCCACCCCTCCCCTGCACATGCTCCCTTCCCCGCAAAGCATGGGCTCAAAAACTGTCACTGTCAAGTCCAAAGCTTAAACATCAGAGCACAGCTTTGAATACTTAGAGATAAATATTTAAAACACTATTTTCTTCTTTCCCAAACTCTATTATGAAAACAACATCTTGTTTTTCAAATGTAGTTTCTGAAATTCCCCAAGTAATCATGGCAGCAATGGATCCACAACAGCAAAAACAAACTGTGAGATGAAGCCTGGTTCTGCTGTTTGCAGCCTGAGCTGGCTGAGTGAATACAGTTGCTGGAGTCATCTGACTTCACTGACATTTTATCAATGTACATTAAGAAAGTTGACATTTCACATCAATTTCCATTTGGCTTCTTTGGTGCATTATTAGAGAAATTTAGTTCCAGTTTTCTCCACTGTTTTAGCTTACCCTAAACCTGCTTACCCTAAACCCATGAATTGTGATGTATATTAAAAAAAGCAAGAGAAAAGAGTGAAAGCAATCACATATGAATAATTCACACAGATTAGATATTGTATTTATCACTGCCCCTGCTGACTTCATCAGACAGCAGGTTTAGCTCAATAACACAGTTCTTTAAAGTTTTTCAAATTCTAGAGGTGATTTCCATTAGACTACATGCATAGATATCTAGTGCAAATATACATCATAAAGGTTGTTATTTATTAAATTAACTAAAGAATTTGGATACTGCTTGAAATTTTTATAATCTATCCTGAACTACCAGCACACCAGGTAGGGAAGTAAGAATATCCTCACTTGATAGCTTGAACTGTCTTACACAGACTGGAAATTATAATTTTAATCCTCCTCATTCCTATTCTCTTAGCTGCCCTCAGTGTTTACAAACCAAACCCGCCATCAGTTTCCCAAAATAACCATGGGCAGACTGTTGGTTTCAATCACTTGCTTGATTTTTCTACATTTCTGTCCACGTGATGACGTCTCCTAAGCAATCTTGATGGCAATTAACTTGAAGAGTGTGGTCTACTGATGTCAAGTAATAAATTTTCATCGATTTTTTGTCTCACCAGTGACAGCAAAGACTTTCTGAGAATGATGGGCCATCATGTCACACACCATGAAATGGAGGGACCCATCTCAAACAGGAAATCTGCTGTATGATGTCTCAGACAAGCAGCAGACAAGTTTTGCCAAACTGCAGATGAAGAACAGCACATCAAGAAATCACCACTCTCTTTCCAATGGGTTTTGACACATACTTCTGAATCAGAAAGATCTTCTGCCAGGAAACAGGAGCAAGGAGAGTGAAAAGCTATTATAAAGGGCCCCGACTTGGCAACAAAATTCTGAAAAATACCATTTCCAATACGAAAAATTAACTGTTCCAAAAAAGTGATGCTAGTAATAAAAAGGATTATAAGGAAAAAATAAATGGAAAAAATAAGAAAAAATTTTAAATAGCAATGTCTTGGGATGCTACAATGGAAAATCTTAAATTGAGCATACATGTCCACTCAGACTGTCACACCAACTGCTGGGACAGACTTCTGGAAGCCACCAAGGTTGTGGAATGAAGCATGGCCAGCAAACTTTGCCTTTTGCAAAGTTCAAGTTTGCAAAGTTGCGAAGTTTGCAGAGCAAATAGGAATGAACAACAACCAAGTACTTAGGACAGGTATGATTCTGTCCCGACCTTCACTGGAGTGCAGGCACCTCTGTGTACTGCGGCATCACTTACAGCTCCTACTTCACGTGTCCCAGCACAATAAATTCGATGACGAGACAGCTGTGCTCCTTTGGGAGCTTCACAGGCAGAAAGTACAAGAGGTTGCTCCCATTCCCCACCTGCAGAGTCCCTGCAGGAGGACCATTCCCCCTCCAAGCCCCTGTACTCACTCTCATTGCAGATGACACCAGCCCGGCCGGGCGGGCAGATGCAGCCGCTGCGCTCGCTGTTGCAGTGGCCCCCATGCAGACAATCCTCACACCTCAGGCTGCAGTCCTGGCCAAATGTGTCACCCAGGCACACTGACAGCAAAAAAAACCACACAGGGCTCAGTGAGAAGCCACACAAAAAGGCTTCCACAAGCTCTTACCTATGGCTGGGTTGCAAACACCGCCGGTTTGGCATGAAAGGCGCAGCAAAATGGGCACTCCTGAATTTCCCTCTTCACGTTTTTGACTCTAAGTAAAAGGAAAGCTGAGTGCTCAGCTGGAATTTACTCCCCTAAATGCTGTAATTCTCCAGCAAAGAGCACTTTGAGTTACTTTTTAAAAGCAAGAGTTTTGCCTTGAGGAAAAGTGAATTTGCACCTAATGATGACACCTTGGTGCACCTTGATAACATTGTATATAACCAGAAGAATTTATCGGGGCTTTCCTTCTCTCCTTGCTAGGCTAGCCCTGTTGTTTTATTGCAGCAAGTGGATGTAGTGCTACTCAAGTATAGCTCAGTGATTATTTTCAACCACACAGTTCGAGTGCTCTAGGAAAACAAAGCCAAATACACATTCATCATGTCTCTTCATGGATGTGAAGAGTTTTGTATAGGAAACTTGATATGAAAATGCATTTTTCCCTCTCCTTCCCCACCCTCCTTTTATCCCTTACACCATCATGTTCTTTTCTGGGGTCTATTGAGACAGGCATGCAAAATAAAGTGACTGTCTGATAAATTACTTCAGTGGCATTGGGGATCCCATCCACACAGGTTAGAGCCTTCAAGGCTTCATGGCTGTGGCTGGAGGCTTTTTGGAAGGGGACTTTTAACAGCACCTGAAAGTGAGCTGGCAGCTTGTTTCAGCCCAAAGCAAGTCACAGGCTGGTTGCATTTCACCAACAGTTTTCTGTGTGAGGCCAGATTTCCTCTAGGTCTCAACACCCAACTGTTCCCATTTCTGTAGCTGAACAAATGCCCAAGCTTTCAGAGACATTCAGAATCCCAGTGCTCCCAGCTGGAACAGGGTACAAATTCATACTGCAGGAGAACACAGACCACCATTAAAAACATCATGCTTCCACCTTAAAAAGTAATTCAAGTTATAGAAAATATTTAATTACTTGCACCAGCTTACTAATAAAGCAGGCTCTTTTTTGAAATACAGATAGCAGCACAAAACCATGTCTGAAAATACAAGGAATAAATTGCTACTTGAGAGGTAAAAGAACTTACTAAAACCATTTAAAGTTCCTTTTTCCATCACCATTTCATATGGAGTACTGCATGCTGCAAAGCTTGAGCCTTAGAAAAAGTGCAGCTGCTCAGCTGTGACTGATAACACCCAAATTTCTGTGGCTAAATATAAATAAAACATGCAAAAAGTGGTCAATAAATATTTGATTGTAGTTTCTAGGCCTGATAATTTTGCCTGTGGTTATCTCATTTATCAGCTTTCCAGTTGATTATTGGTGTCATTGAGTCTGGCTGGATACTGCATGGTTTGCGAGGGTCTTAACAGTTTTGTTCATAAAGATAAGTTAATTTTTTATTAAAGTCAAGACCAGCTCCTGATTTTTGCCTGTATGGCACAATCCTCAGATGGGTAAGTGTAGAGTTTATATAAAAAATCACAGGACACACATAGGGAGAAACCAAGAAATCCTCCCTGGTGATCCACCAGCACTCAGCACAAAGCAAACACAGGGTTTCACCTCATAAAACTCTCTAAAACTGTGAAGTTTCCACCTTTGGATGGAAAGACTGAGTCATGCAAAGCCCAGGTGGGTGCAAAGCTGCTCTGTACCCACTCCTGTGACCGTGGGTGCTCCTGTGCTGATTGCCACCAGTTGAGCTGAGCAATACGTGCATGGGTTAGTGCTCTCTTTACGGAGAGTCAAGGGAAACTTGAATCTTCAGAGGATTGTTTTTAACCCAGACAAAATGCAAATATCTTAAACAAAAAGCCTCCAGTTATAAAAGGGTTTGTAAACAGGGACCCATGCTCCCAGCTCTGGGAGAAAGGGAGTGTTTCCCCAGAGATTTAGTGCACGGCAGTAAGCCGTGCTATCCTCTCACTCCTGGCACGATGAGCTCTCTCTGGCTGCTGCCCCTGTTTTCCAAGCAGTCTCCCAGCTACTGCTTGCTGTGATGCTCACTTTTCCCATGCCTCCCTCCCAAAGCATCCAGGCAGCCTCCTGGTTCCTCAAACATGTCCCATTTGGGATGGAACATGTGCCAATGCCTTATCCCTGCGGGCATGGAGACGGGCGGGATTCAGGATTAACGCTCATCCCTGCTCCTGATGCTGAGTCCTGCCAGCCCAGCCCCAAATCCTCTCCCTGAGATGATTCCCCCAGTTTGGTGTGCTGGCTCAGGGCCCTGCTGGTCACTCACCAACCCTGTGCACCAGGGTGAGCTCCCCTCGGGGGTCTCCTTCCTCAGCCAGCGATCCCAGGGCGAAGTGGAGCAGCTGGGGAGGCCCTTGGAGCTGCATTCCTGGGGCACCAGCAAGCCCTGCTGCCTCTTCTGCATCCACCTCCTCCACACCTGGGGCAGGACAAGCACAGCCATCAGCACCCCAGCCTGCCTCCACAGCCTCTCATCTACGTCCTTTTTTACTATTACGATGCCATTAGATGTTCCAGTCATGCCTCTGCCTAGCAGTCCCAGCCCAGGCATTTTCTCATCTGTACTTACAGAGTTTTTGCTATCCAAAAAAAAAACAATAGAGAGAAAAAAGGAGACACCCTCCCTGTCCCATCTTTCCCTTTGCTTTCTTCTGGAAAAAAACTCTGCTCCTGGAGTATCAAAATTAAATGAGGAGATTCATTTTCCTCACTTGAAGTTTGAGATTATTTTTAGTTAATGAAGGTCATTACTCTTGCCCGTTTTGGAGATGACAAATAGAAAGTGAGGCCGGCTGTGCAATTTATTTTCAGAAACATTAAAATCTGAGCCTTAAAATGACGGGAAATCAGTTGGCTTTCTTTTTGGTGTTGGTTAGAATATCAAACTCTGGCTTAAGTTTTAGCAGTTGCTAAACTTGGTTATAAAATTGACTTGCTCTGCTAAACTCTGGACTGGTTACACTGGCAGACATCCAGAATAACGTCACTGACTAATGGAAAACTTGCCATGGTTGTTCAAAGAAGAATCCAGCTACCTTTTTTTTTTTCCCCAGGATGTTAAACTTCATCAAATAGTGCAAGAAAAGTGTCAAAATAGTATTTATTTCTAAACCAGGAGCTTTAGGTTTTCAAATAAGTCCAGGAGATTTAAGTGTTCATCTGCCATTAATCTTTGGCAAAACCCATTTCTGGAGGATGAACTTGGATCCATGCACTGCACGAAGCCCTACCCTGTCCACGTTCAGAGATGGCTCAAGTTTGGCTCCCAAAATCCCAGGATCTGTGAAAATCCCCGTTCCAAAATCAGTTTTTAAATCAGTGGGAAGTGCTTAATGACCCTCAAGTTTTGAGAAGAACTCACCCACACAGGCCCATCTGCCCTCCCCGAGCCTGTAGCCCTCCTTGCAGGCACACTCGTACGACCCCAGGGAATTCACACAGAAATGGTCACAGTTGCCGTTATCCAGACGACATTCATCCACATCTAGAAAATCCAGACATAAATGGTGATTAGGAAAAAGTACTTCTGCTTGGAGAGCCCATGCTGTGCCCAGCTGCATCTGACAAATTATTCTATACATAAGAAAACACAATTTTTCTTATGTGTTTTGGGGCTCTGCGTTTCTCTCTGGTACTGGAGGTATGAAAACATTTCAGGGCAACAGGGAGCAGATTATTTCACTGATGCTTTTGTCTCGAGTGAAAACAGATGCTTGAAGCTGTTAAGCTCAGTTGATCCTTCAGTTATTTTGAGGGCTCTTCTTTTGTGGAAGGAGTGTTTAACTCACGTCAATATACAGTGTCCATGGAGAGAGGAGGGAAAGTTTCTCTCTGCTGGCTCATCTCCCACATCCCCACTTCCCCGTGCTATATGCTGGGTTATTCCTGTATTCCAGCCTCACAAAGTGGAAATTACACTTTTGTAAAACCTAATCAGCAAAGCTGGCATGGGGTCAGTGACTCTCATTAGGACAGTGCCCACAAATCCCTGCAAAGGGCTTGGACAGATTTCTTCCGCCCTGGGCTGTGATTAGTTAGACCAAGCCACTGGTACTAAAAGACTTTTGACAAGGGCATGAAATGATGTAGGACAAGTGGGAATGGTTTTAGACTAACAGAGGGAAGGTTTAGAATGGATATTAGAAGAGAATTCTTCCCTGTGAGGGTGGTGAGGCTCTGGTTGCCCAGAGAAGCTGTGGCTGCCCTTGGATCCCTGGATGTGTTCCAGGCATGGGGCAGCCTGGGACAGTGGAAGGTGTCCCTGCCCATGTCAGGGTGCAGCATGAGATGATTTTTAAGATGAACTCAAACCATTCTGTGATCCCTGTGTTTCTCACCTGGTGTCTCCCACCACTGTCCCCCTTCCCAGATGCCCCCTCCCTCTCCCAGCATCATCCCCAGCCTGTCCGGAATCCACATCAGGGCTGGGTTTCCAACAAATTTCAGGAGTAAATCTTTGAAAGGGAATGGCAAGCCATATTTCTGCCTGTGGAGGTGCCCATGGCAGGGGTGCAGTGAGGTGTGCTCTAAGGTCCCTTCCAGCCCAGCCCATGCCCTGAGCCCGTGCTCACCGTCGCAGGAGCAGCCGTCGGTGCTGAGCTGGAACCCCGCCCTGCAGGCGCACTCATAGCCCCCAGCGTAGTTGATGCAGAACTGGGAGCAGCAGGACTCTCCAGTCTCGCACTCATCCACCTCTGCAAGGAAAGAGCAGCACGTTCAGCCCTTGAGAAACCCCCAGCTGCTGCCACAGCTCTGCTCAGAGCTGTTGTGCTGCAGCACTCGCTGCTCGACACCTTCCTTCAACCACAGAAACACTGTCTGAATCCCGAATCCTGGCAGCTGCTGCCTTCTGCCTTCTCCCACAGCAGCCAGGACCCATCATGTCCTGGGAGAGGCAGCTCCTCTAGTCTCCTCTAGACTCTCAAGTCTGAGCTGCCATGAGGGGATTTACGAAACACCAGCTGGTCTCACTGGTAACCAAGGGCAGGACCCTAGGGAACGGCTGGAGCTGTGTCAGGGCAGGTTTGGGGTGGATATCAGGAACGGCTCTTCCCCAGAGGTGCTGGCACTGCCCAGGCTCCCCAGGGAATGGGCACAGCCCCCAGGCTGCCAGAGCTCCAGGAGGGTTTGGGCGCTGCTCCTAGGGATGCACAGGGTGGGATTATTGGAATGTCTGTGCAGGGCCAGGAATGGGACTCAATGATTCTTGTGTGTCCCTTCCAACTCAGAACATTCTATGGTTCTATGAAAAGACACAACAGCAAGGACCCACCAGCCCTCCAAAACCTTCTGTTTAACAGTAACCTACATTTGCCCACTTAAACTTCTTTACATTCAACCTCATTTAATGCAAACTAACAATGCTCTGATCCAACCAGGCACTTGCTGGACAGCAGCAGCCTGGAAGGATCAATTGTAGTTTTTGATAACTGATTTCCTGTTGCCTCCTCCCGCTCTGTGCCCGCTCAGAAATTGGTATCATTGACACCACTGTTCTGGTGATTAGATAGGAGAGCTGAGCTGTTATCTGTGCACTGCAGGCTCCTGGCTGCTGTCAGGCTGCTGAGCAGGTCAGTGGCCGTCCAAGGGCCACCTTGGCAATGCTGAGCCTGCAAAATGCTTCTGCACGTGGCCTGGCTGAGCAGCTGCAGGTGGGAAAGGTCAGTGTCTCAATTAACCTTGGAAGGAGCACCAACTTTATGAGGAAACAGGGACAGGAGAAAGAAAATGTAATTAATCAATCGAGGTGAGGAGGTCAGTGTGAAAATGATTAATGCAGGTTATTTGAAGGCAGTGTTTTCCAGAAATGTCACAAGCTGAGCTGCTCTGCAGAACATCAGGTGACGCCTCACTCTGGGTTCCAGCAACAGCCCCTTGTTTGTGTAGGAATGCAAAATCTGCATCCAGCAAAAAGGAGATTTTTGCTGTTAAGAGGGACTTTTCATGTTCTCACCCTTCCTCTGTGTTCTCCCCCTTCCCTTGCTGTGTCTGGAGTATTGGCTTCCCTCTGAAATCCCCAGCAGCTGGTCACTGAGCTGGGATGTGGGCAGGAGGCTGCATTGCCTCCTGTCAGCTCTACAGACAAGACTGTAACCCACCCACCCCTGTGAGGCTCTGGCTCCAAATCTGCCTCCCAAACTTCTTCTGTTTTGCTTTCTAAGCTCCATCATCACCCGCTCTTGCAGCCCTCAGTGCTTTCCTCCTCCCCTGCTCCTCCTCTCTCCTGCACTTGGCTTTTTTTCCTTGCAAGACTTCTTTTGTCTGTAATGCTTCTGAAACTCTTCAGTGCTCCCACTCTCTACCTCTTCTCATCATCTCATATCTCACTACACTGCTTTGTGGTGCCTGTTCCTTTTTCCATTTTCTCTCTCTTCCTGGCTATTCTTAAAAATTCTGGCATAGCGGCAGGAAGCCCAAAGCAGAATGAGATTCAGTTTGCATGGCAAAAGCCGTAAACAAAGCAAAAATGTAAAAAAACCACACACACACACACACAAAATCTCATAGTAGAATTGCTTAAAACATGAATCACTTTTTAAGCTCTTGTCTCGAAAGAAACCCAAATCTGACTCTGTTGCTTTCACCTCCCGAGTGAGACTTCTCACAGGCAGAGGTGTAACCTCACCACCGAGCAAATCTGGTGGAAACACAGCAGACTCTGGAGCGCAAAGCGGAGTTTGTGCATGAAGCACTGGGGAGCAGCTGTGCTGCTGCTTCCAGACACCAGCTGAGAAGGGATGGGAAACCAAGTCAGCTCTGCCATGCTTGGGCTGCCCATGGTGAGACACAGGGGTGATGCACCAGAGCCATTTCCACTCCCTGCCCTCGCAGCGCCTCATCCCAGCGAGCTCCCAGCGCCAGGCAAGCCGGAGCAGCGCTGAGGGAGCACCAGAGGACGGCGTTAATTAACACCTGCAGAAGGAGGGAAGGCAAGGAGAGGTGTTTCCCTGAGCTCTCTGCAGGCTCCCTGGGCCCTTCCAGAGCTGCTCCCAGCAGTGTTACCTGTGCAGGTTTTGCCGTCCGTGCCGAGGCGGTGGCCGTGGCCGCAGGAGCAGCGCGGCCCTGCTGCCGTGTGCTCACACTGGTGGGAGCAGCCGCCGTTCCCATCCCGGCAGCTGTCAACGATTTCCATCTCGATGCCTTGCAGAGAAATAAATCAAAAGGATGTTAAAAAGCAAGCAGGAGGATCAGCATGCTGTAAAACAGCAGCCATGAGTGTTGCAGCAGTGAGTGCAATCAGCTCACACGCCCTCCCCAGAAAAGCAGGCCTTGGAGTCACTGAGCTCTGGGTGTTGGTGTCAGAACAGTGGATGCTCTCAAATTCAGCCATGTGAAGCTGCTTCAGTGTTCCAGCAGCCACCTGCCACAGGAGCCTTTCCAGGTTTCCTCAGGTTTATGCTTTGTTTGGACACAGTGCTTGCCCCAAAGGAGGAGCAGAACCATCTGAGTAGCCCAAGTGGTGTCCCTCACTGATGCCTTAAGTTTTAGCTTTAGTATTTTTCATATTCTCTTGGTGCCTAGGCGTAAGTTTTAAGCTAAGTTAAGTGTTAGTGAGCTCTCTTCACAGAGCAGGTAGAAAAAACAATTCCTGTTCTAGCTCGATATCAAGGACAATCGTTACAAGTTTCAGCCCAGAAGCACAAACAACGGTGACTGAAGACAGAAAACAAGGAGGATGGGACTTAATAACCTGAAGCTGTAACTGGACAATTAACCCTGATATGCAGATGGACCTAAACTTTTTATAAACAGGTGAGACCTTGTGACCACTCATCCATTTTGTGACCATTTTTGGTCCACCTTGGGTGTAGTCCTGGCCAGGCTCTTGTACTGCCCAAGCTGTATCCTTTAAGGCCTTTCAATAAATACCTACTTTATTCTTAACTCTGTCCAGCCTCTGTTCTTGGTCAGCTTCAGGCATCACTCAGCCCAGCCTGATACACTTCCCAAAGAGCAGCTTTGAGTTTTGCATGGGAATGGCAAAGAGCTGGGTTCTGAAACGTGCCCCAATCACAAAGGCATTGAAACTTCCCCAGCAGAAGTTTCAGAAGAAGAAGGGCTTCCCCAGCCCTGCTGGTGACAGGGACACCCAGACACAATCCAAAACTATCTCCAGGCTTTAGTTCTTGGATGTCCCTTCCAGGGGAACAGAGCAGCTCTGCTAAGACTTCATCCCCTAGAGCTAAGGCAGGGTGGAACAGTGCCACTGCCAGCCCCCTCTGCCCTGACAGGTTTCCATGCCCTCCTCGTGTGGCTGCACTGGACAGTCCTCAGAACACCCTGGCCATTTCCAGTGGGAGCCCTCACATGAAAAGGGAACACCTCATTCCCACCCAGCTACTGCATCAGATGATTTCTCCAGGATGAAAAAAAACCATAGGGTCAGTCATGAAGTATTTTTTATGAAGGATTAGCCAGCTTGTCTTGTTATAGAGCTATTTATTTAGAGAGGAAATAATTTCTCCTAGTACCTAGGGGAACTGAGAAACACTTCCTAAAGGAGCCACTGTACTTCCAGAAACACCCCAGCTCAGAGTGGTGTGGATCAGATCTGGCGCAGAATTTCCCCAGACACATCTGTGTTGGTGGGCTTTGGTCCTGCCCATCTTTGTGCTCCCAGGGAGCAACCTGCTTGCCAACAAAAAATGTCACTCCAGCTAGAAAAGGGTATAAATTAAGAGAATAAATATCTCTGCATCTCATGCATAGTATGATTATTTGCACTAGAGAGAAGAAATCGTGTCTCCTGTCCAGTGTGTTAAGCTGGGATTTAGTAAACCCAGCTATTAAATGCAGAATCTGACTTTATACACTATCTTCATAATTTACTTTGTCTCAGTTCTTCATCAGCAAAACTGAAATACCAGTTCTTCCCCAGCCACTGGGGAAATGAAAGAATAAACAAAGATTGTAAATTGCTCAAACACTGGGATAATCCTGATCATAAATATATGCAGAATGTTTTTATTTTTATTGTTTGCTCTGCAATATTGTACATGAAGCACAGGGAATCACCATCCCCTGAGATCGGCTGAACATCCAGAAAAAATATTACCAGAAAAGCACAATGAAATCTAAGTGGTCTAAAACTCTTTTTATGCCTATGACAGAAGATTTCATATCTATATATTAATCACATTTCCTCTGCCATTGCACCACTCACAGTTCCCCATTACCTATGAAACAACTCTCCAGGATGTCTCTCACATAATTGAGTTTTGTTTTTAATGTATGTTAATGCCTTGAAACTGGATTTCATTCTTAATAACTATTTCTTACACACACATTCTTAAATAAAGCACTCATTCTCTGGCATGCAGCGTATTTTCCTAAGGAAGCTCTGCTGAAAGCTCTTGCACAGTATTATTAGATTGAATGATCTTTGCCCACCTCTTTGCTAAAACAGGTCATGCTTTTGTCTGCATTCCAGGGAGCTTATGTTAGGTCCATAATAACCCCAACTCTTCCACATCACCTCTTTTATTAATCTAAATTTGCCCTCAAGGGCAGGCCAGGGATCACCTATCAGCTAGCAGCACTGGGAGTCAGTTCCCCTCTTGAGAAAAGCCATGTTGATTAAGAAACCCCGCTGGCAAGAGGTAAGCATGTGAGGAAAGACAACAAGGCTTGCTTTAGTTTGGGAAGTTTGAGTTGTTCAACTACTTTTTCATCCCAAATCTATCTTTTTTGTTGCCTTTTTTCAAAAGCATCCTCTTAAATAGTGTTAATAATCTCAGGAGAAACATAAGCAAACCCAGACAGGTAAAGACAAGAGCAGAACATCATGTTGGTGTTTTTTTGCATCAGATCTGTTAAGAAAGCTGGGAGGAGGAGGGCAGGAATGAATACATTTCACAGAACAGCAGCATTCTGGTAGCTCTGCAGCAGAATTCACCAGACTCTGAAGATAAACCAACAGGGCTATTTGCTCTTTGAAAGGCAGTAATTAAGGTCTGTGAACACAGGCTTAGGAACGTGTCACCCTGCAAACCCAGCAGCAGCAGCAGAGGAAGAAAACAGTATTAAGCCTGATCTTTTGCATACATTTATTCTGCTGGGAATGCTCATCCCAGCGAATGAGAGGTGAGGAGGGGGCAGAGAGAAGAGGCTGAAGATGTGCAGGGTCACTTACGGTAGCACTGCCGCGCATCCGCCCCCAGCTCGAAGCCGGGGCTGCAGGCACAGCTGAAGGAGCCCAGGGTGTTCACACAGCGATGGGCACACCTGGCTCTGCCCTCTGCACATTCATCAATGTCTGCAAGCCGAGAGAAAGTTGTTCAGATGGGTATTGAAATAAAAAATAATGCTGCTCTGCATGGATCTGCATTTCCGAATATCTGCTGCAAGGATTGTCCTGGTGTCGGTCTACGAAGGACAGCACCCAATGAACCCAGGAAGGTTATACTCACATTGTTCTCCAGAACAATCTTTTATTCTGAGCACCATTGACCTTGAACTTCTCAGTGTGTACATTTACAGTATCACACACTGTATTTGCAGTATCAGCCAAAGCAACTTATTATTCCTGCAAAAAGAGCAATGGCAAAAGAAGACCTCATGTGAGGAACTCAGAAGAAACTTCCAAAACTCTGAAATTATCACCATGTTCTCCAAGCCATTATAGTTAAATTAATGGAACAGGAAATAGCTGATTATTTTCTGAATGTCAGATGATCTGGATTAAGTGGTGGTTGGGTTTCAGCAGGGACAGTGGAGACAGACCATCCCTGAATCCTGCAGCTGCTCTGACAACAGTGCAGTGGGGAGGCACCTGCTGCAACCACAGCAGCTTCACCACCCCTGTGAGGAAAGGAAAAGCTGCAGAGCCTTCAGTGGGGAGGCTGCTCCTCCCCCGGTCCTCTGTCACGCAGGCTGCCCCTCAGCCTCACACTTGCTGGTCTGTATTTTGGGGTCCATCGTCCTAAAATCTCAGTGGAACATAAAAGCACTTTTAAGGAGTAATTAGCTAAGAAAAAAATCAAATAAAACCACATAAATTTACACTAAATACAGCTGCAAAGAACACAGACCTCTGTGAAAAAACTGGTATCACACATGGCGAGCCCCAGATCCATCTCCTGCTCCTTCCCATTCTGACATCTTTCTGGCAAAATAGAGTTTATTTGTTGCACTGATCCTGGGTCAGTGTCTTGAAAATGGCAGGGAGCAGTCTGATATGCAGCTCTTCACTTTTTATCCCAGAAATTCACTTTCTAACAGTTTTATCCTGCCACATGTGCTGTGCCCAGTGCAGCGCTCGTGGCCCCTGCACTTGAGCACAAGGAGCTGGATGGATGCAGTCAGGCTCCTTGCAAAGAGAGGCCCCAGGAAGTGCAAACACCACACACTGGTTCATGAAAATTTCAGGACAAATGACAGCTTCTCTGAAGCAGCCATGGGAGCAGCTGCTGCTTAGAATAAAATGGGTTATTTCTTCTTTTTCTCTTAATTGTCAGTTTGCGAGTACATGGTGCTGGCCAGTGCTGTAAATACTCTTTTCCCTTCTTCTTTTCAAATAGAAGAAAAGAAAGTTGAACCACAGCTACCATCCTGCACAGGTTTCTTCCTGTCCTACAGCTAATAGCTAAAGTATGACACTTCAGCTGCCCTCTGTCTCCTTCCAGCTCGGTTTCCAGAGTCCAACAACAGCTTGAATTTTGCAAAAGACATTGAGTAACTTCTAGGAGCAAAAACCAATAATTGTATATCCATGGTAAGGCACGCTGCTTAATGATTCAAAAGATTGTTGCTATGAGGCTGGGGAGAAAATTTGTTCCAATATATAACAGTGCAAGTTAACTCAGTGATTCAGTTTATACATAAATCAAGGGAAATGTCATTGTGTATCTGAGATAAAATTAATAACTGGCTGACCCTACTGCTAAACCCACTGTTGTTTCCAGCCACTCATTATCAGTACATTACTTGAAAATAGTTTTGATTTTCAGTAATTACTCATGAGTAATTCCAGTAAGAGAGAATCACTAAGATCTGCCATTCTACTCACAGAAGGGCTTACAGGCAGCTGAGTAAAATACTCAGGGTAGGAAGTAAATATTTTGAAAGGCACCCAACATCATTTATATGAAACAATAATTTAAATATTGGCAAGATTTTGGCCAAGTTTTCCAAAGAGGACTGTAAAATTAGTGTCTGAATATATATACTCACACAACACGCACACACATACCCTAATCTTGACTTGGCTGTCAGAAATCTGTGCACCATCAAGTCTACAAATGCTTTTTACCTCATAAAACTGCTAAACTGTCTTCCAAGAGTTTCACTGAAAGAGAAAAGCAGGTATTTTGACCTCTAATTCCCCCACATTTTGGTTTAGAAACACTAGAGATCCTTTTGACAACGCCAGACTAAATGCAGGACTTTAGAATTCAACTTTTTAAGCTCCTCTCTTTGGAAATCTTACACATCATGATTTCTTCCTTCACAGTAGTTCCTCCATTAATATGGAAACACTTTCCCAGCTAAAATCCCTTTGAATTCTAAACAGTTTTCAGTGACCTGGTTCAGAGTTTTACTTGAACCAATTTTCCAGGAGCTGTATCTGGGACATTATTTTAAAGGGACCCTACAAGAATAACACTTCAGCATTCACAAACCCAGTTGCTAGAAAGCATAACTTAGGAAATCACAGAGGAATTTTCATCACTAAAAAAGTCCTTCAAGGATATGGTCAGATGTGAATATCACAGAGAGAAATGCTGTTTCAAAATGCACACATGTATTTGTATAGCATATTCCTTTCCACTCACAGCTCAGTAAGCCAGAGCACTGATGAATAACTTTCTTCCCAATAAAGAAGAAAAGTTCTTACCTAAACAGGACTTTTTGTCTGCAGAAAGAGAATGCCCTGGATGACACCCGCATTTTGCAATTCCTCTCTCGTTCTGACAGATTTGTGAGCATCCTCCATTCCCACTTGTGCAGGGGTCTATCACTGAAACCAATTAGAGCACACTGTCAAGTGAAAGGTCACTTTTTGCCTGAAAATGGTCTTACCTGCCATTGTTACAACTAACAACCAAGTAGCCGTAATAGATTAGACTGGGAAAAAAATGTGACAGCATCTGGTGAGTAAAGCTGCTGTTTTTCTGGATGTTCTTTGTTGCTGGACAACATTTTTCACAGAGCAGCAACGAGGCTTTAAACAGCAGGAAACCCAGTTTGTATTACATTGAAAGTAGGACAAAAAAAGTACATTTTATTGTTATTTTGCTGTACCTGAACAGATTTCAAGAGTTCTCTAAACAACAGCAATTAGCACTCCGGTATGTGTGAATCCATAAACACACACAATGATGGAGTTCACCACAAAACAATGAATATTTAAAAGGCTCAATAGGAAATAAACACTGAAGAACCCCCAAAGACATCTTTCAGTCTATAAACACATGCCATTCATGTTGTACATCAAGGCTTTTTTCCTCTTCTTGAACAATAACATACCTTTTCAAGGATAAGCTGCTCGAAGTAGCAAGTACTTAGAAAAACTTTTATGAAATGCCTACAGAAGCCTCCACCTTGAAGATTTCACTGTGTTTTACGGATTTAGCTCTGGAACATGTACCTGCTGGAAGCACACTGCCCAAACAGTGACTTGGCACACCCAAAAACAGACCTACCACGACTTTTCAGACAGGTCTGATTGGGTTAAGATCTGACATTCTGCACCAAGATTTTGCTTTGCAGAGAACTCATTACACCAAAATTCTGCTGAATAACATTGCACAAGTAAATCTGGAGGACACCTTGAAAATGTATCCTCTAGAGTTCTGCTTACCTTCAAATGAAGCTTCTGAAAAGCTATAGCTGTTTCCTTACAGCTCTAATTCAGTTTCATCATTTTACTAATTACTGTCTGACCTGAGACAGATGACCAGTATTCCTCACTTGCCTCCATCCTAACATTTTCTTCCCCTGCTCTGTATAAGCCAGCTTCTCTCAGAGCCCCAGGGGAAAAGTCACCATCAGCTCAGCATCACTGGAGTCAGGGTTTGAGGAACTTGGGTGTTTTGCTCTGGACCTGGCTGATTTGCTCTTCCACTGGCTACGCAGGAGAAGGGAAATAGGAGAGGAAAAAACTCTACTTCATGTGGACTTAAACATGGGGCAGGGCTTTTTTTTTTGTCACTTTTCTGTGCAGCCAAGTGGCATTTTGTGCCACCATTTGGTAAAGGAGGAAGCTGCCACAGAACACCCTCAAACTCCCTCATGTCACCTCCTGCCATCTCGAGAGCACACGACACACAAACCGTTCCAGTCTGCAGGGCTGAGTTTGACTTCACAGTATTAAAGAAAAAAAAAATTAAAAAAATAAAATAAAAGCACGGTTAGGGATGCAGAACTGAAATTGGACTTCTGACACGATAGGTTGCAAATAGGTTTCCAAGGAACAGCAGCACTTCATCGTGCATGACACTTCCAAGGCTGACAACTTGGCTCTGCAGCTCGACAATTTGCGGTCTACAAAGGATTTAGCTCCAAGCAAGAACTTACTCCTTGCTGATATGAAATATTGAGTTATTTGCCGATTCCTTTTCTATTTGGGTAAATTAAATGAAATCACTATCAAACAGCATCTGTTAAACCTGCATATTATGAAGGTTTTCAGAGCAGCTAAAGCTTTAATTTGAGAATGATTACAGCAAAGTAAAGCTTGTAATGCTCTGTGACATGACAACAGGCAAACAACAAATTACACGGTGGATGTTAGTAAAACATAGTAATTCAAATAAAGATAGCAGCCTTGGAAATCCTTGCATGAGGTAAGTTTGTAAAGGAAAGATCTTCAGGACATAAGGCAATCCGTGATTGACTTGCTTTCCAGTGATATGTATGTTCCTGTTAGAAGCAGGTTTCAGGAAAAGCCAAAAATAACTCATTAGGGTTCTTTTTTCACACATTTGCCTCTTACTGGTTCATTTAATAACTTTAGTAGATAACAGACTCCATCCTACAAAGCTGTACACCCAAGCTGTTAAACACCATGGTGAAAAATGTACTGGCACTGTTTCATTTCCCAGGTGCCTCAGGACACAGAATCCCAGAATGGTTTGGGTTGGAAGGGACCTTAAAAGCTCATCCAGCTCCACCCCCTGACATGGGCAGGACTCTTTTCACCATCCCAGGTTGCTCTAGGCCCTATCCAGCCTGGCCTTGGACATTTCCAGGGATGGGACAGACCTTCCAATTCTTCACTGCAAGGCTGTAAATAACAGCCTAAGGTCTCCAGTCCTATCTGCCATGACCTCTGGGGCACCTAAAGAAAAGAGGTCTGGGCCTTGTCAAATTAATTTTCCTGTTCACAGCAACCATGACTTCACACTGGAGAAAATACAAAGTGGGAAAAGAGCAAAATTGCCAGGCTCGAGTGTTTCTCTAAGGCTTTCAAGGGCCGTAGGTGCAGTATTAACTCCCAAGGAGTCCACAGGGATTTACTCAACACCAACAACTGCTCTGGCAAATACTCTCAGAATACTGTGGTTTCTCCATCCAAACCATGACTCCAGCAGCCAAGCTTTGGCTGGAAAATAAAAAACCAGCAGGACTCACCTCCTTCCACCTCTTCTACCTAAAATATCTCTGAACTGATGACCCAAATGCATTCATGACCACTTCACCTGCATTTGTTCCTGTAAAAATCCTGTCCATGGGCTTACCTAGCACTTTTCTCTCCCAAGCATTCATTCACTAAGATATTTTTGGGGGGAAGAGCATCCTACTCAGTTTTCATTTTCCAAGCTGAGCTCTGCTTACAAGACAGATCCTCCTTCCCCCAAGCACAACTGCTCTCCTGAGGAGGGCTGCACTTACTTATTGTGATTCAAACACCCCGAGCACCCAGGGATAAGCAGACACTCAGGTAATGCAGACCTGCAGACAAGGCTGACCCTGCCCCTCTCCAGTGTCCAGTAATTACAGGCTGGTGACAAACCCTTGGTGAGGGGCTAACTCTCTTCAGCCCCACCATGTGAGGGGGTGAGCAGTGGTGGCAAAACTTCCCCCTTTAGGGGTCCCAGCTGGGACAGAGCATGAATGGTCCACAGAGGCATGAACTGTGCCGTGACCACTCCAGGACAGCTCCCACCCCAGCTAGCATCGCCACACTCAGGCCCCTCTGACCCAACCTCTGTCCCAGCACTCCATAAAACCCACCCTAAAGTGCTGTGCAGGTTCTGCACAGCCAGCTGGCCAAACACACCTCGGGAGCTTTGGAAAGGGGATGGGGAATGGTGGAGGAAGGTCCCTGGTACTCCCCTCTCCCTAATGCTCCCTTTTTCTGCCTCTTGCTGATAATCTCAGGGACAAAACGTGGCCACCCCGTGAGGGACAGAGAGGCCACCAAGCTGTGGGTGTTCCCTGAGGTGCAGCCCCTGCAGAGGGCAGGATTTGGGGAGGACCAAACCCAAGGAAGAGTTCTCTGCACCCAGCAGGAGCTGGGAGCCATCTGAACAGCAGGATTTACTTACACTTCATCCACAGCGTATAAAATCTCTGAGCAGAAGAGGAGCCATATGGAAACGGTTTTGTGACAGGAATTTCAGCTCAATAAATCCATAAATTTGGCCCTATCTTTCTCTGGCATGTTCAAGGGTGTGTGTGTGTGTGCTTGTGTTGGGGAGTGGGGGTTTGCCTTCAAAACTGATGAATATGTTAAGATATACAAGAAAAGAAAAGCAACAATCAAACCCAAAGGTAGCATTGCTGTTCTGCTTGAGAGAGTGCTTAGAAACCTGAAGGGGAGGATGAATGAATCAGACTGTGATAAGCCAAAAGGAGAAAAAGAGAAGACTTTTTGTAGAATAAAACATGTAATGCAGGCCAACTCTATATACAACTTGATGAGCAATAAAATGTTAGAATTAAATCATGATTAAGCTCCTAACCTATGTCATCACCATCATCGTGCAAGGAACAGCCAGGGATCTACGAGGCCAAAATCTTGTTCAAAGCTGTGATTCAAAGTGAACTTTACACCTCGAATACGTATCCTTTTAAAATCCTGTTAATAAGCAATTCCTAAAGCTGCTTTTGGCACACAGGGAGAAACAGGAATGAACACAGTGACCCAAAACACCATCCTGGGGTCTTTTAAATTGCCTTTACTGCGCATCTTCAGGCAGGTAGCACAGGACTCACCTTGACAGGATTTGGCATCTGTCTTCAGCAGGTAGCCTGGCTGGCACTGGCACCTGTAGTGGTCCTCACTGAGCTGAACACAGTCCTGCTCACAGCCCCCGTTGTTAATGCTGCAGGAATTGACAGCTGGAGCCAAGGAAGCAGTGAAGGAATGCACGTCAACAACCTGGGAGAAGCTATTTCTTATTTTAAATACATAAATGACAGCAAAACCAGGCAAACCTTGCTGAACAGATTTCACAAATGCAGCTGTCCCCACCCCTGAGTGACTGCCCTCCCTTGTGCTCACGGAGCTTGGCTGACACAGTGTCCCACACCAGTGAAATCCTGATTCCAGGGAGAGGCAGGTGAGATCTAAGGGCTGCAATGCTGACTGAAGCACAGCACCCTTTGATCTGACAGCACCAAAGCACTGCAAATCCACCGGGGCAAGGAGAGGAAAAAAGAACAGCGCTGCTGGCACTTGCCCATTGATTATCTTTTTCTCTCCTGGCTTTCATTGATTAATAATAGTAATTGTCTTTCAGGCTGATTTGCTCAGCCTCATAAATAAAAACATTCAAATAACAGAAGCCACAAGCTCTGCAGAACAGACTCACACAGCAAACCACAGGAACGGAGGGTCGGTCCTCTGCACATCTTTAAAGATGCTTCTTCTTTCACCCAAGCAAATTAATATTCTTTTTTGTTCAACATATATCCCTGGCCTCTGGAGAAACATTACTCCTCCTGACAAAACATGTTAACACACACCCACACCTATTCACACTCTGCATGTAAAAATAAGAGTGATGGTTTGAGGCTGCTATTGTGCTGTGCTGATGGAAATGTGTGTGCATGGCTGCATCGAGAGGTATTGCCACAGCAGGGGTGTAGTATGGAGAGATCTAAATTAGGTATTAGGAAGAAATTTGTCCTTCTGAGGGTGATGACGCCCTGGCACAGGTTGTCCAGAGCAGCTGTAGCTGCCCCTGGATCCCTGCAAGTGTCCACAGCCAGGTTGCACAGGGCTTGAGCAGCCTGGGACAGTGGAAGGTGTCCCTCACGGATAGGGGTAGGACTGGATGGGCTTTAAGGTCCCTTCCAACCAAAACCATTCTGGGATTCTGTGTTCTCTATGAGGAGCTGGAAAGACTTTGGTCCTTCATGAAATGCACTAAACTCTGAGCCCAATCAGCAAAGAGCTTTGATATTTAATTTGTTAATATTTATTTTAGCAATATTCATATTTCGTCATTCATCTGTTACAGACATTAGCAAATATTAGTTGCAAAACCTGCTACAGAATTCGTTTCACCCTCTGCCACCAATTAGCAAACACTGAGTTTGTGCAGTCAAGTATGTGTTAAAAAGGTGAAAAGAAAAGCAAATTTTTAGATTCTCCTGGCTGCACACACAGCAGGAGGCAGGAGGCACCTCACTGCACAGAAACCTGACCCTGGCTTCCCATCTCCACCTGTGCCCACCAACCTTCTGCCCTGTCACAGACAGAACTTGAAAGCAGCCTCATGTCTACACAGGAGACAGCAGACCCCATACACTCTGAGCTTCCAACTCCCTGCACATTTGTATCCAAAGACCTGTTTTTCAGCAAGAATATTCAAATAAGATGAAAATATTTCAGAAGACGAAAAACATCTTAAATCCAAGTGACAGAATATACATGTCGGCTTTTAAAAGTGCCATTTTCTCCCTCAGTTTCTGGGCTCGAGCCAATTTGGATGCGAGGGGAGATAAGCAGCAACCTGTCACCACGAGAATTTTGGAGGATTTGAAGGTGGGAGGGGACAGGTGTGAAATCCTGTGCTGGAGGCACCGTGCGTGTTTGGTGTGTGGCTCTGCCAGGGGCCAGGGAGCCAGGGGTTGCTCTGGAGCAGCCAGGGCAGCTTTGCCACGCTGGATCTGTGAGAGGAGGTGCCAGACTGAAGGAGAAGAGCCTCCAGGGACAGGACAGGATGGATTGAGCTCGTGGCTGCCAGCAGCACATCTCTGATCAGAGACAGGGAGAGACTTGGCACCTCATGGGTCCAACTCCATCTGTCACTAAGGGGCTTGTGGCTGGAGGTCTGAGCACCTCCACAGAGAGAAATATGGCCTGACATTCACTTCCAAAGACTGACTCGAAATTTGGTGGAAACCCAGCCCTGATGTGGATTCCAGACAGGTTGGGGATGATGCCAGGAGATGGAGGGGGCATCTGGGAAGGGGGACAGTGGTGGGAGACACCAGCTGAGAAACAAGGATCACAGAATCACAGAATGGTTTGGGTTCATCTTAAAAATCAGCTCATTTCACACCCCTGCCATGGCAGGGACACCTCCCACTGTCCCAGGCTGCTCCAAGCCCCATCCAGCCTGGCCTTGGGCACTGCCAGGGATCCAGGGACAGACACAGCTGCTCTGGGCACCTGTGCAGGGGCTCCTCACCCTCACAGGGAACAATTCCTGCCCAATCGAACCCTGCTTTCTGTCAATTCAAAGCCTTTCTGCTTTGTCCTGTCACAGTATGACCTTGTAAAAAGTCCCTCTCCCACTCTCTTGTAGTTCCCTGATTTGATAACAGTTAAGAAATACACATTTGTCAACCCATTATTTTTTATAATAAAGGTGATATTTTAACAAAGAGCTGGGTCTGAAGCCATAGTTAGATACATGCATAGTAACCATAGGGTTAGAACATGCAATCTTTTCCAACCTGTTTTCCATCACCTTAAATCCAACCTTGGCAATGACGAGAAATGTAACTTCAGATGTACAGGGCTTATATTTATATTGGGAAACATAGATTATAGACTTGTAGAGGTATTTTCTTTGTTACTTTCTCTGTTAAGAGCCTTAGTGTGCTAAAATTTCCATAAAAACCCCTGCACCTCAACAGCTTTTCCACATAAAGCAGACATCAAAGGTAACAGCTGGCACCAGAGATGAATCAGGGTCTAACGGCTGTGCCCTGTTTTCACTTCTAGGAGTTCAAACAGGAATAAATTCCACTGAAGACAATGAATTTATGACAATCCAAACCCACAGCCTGATGCTACAATAAACATGTTCTTCCTGAGTTTCAGCTTTTCAGATACCAGCTGGTTCAACCCCAGTGAAGTCAAATTCATTGCATTAACATAATCAAGGCATTACAAAAAAACAA
Organism: Anthoscopus minutus; assembly: GCA_013399455.1. NCBI lineage: Eukaryota > Metazoa > Chordata > Aves > Passeriformes > Paridae > Anthoscopus > Anthoscopus minutus. Next base: position 189,020 of record VWYI01038254.1, on the reverse strand, counting down.
ACAAAAAATTGGAGAGGGTTGCAGTGAATATTTGGTCTGGCACGTGTATTTATAAATTAATTCAATGCTGAGCAAAATTTGTGGGACCAAAAAGCTGAAGGAAGAAAAGGAGCATTGAAGGAGATGGGATTTTATCATGGCACGAAGTATTGGGTAACATCAAAGAATTCAGAAATGGAGTAATTTACTTTCACACCCTGAACAAGGCAACCCACTCTGGAGATGGCTTTGGGTCTGAGAAGAGTATGAGTAGAGTACTCTGCCTTAGAGTATGGGCAGAAGTTTCCAGTGAGGGCAGGAAGAATAACAAAAGCAGAATTCCTCTCTCCATGTATTTTAAGGCTCGTAGTGGCAGTGGAAGGATGGACCACCAGCAACTAATCAGGATCCCAAACACCCTGTGATGAGGTGGCAGGAGGACCAGATTTCCTGGAAAACTTGTGACAGGAGCTCAGTAATATTCCATGAATCACATGAGAAAGTATCTTATGGCAGGTTTTTGAGTCCTTAGATGTAGGCTGAATATCTTTTAAGATGATAGATCCACTTCCTTATGTATGGGAGATTTCCAAGCCATCCAGGCTGCAAAATCTGCTTCCTTTCAAATGATTTTGGCACTTTTGTTCCCACAAACACAGGGTTGCCAAAAAAGAAAAGGAAGACGTGGAAAGAATGAACGTAACAGCAATCTGGGCTGGGCTCCTCTGAACAGCCTGTCTAAAGGGACTCTTGTTTCTTATTTCTGCAGCTGAGATAATCACCTTCCATAAACAGCTCAGTGCCAGAATGTGGTCCCTTTTCCTTCTCAGCATGCAGGAGAGATCGTTATATCCTCTGAAGTATCCATGGAAGAAACATCACTACTAATCCAAGCCTGCTTGAAATGCTGGATGTTCTGCTTAGCTGCACTAGCTCAAAGGAGAAGTGCATTAGTGGTTTGATTCTCATCAGGTGAGTGATGAAAGCTGAGTGTACAACCTGGTGATGCACAAGGGGCAAACTCTCCATCCCCAACAAGCAGCAACTGCCCAAATCCTGATCCTAGGCACTCCTGATTTATGTGAAATGCTTCTCCCTGTCCTCATCAATTAGTAACTGTCTTGTTCTCCAATGCACGAGAGCTTATTATATCCATTTATTTTGATGTCTTGTCTAAACAGCTGGAACAGGACTCAATATCCTCCCTCAGTATCATGTACATCCATTATCATGATAGCAGAGCTCTCTGAAACTCCTGTCTCTCATCTTAGGATTTATTTTTGTTTCTCCTTGATAATTTCTGTGATATTGCAAACAAAGCTGATCACTGTATGAAGTATTTTGAATAACTTCTTGAGAATATTTACATTCATGAAATGAAAACTTGTTCTCTCGTGCTGTTCACAGCTTGGACAAAGCTAAACTGAGCTTTCTGATTATGTGAGGCAAGAGGAAACCTAACTATTTTATGTCCAGAGAAAGTTTTACATATTTTACAAGTAAATTCATTTAATTGCCATTAACACCTCCTTTTTGCCTTTATCACACAGTTCTCTTTCTCTTTTTCTCCCCAAAGTCCCTTCAGTTCCCTTTTTGTATAATGTAGCTCAAACAACACATCTTTCACTTCTGGGTCTTCCCTGGTCAGATCTGATCAGAGCAAGATTAATTTCTCTTCTAATTCACAGAAAACCACACTTGCTTCTAGTTAATTATAAAGCACTCTGCTTTTACATTTTTTTCCTTTCACTATAGTATTTCCTTGTCCAGTCCTTCACCAACTAAGATACTCAAGAAAAAACTGAGACTTCATCACATCTTTAATTGCAGTTAATTACCAAAACACTGAAAGTCTCTGTATGTGAGAAACCCAAAAACCCTAAAAGGGTAAGTTTTACAAGGAAAAAAATCCATTATTCCCACAGCTTGAGCCCTGGTATCTCCTGTGAACTGGTTGCACCAGGGAATGTATTGCTGTGATAATACCAGGAATGACTGATGACATCTCTGGCTAGTTAAGCACAACCGAGGGACTTTGTGCAGGAACTGAGACAACGCCCAAACTGTGAGTGAACTTATTCTGCACATGTAGTCTGACTGTCAGCTTTAAAATTTTAAACAAAAGGTGCTCTTCTCTTCTTCCCAAATGAAAGAACATTTTAATCCTTTCTGCAGAATTCGAAAATTTGACTTTTGTACTGATTTAAACACAATACAAGAACTATGTATTTCATGTAATTGTTTTTAGCAACACGCAGAATTAACTCTGGTATGCCTTGTTTCAGGCTCAAGAGTCCAACCTAAGAAGCACAGGGTTTATTTCTAATGGCAGAGCTGCTAATCCTCTCCACATAAATGGCAATGTGTCGTGGCTGAGCTCCATGGCGCTCTCATTGACATGAGCACACACAGGGTAACTCCACCCTGTAAATCACAACCATTTAGCTTGGAAACAACCTCTAAAACCACCAAGTCCCAGGGCACTGCTGGAACATGCAGGGAGATGTGCCACAAAGAAAAAGCACTCTGAATTCAAAAAATGGTGCCATTTGAAACTAAGACCCCCCCTAAGCTCCTTAATGCCTGCTGCAAAAGAATTTTCACCAGCATGAGACACCGTCAAAAAAACCAAACCCAAACAAAACAAATAAAAAACCGAAACAAAATAAAGAGTAAGTTTGGCGATACCTGAATCCTCACGGGCTGCTTGAGCCAGAATGGGTACTGCTATTTAGTCAAAACTCAGATTGGAGAAGTCTAGAAACCTTTGCACTAGGAGAACACCAGTGTTGGAGGGATGTGGCTCCTTACCGATGCAGGTGCGCCCGTCGGCGTGCAGCCGAAATCCCGCCTGGCACTGGCACTGGAAGGAGCCCTGGGTGTTGACACAGCCCTGCTGGCAGCCTCCATTCAGCACCTCACACTCATCCACGTCTGCAAGAAGGAAGGGAGATGGTGAGGAAGGATTGCAAGGAGCCCAGCACACACACACACAGACCCTGGTTCTCCTTCACGGCTCGTCCACGCTGCAGCCAGGGCGCTCAGGCTGGGTTGTTGTTTACTTCGTTTTGGCTGCAAAAAAAAGTGGAATTTTATGGTATTTTTCCAAGTTCCTGCAGGCACTGCCTCTGTAGTCTCTGCTTCTGAAGTCCTTGTTAATTAGAGTGATTTGTGACATGGCTCTTTCATTGAGGCCAAGAGAAAAATACAGGGGAAGAATTAGGGTTAGATAACACATCTGACCCTGTAGGCACTGCTGGTTAAACCTTTGGCTTTTATGAAAACTTGCTGTACAAACATTTCCTTTTTCATCAGGCCTTTAATCCTATTATTTGGAGGGCACAAGCAGGTACAACTGACATGAAAGGAAAACAGACACATTCTCCATCACTATTACATTTTCAACCATAGAAAGCACAGGGAGCTTAAAGAGAAAATTTTAGAAGAGTGAGGAATTTGTACTACATTTACTGTGTCTCTTGCCATACAATCATAGAATCACAGCATGGTTTGGGTTGGAGAGGACCCTAAAGCTCATCTCATTCCAACCCCCTGGCCACGTGCAGGGACACCTTCTACTAGACCAGGTTTCTCCAAGCTTCATCCAGCCTGGCCCTGGACAATTCCAGGGAGGGGGGCAAACACTGTGCCTTGTTTTACCTTGTGTGCACCTAAACCTGCCATTGCAGCTTCCCAGACCTCTCAGAAAAATGATGTGAGCTCCTGCTGATACCTTTCCCAAAGCTAAGCAGGTATCATTCCACAGTTCAGGGGATTTTAGAGGATTGTATTCGGCCAAATGGAGAGGAAAACAAGCATTAAACTGGCTTGAGAACACTGCTGTAGGGTTTCATCTGAAAATGATGGACAATGATGGGCAAGGATCAAGAAGAGTTTAAGTAAACAGGTGAAGGTCTAAGACAGAATCATAAAACTGAATTTCCAGAAGTACCATGTAAGCAGTTTTAGCACCTCTTCAGCAACGCTGGGCTACTGTAAATAGCATTTGATTGACATGTTGACACCATTACCTTAAAAATCAACATGGAGTCATTGGAAATAAGGGTAAATTAGTCCATTCCCTGAAAAAAAATTCACCTGGCAGGTGTTTGCCTAGATTTTGTTTGTCCTTTCCTTAGCAGTCCCCAGGGATAGCAACTCCACCTCCCACCATCTCCCCCAGGGGCGATGCTGGTCCCAAATTATCCCAGATGCCAAAGATATTTTCTTCCCCAAGTCAAGTCTCCCTCCTGCAACAGACATCTCTAAAGAGCCCCCCTCCCAACACTGCAGCCTCCTGCTGATTTAATTGCTCTTTAGATCATGTTCTGAAATCATCTAATGGGAGGCAAGTCCACAACTGCTCCTGTGGGGAAGCGAGTCCACAGTGAAGGAATTTCAGATTGCACTTGAGGAACAAGGGATCTGGCTTTCATATCTTTGCTGTGGTTGTATCTGTTTTGCATTTAACTTTTGTGGTTTACATATTTTTGCCTGCTTTTATGTTTATTCCATTTTACAAAATCAAATCAAAATTAACAGAAAGAGGAAGTTTTAAAGAAGACTTAGAAATGCACAACATCCCACTCCTGAGGAAATGTATTTATGAAGTTTAATACTTCACATGTGAATTTCCCTCACCTCAAATGAAGCCCTGGTGTTGACTGGTGTTTAAATTCAGACCATTTGCTAACATGTGCCACTTTTTGATCCTTCTGTTGTATTTGTTGTTTTATTAGACTGTATACTGCATGCATGTCCAGAGACATCTGGAATATGCTTTTTATTTTAAACAGAAATTTTGCTTTTTAAGATGTAAACAGTAAACAGAAAATGTTATTCACCTTGTTGAATTTCATACTGCTAAGAATCAGACTGCTGAAAAATGCCAGGACAAAATCAAACCCAGGAAACTCTTTCTATGGAGTGTCAGAGAAATAAAATAAGCAAAAAGACCCAGAAAATAGAACGAAGTAGAAGCTGAACCACATAATACACCACATTCTGGTATTTATACCTCAATAAACTCAAACACTGGGAGCTTCAATATTTTAATTTTATAGGCTGCGATCAGCTGGAGAATTTCTCTCATATACCAAACACAGTTTTAAGTTCAGATATTGGCACTTACAAAGGAGAAAAAATAGCCCAGCTGATAAAAACGAGCTGGGAGTTAGTGATATTTGTTAGTCTCCACTTGGAGATTTAAAGGAGTGACTTGGTTTATGGGGGAGCTCTGCACCCAGCAGCAGCTCTTCCCTCAGTGGCATTTCCCTCGTGCTGGCACATCCCAGAGGGCCATAAAGCAGCGATATTGCTGAAAGGCCACACAATTCAGTGGAAAATAAAAGATCCTAAACCATTTGTGCAGACGAGCTAGACCCAGCCCTAGCCTGACACTCTCTGCAGCAAATGGAGGCCAGAGCCAGGAGCTGAAAATGCAGCTCCACGACGCCACATCACCAGCAAATCTGATGACAGATGATCCCTTCCAGCCCCAGACTTCCTCTGCAAGATCAATATTTTAAGGATTATATGCTGAAAGATTCCTTCACATCCTACAGATAAAATCAAGAGAAATGCAAGGCGCAGTTGCCTTTCCACGTCTCCTCCATCTCAAGGCTGGGAAACAGCTTCGCCCCCAGTTACAGCAGAAAAATTCCCTAATTATTTTGTCTGGGGAGCAGTCTGCAAAGCAGACACTGATCTAAATGCCTGAAGTGCATTTGAAAGTTTTAAAAGTCTAAACTGTTTGGACTTTTATGTTCAAATTGCTGTACTAGCACAGGACACATATAGCAGCAAAGCAACAGCTTCTGCTGTTGTAGGTACACAAGTGGCCATATTTTTTCTGCTTGGGAATAGCTATAGAAAGATGAAATTATTCTAGAATAGCAGATGTATAACAATATTTAAAAGCAGTCTTGAAATAGAAAGCCCTTCCATTGCAATTCTACAACATCACAGGATTATGGAAGATTGTATCTGTATCTGTGATTAAATTTGGATTAGTTTCCAGTGCAGATCAAACTGAAACAGCCTCCTGCTCGACTTTCTATAGTTACAACTTAGGATGCTTATCTGAATTTCAAGCCACTTATGGCTTGCTTATCACAAGTCAGACTGTGATGAAAGCAGCTGCATCCCCACAAGACAGAGGGAAGGCAATCCATGGAGACAAGAGGGAAAATGAGAACTGTGTGCTGTCCCCAGGCTGTCTTGCCAAGGAGATTACACTGCTGGGGGAACAAAGCAGAGGTGGTGTGTGGATATTCTCACCTTCAGAAGATTTCAGGGGTGCTTTACAGGGGGATTCCCCACTGAAGGCACCTTCCTGTGGCCTTGTTTATTCACCTTTCATCAGGAATTACCTAATTGTCACACAAACCAGGGTCTGTGTGTTCCCAAGGTGTAAAATATTATAGCCACCACGTTATACATCTTTTTTAGCTCTTCATGCTCCTGAGGGCTGTGCACTTGGATCACCCCTTCCTCCACCCCAACACCTCAAGTTCCAAACACAGTAAAAGAGGATGTGATGCACAACTGCCCAACCCACTGCCAGCACCGTGCCCTTTCCAAGGACAGATCCTACAGGTGAAGTTCCAGACTCTGGAATCCTCCATACCCCTGACTGAGGCCCTGCTAATCACCAAGGAGTTTGATCCCTAATTGATTTGATGAACCACATTGACAAAAGTCCATTTGCCCTGCCCAAAACCTGTTTCAGTACAGACCTGTGTGACTGCTTGTTTGAAATTCAGGATCATCACATTTTTTCACATCATTATTAAAATGCTCAGGAGCAGCTATGATCAATCAGCTCCTCAAAAATACAGAGAGAGCAGTAATAAACATGGATAATTAGTGAACCTGCAATCATGGCTTTTATAAAGGAAGAAAGAAAGCAAGATCCTGCCAGATCAACTCTCTACTAACAGAAAGCTCTGCTTTTTAGACCACTAAGAAATGCAAACACGATACAGAACTCCAAAAAAACAACAAAAAAAGGAAAACAGAAGGATAAAAATCCTCCATTTTGAGAATCCTGAATGGAGGAGAGATGATGTGCCAAAAGTATCCCAGGGATGGTATTCTCACTGAGGAGGACACTGCCAAGAGCTCCACGTGACACAGGGGACAGCAAATTTTGCCTCTCAAGGAGCTTCCCCCAGCTAGTGGCATTTCTTGAAGGTGAGAAATGAACAGGCCTTCCCTCCCTTGACAATTAAAATTTGCACATTGAGAACTGTTCAGAGTATTTTCTGAGAGATCAGCAGACAAAAAACTTCCTCCTCCTGGTGCCCAGGCACTGATGGATAAAGAAACCAGAACTGGACAGTACTAACCTCACCATTTAGAATAGATATTAGGAAAAATTTCTTCCTGGAAAGGGGTTGTAAAGCATTGGAACAGGCAGCTGGGGCAGTGATGGAAATGTCATCATCCCTGGAAATGTGGATATGGCACTTGAGGACATGGTGGTGGCACTGGGCTGACTGCTGGACTTGATCTTGAAAGTCTTTTCCAACCTCAATGGCCATATGATTTCAGGATTATTTATTTATTAATTAGTTTTTGGCAAAATCTCTTCTCTTTGTCAAGCAGAGAACAACAGGGAGAGACAGAGACCAAATGGTTGTGAGCATCAGCCACCCCACCAACACCAGAGACTTCACAGGATGGGAAGATTTCTGTCCAGCTGGGAGCTGATGTGAGATCTGGGTCCTTGCTGGCACCTGCACACAGGGACCCAAACCCCTGCACACCATCTGTGGATCTGGCCCAAATGACTTTCACAGAAGCATAACCAGACCCTTTTTACTAAATGCCTAAGAAATACTGCATTAAAACAGGAATGAATGACACAAAAACATTTCCTCTTTCCAGCCACCACAATCCCCCAGCTTGCTGCACACAGGATGAGACCAGCAGAAGCAGGGAAACACAAATCCCCACTTGTACTTATAGAGAACACTTTATGCTGATGGATTTAAAGTCCGATTATAAAAATAATTACAATGATTATTTATTAAAGAATTCTGACCAGAAAGAAAAAACGTGGTCTAGTCTTTGCAGCATTATCTTAAAATTCAGTAAAATCAGGGACTGACCCCTCTTTACCCAGGGAGCTCTATGGGTCACTCGTCTCCACAAAATATTGTGAGGATCAGTCAGGAATGATGGTGATGAGAAAGAGGGAAGACTGGATCTTCAGCAAAGTACCACAACAAGAAACCTTAAGTGGCTCTATTTAAAATTATCACAAGTGGATAAACTGTTCAACTCCAACACAGATTTGGAAATAAGTTCCAACAATCTGGCTCACCCCTCCCTTGCCCCGAACAGCTCCCCCAGTCTCTTCAGCTGCAGATCATTTTGTACATCTGATAAGAAAACTCTGATTGTTTGCTATTTAATGTGGTATTTTAAATCAACAAAGATGCATGACAGTGCTTTGCCTTCTGTTATTTGTAACTACACTGTTACTACTCTCTTTTCTATGTTCCAAAGGGTGTTTAAACCTCACAAAAGTTATGAAGTGAAAATATCATATGGTCTTTCCCCACTAATTACATGGTGGATTTTACACATTATTTAGTGTGTTTTTTAATTAAATAATTTATGTACTCATGGGAAGGAAGAGAAACAGGCTTGGTTCCCAGACATCCTTAAGCTGATCACAGAAGTCAGAAATTATTCTATAAAGCAAAACTTAAAAGAAGCCCCTGTTATTGCTGTAGGTAGGAAAATTTATAACAGATTCAACTCACAGCTTCCTTTAAATCACAGAACTGCTCAAGTCTCAAGCTCAGAAATGTCCAAAATTTGACAACCAGTGTGAATCCCCACACAAATGCACTCGCTACTGAGCCTGACATAATTTGCTCTTGAAGCAGAAGTTTTGAGAAGGATCTCTCCTCTTTTACTGACACAAAAATTATTTTCAGGGTTTGAAACTTTGATTGGAGGGGCTTTGAAACTCCTGTTGCTAGAAAAATTTTTGGCCACCTTTACCACAATGAAAGAAGCTTTACATTGGCATTGACTTTAGGAAGGAAAATACAAGTTTAAAGTCTGGTGCAAAACAAAGCCTAAAATAAAAAAAAATAATATTAATAAAGATTGTTTATATAAATAAAAAGCATATTATGAGGAGCAAAGACTGAGAAGAGCAGTTTTGAGTGGCTGGGAGGTTTTAAACTGCAAAACTCCTGGACTAGGGATTTTTATTTTAATGCTTCACAAAACACCAGAAATTTGAGTGGTTTTCTAGAACGTGGCGTTAAAAAACCTCCACAAAACAGCTTTCAGCATAGATAAATGTGCTCCTGCAGAGCCAGCTGGGTCATTTTGAACTGTTAGTGCTCCCCAGGCTTTTATTTTTGCTCCTCAGCTATTTGTTCTGCCCTTTTCTGGCCCCTGCCACGGATTAGATGAGCATCCATTGTCTGCTGCAGCTCCGAGCCAGCCAGGTCAGCCCCAACCACTGCAGCTTCCTCACATTCCTCACTCCCAGGTGTCCCAGGCAAGGCTGCTCCAACAGGATTTATTCCTGGAATGGCTTCAGCAAACCAAAAGGAGCACGTCATGGATGGTAAGAGACTGGTTAAAAGGCAAGGTTAATGATTCCTCACCCAATTTAGCCCCTGCAAAATGATTTCATGACGAAGGAGGGCCCTTGTCACAGCAGCCACTTTTCTACTACATTTCTTCACCTGGGATTATGGATAAAGCAACTTTCACCAGCACCCATTTTTCAGGCATTGGAAGAGGCTTTACAAGTGATCTGATTATTTACCTGCCCCTGAAAATGGGAAAGGGAAGGTAAATAATGGCATTAAACCACCACAGCTTTTTGTACCATGTTCACAGTCTGTCAGTCCTTCCTCCAGACCTCCCTGGAGATTTGGTCACTCGTGGAGAGGCATCTTCTACCCTGTAGTTCATCTTCCTTCCTTCCCTTCCTTCCTTCCCTTCCTTCCTTCCCTTCC
>VWYI01038254.1:83569-178926 GCA_013399455.1 Anthoscopus minutus | reverse complement strand
TTTCCTTTCCTTTCCTTTCCTTTCCTTTCCTTTCCTTTCCTTTCCTTTCCTTTCCTTTCCTTTCCTTTCCTTTCCTTCCTCTCTCTCTCTCTCTCTCTCTTTCTCTTTCTCTTTCTCTCTCTCTTCCTCTTCCTCTCTTCCTCTATTGCTTTCAAGCTAAGACTGGCACAAGGCAATGACTTAAAAGTGGTGACTTGTTCCTCACCAATGCCTGGACCCTGCCACCACAGTTCATTTCTCAGCTGTCCCTCAGGAGATCTCCTGGACAGAGTGATGTGAAAAGAGAAAATTGGCCAATATTTGCACTGCCCATTTCTGCTTACTCTCGATGCCTGACATGCCACTCTCTCACGAGACATTTAACACTGGTTTAGCTCAATAAACATCCAAGAGCCCCTCATCCACAGCTCTAAATGCAAACCATATGCTGCAGATGAAAACCCTGAAGATTATAATTAGAACTGTCCATTCAATTTAAACAAAGTCAAGAATGAAAACTATTTCAAATTCAATAAACAGGCCATTTCAAAGTGTAGACACTGTGGAGGACAAGCTTAACAACTTAATTGACAGGTAAAGCTTCATTTCTAATCCTCATTTTGATATCATCTGTAGCCTCAGGAGTCAAAACACATCACTGCTCAGTGCTCAAAATATGCAGAGAAAATGAAAATGTCAGCTGAATGAAAAAAAAAGGAGAAGCATCTGTTTGATAGCTGTGTAAGCCTGTGATATGTAAACTGCTTTGGAGTCAAGCAGCCCTAATTAGAGTTTCAAGGAATTGTTCATTAAATATACACACAGAGAGACATATAAATATATATATATGTATATATATGCATTTTAAGCAATTATTGAAACCAGACAATTTGCAAGAAAACCAGGCTATAGAATTAAAGCAAGGAACATGATCATTTCATGGACAGACCTCAGACAATGCTGTGATGTTTTCACACAGCCGTGAAGAAATCCATTTTTCCATCTTTTCACAGAGCAGTTCTGTATGTTTTTCTCCACTCTAAGTACTTAAAACAAAAAAAAATGATCCATTTTGGGATCTTGGTGTCGTACACAGCATCTCAGCAAAGAAAAGCCAAAAAGGAAGAGTGATAGGGTTACCAGCCTCCACAGTGGGGTTAGACTAATAGATATTTTGGCAACTGCACCCCCTTGACGACTCCAGCTCTCATCAACATGAAACCCACACAGATGGACACAAACTCTCAGTGGAGAACTGTGCCAGGATAAGTGAATGACCACATGAAATAACGAGAGCACAAGATGAAGAATAAGCCAGATAAAAGGGTAACTTAGGCTCCTAAAAAGTAAGTTTACACACTGGAAAAAACCCAGCTTCATTAATGTTCCTGTTTCCAGTAGAAAAGAGGTAAACGTACTGGCTGCAAACAGGGACGTTGGAAGAGAATGTTTAAAAGACAACAATCAAAATTTTAGGTGATTTCTGCTTAGGAGAAAGACTTTGAGATCACCACTATCAGCAGCTACTGCAACACTCCTGCAAGATTTTTCTGATGTGGGGTGGAACAGCAGAGAGAATATTTGCTGTGGGTCTATCAATTTTTAAATACAGCTCCTCAGCACAACCCAGTAGGGCCCTGCTGTGAGGTGGGAGGGTGGCAGAGGAGGAGAGGATCTCTACAAGGGGCTGCACTTAATAAGTGACAGCATGATACTGCCCAAACTCCTTGCATGGACTCAGATCTGAGTTGTATTAAGGAGCTTTATACGCTGGGCCATCAGCATCTTCTCTCAGCAGGGTATGGGAGTTTGCAAGAGTAGTTATGGAATAAAAAGAGAAATGCCTGATGTGATGGGAACACCTGGATTTTGCTAGCAGCAATATTAATGCACACTTGCTGAGCTCAGTGTCTCTGCTAGAGCAGAATGCAGAGAATTGTGTTTTCCACACACAGCAGGTAAAACATGCACAAGAAAATTATAATCATGCAAACGCCTTCATAATCTGATGTTTCCAGGTTACAGTACATGTGCTGTGCTGGCTGGAAGTGCAGGTGTGATTTGTGGCAAGGCAGGACTAGGAGAACAGAGGGGGCACAGGCACCATTCAGCCACCAAGCTGCACCTCTGACACTCTGAGACCACAGCACAACTCCTGTGCCTCTGTCACAGCTGGCTCCTGGCATTGCTCTACAGCCCTCAGTTCACAGGTGCCTCTCCAGGTGCCACCACAAGCACTGATCCCCCACTGGACCCACCCCAGCTCCAGGAGAGTCTAAGACATAAACTGGCAGCGAGCAAAGGACAGCATTTTACAGAGATTTTCTCACTCTGCTTCCCTTATGACATAAATCGTGTGTGACTCTGCAGGGATTCTACCAGGAGAAGAGAGAAGTGACATCAACACACCTGGAACCTATCCATGCCAACTTCCAGAGCTGGATCCTAATCATGAATCACAGATTAGTTTGATTGAAGATCAATCTGTTCTCATTTCCTTGCCATGGGCAGGGACACCTTCTGCTAGCCCAGGGTGCTGCAAGCCCTGTCCAACCTGACACCTTGAACTCTTCCAGACATAGGCCATGAATTCTCTGGGAAACCTGTGCCAGTGCCTCACAATCCTCACAGGGAAGAATTTCTTCCCATTATCTGATCTAAACCTGCTCTCTGTCAGTTTGAAGCCATTTCCCTCTCTCTTATCACACTATTCTTTTGTTTAAAGTCATTCTCCAGCTCTCTTGGAGCACCTTCAGGGATTGGAAGGGGCTCTGAGGTCTCCCTAGACACTTCTCATCTCCAGGCTGAACCACCCCAACTCCCCCACCCTGTCTTTGTATGAATAATGTCACCATGCACAGAAGAATTTATTCTACTTCCCTTTTTTTTTTTTCCCTCTTCCTGAGATTAAAATTCACATCAAATTAATCAGTTGATTGCTCCATTTTTTATTAGTTGTTTCTGAACTCCTTGGCTGACACTGAATCCCTTTTGGGACAGGAATTGTTCACAAGGTTCTCAGGTGGGCCTTTCACAGAGCTGGCATGCAACAACAGCAGGTTTACTTCAAGCTGGTCTTCTAATATATCCCAGCTAAAGCCCTCAGGTACTCCTGTAATTGAAGTTTGAGTAATCCAATATGATGTAGATCAAACTACTGATCTTTTAATAACGCAGTGTAGCTCTCCCAGCAGTTGCTATCTCGCTGACAGTCATGTCTAGATCGCTTCCTTTGGGCCAAGGCTTTGAACAGAGAAGCTGACAGGTTTCTGTTTGCCTTAGATTTTATCACAAATTGTTTTAAAGCTTTTTAAGGTTATATCAGATGGCTCATAAAATCCACAAGCATTTCAGTACTACTACTACTAATAATAATAATAAAGAAGACAATTTAAATAAATAAATAAATAAACTTTAAAAAGGGAGTTCTATTAGCTGTCCTGGTGAAGAACAGTATTAAATGCTCCCAAAGAGGAACATAAACACCACTCAGGAGCTGTGCTCTTTCCTGCCTCCGTATCTGCCATTAGTCCTTGTTTATGCAGCCTGTAGGCAAAGCTATAGAAAAAGCTGTAGCCACCCTGCACAATGCCCTCCTCTGAAAGGCAAATGTTCACATATCTCCTCTCACAATTTCCATTTAAAGTACGGCTTTAAGGTTTTTCTAAGGCTCACCTCTCCACACAAGAATAATTCAGCTGCAATTTGCATTTTCGATGTGCTTGAAATGAACACCAAGATGACTCATGTGCTGTTTATAAGATGCCTGTATTTGCTGGTAAATACCTTGCTACAAACAAGCTATAATTTAAGTATTCAAAAGTCTTGCTTCTGCATAAAATTACTACTAAGTGTAATTTTGGGGACCATGACCAGAGCTTCAATTTCAGGCTTGCAAAGCTCTTCCTACACAATGATTCTTAAAAGTGCGAGCGGATTTTCTTCTCTGATAGCAGCAATCATTGTATCTCTGTAATTGCAGAAAAGATTACCTGGCTTTTAATTCACATTAGTCAGCTCCAACAATACTGTGCTTCTTTCCTTTCCTTCAAAATAAACTAATTATTGTCAATCAACCTCCTGGAATGTTAACATTCTCCATAACCTGCCTTTCAGATACAGTAATAAATGAAAAAAACTAGCTAATATAAACTAATCAGAGCCCTAGAAATCTCTCAAAACATATTTGTACTACAGTCTATCATTTTTTGTCACATTATTTCCAAATATTATCTTTCATCTGGACAGTAACAGGCTTTTCATATGGTTCTATAATGCTTTTCACCTAACTATTCACAGCCCCTCCATTAATTAAAAACATTAAGTCCCTGACCAATGTGGCAAATACTTTAATATTTCTGAACTTGGAATGTTTTCACTTATCAAAAGCTGATCAATACAGCTTTATGCATCAAGTGGTTTGGACAAAGAAATCTCCCCAGGCCATTTTTATTTTTGCCCTTTGTTGTGAGCTTAGACTCGCAACTGCAAAACCTGGAGTCACTCACGGAGGAACCACGGAGAGAGCGACACTCACTGTCCCTGCACATCCCACCGACACTCCTTTCCAAGGATAATGGCAAGTTGAGGTTCCTGCTCCGTATTTCCTTCCAGCTGGTGGAGCTGGAGGAAGGCAAGGTAGCTGGAAGGCTCGGGAAGCAGTCCATGTGCCGAGTCTATAATCAGCTGTGACGCACGGGGAGCCGCGAGCGCCATATGGGCGGCACCGGCAGATGCCGTGGAGATGGGGCTCTGTGCTTGCTGCTACCTGTGACACCCAGAAACAAGCTTTCCCCTTCAGATCAGCCATCAATAATTCATCTGATAACTGAAATGCAAAGGGAAAAGGTGCCAGTTTTCCGTGGGGTACGAGCAATGCTGTGCTTTTTGAAAGACGCTGCTGCCTTGGAACACGGCCCAAGTTGAGCTGCAGGGAACGTATGACACGGTGACAAGCTGCACTACACCTAACCTTGTGTAATCCTGACATAACCTGAAAATTAAACTACCAGTTCCTGGGTTTGTTTATGCAAAAGGCTGTTATTAAAACGTTGCAGCTGAATTAAGCGTTCAAAGGCAAAAATCTAGGCACTAAAAAACAAGCTCCATGGAGAAAAAGAGATTTAGCAAGACTATCTGGAAATAATCATTGAATCCCTGAAATATAAGCGGTCCCAGTCTTCCCTAAAAGTCAAGGGCTTTTGGTTAGGACTCCAAGTGTTGCTTTGGAGCCTTGGATTGGGATAATAATAATACCCTTGACCCAACTGGTGTGCATAAAACTTCTGCTTAAAAAGTGACTGCAAACTGACTCAGCCTGTTCTCAGCTCCGATCCATGAAAACACGCATCCAGGATAAACCAGCTCAGCCTTCCATGGCAGTGCTCACTTTGGAGGGAGCTGTCATAACTGTGAGCCTGCCTACCCCGAGGGATGGCAGATGTGAGAAACTGGGAGGTTCAGCTCACAGCCGCCTTTGTTCGGTGTGTGAGGGAGGAGCTGGGAGACTTCAGCAACAGCCAGGCAGGAATTGGGAAGAAACTAAACCAGGGCAATTAAAATTCAACAATCAATCAGTTATCAGAGCATCAGATGCTCTCCTTGGCCCAGACTGACACAGAAATGCTCTGAACCAGGTGGGAAGTGTCTGTTCTGGCCCGAACAAGGTGTCCCTTCCCTGACTGAAGAGCAACAGACACAAAATGCTGGGATTTCCTGAGTTTAGCATTTGATATATTTTAATAAGATTGAGAAGGTTTATGTAGCTGAGTGGGTTTTGCTGGGGAAGGCTCACAAAAAGCAAGGGCACTGCCCAGACCAAGCCACTGCCAGCCTGGAATGAGCCCCCAAAATTCAGCTCAGGTTCCTGCCTGCTTGGGCTTGCCAGGAATCTGCACTCAGGTAATTAATTTAAAAAGTCCAATAGCTGCAGCCAGTGTTACCCCCGTTTTGAATCTTGCCATTTTTGCTGCTTATTTGGAGCACTTTTTTTTTGCTGTGGAACTACCAGGAACAGACAAATGCAGACAGATGACACAATTTTCCTGGGAGAGTGTAGCAGCTCCCCTCAGTTATTGATCCCAGCCAGATCCAGCGCGGCATGGGAGAGCACGAGGGAGGTCAGAGGAACAACCTCCAGCCATCATTTCTTCTCAGAAAAATGCCTGAAACTGAGAATTCCAACAGAATGACTTGGGACTAGAAATAAAATTAGATTCCCCATCAAGTTTGCAAATGCAGAACATCTCCAGCAGCTTCTGCCCGGAGCTTCTCCACAGCCATGCACAGAAATCACACAGTCCTCCTGCCTAAATCCAACAGACTCCAGAAAAACCACAGAAGTCTGAGTGCACAGTGCCAGATAGTGTTTATAATGCACAATTAATCCTTAATCTCGGTTTATACAGTTCCCACTATAACAGAAGTAGGGCAACCCTTTTTTTTTTATTATTACCAACTAGGATTTGAAATCAAAAGCAGTTATTAAGCTTTTTACTCATGACTAAAAATAATGATTTGACAGGTAGGAGCAATCATAATTAATATTTATAATATAAAAACCAGATACTGCTTCTTGTTGAATTCACTTCAAATATAAGACATTTACCAGTATTCTGGATGTATAAACTAATGGAGAAGAAAATCTCTACTCTTCACCCTCCTTGGCAGATTACTGTGAGATTTTTATACTTTGAAACAACAAATACTTGAAGTCATCTGACTTAGCTCTAAAAACTCAAGCTAGAGTCCCAGGATACCTGCAAGTCACTAACAGGCTTGGAAAAATCAAAAATTAGAATTCTCTCCTCTTACAAGCTTTTATCTTTTGCCTATTCTTTTTCTCTTCTTTTCAGAATTGCTGTAAAATTCAAATACCCTCAGTTATCAAGATGCCTCACCCAGGATCTGCTAAGATGATGAGGTGGAGTTGTTCATTCCCCTCACCCTAGGAGGCACACATTAGGTGGACAGAGTAATTAAGTTACAGACAATTAGATAATTGTGATACAATTCCTGCAGCTGGATTTATTTCCTTTTCTCAAGACAAGGTCTTGAAGTAGAGAAAGATGAAGAGGGTTGGGTGGTTTCACCTCATCTAAGGGTGCCTTCACTTGAGTGCTGTAAGATTTGAGTTCAGTTGGTGTGGTACTTGTTGCACCTGGAATAAGAACTGGTACTTTTTGATTTTTGTAAAATATATTCTCCTTGTTCTCCTTCTGTTGAAGTGTTCCTGGCAATAAGTACCTCAGTGTCATGGCCTGCCAATACTGTGTGTTGAATCAAATGCAACTCTTAGAGCTAAGATAATGCAATAGCATCCTGAATCCTTCCAGTAGACTCACTTCTCCTGTTCTAATAAAAATGAAATAAATATAGTAAAAATTCCTTGGCATTTCCCTTGAAGTGCATGGTATTATGTCCTTCATTTTTTTATCACAGGACATGGCAGACACCTGTAGATTGATTTGCTGGGCAGCGAAAACAGCCCAAATGTGGAAATACCATTTATTCTCTTCAACAAAACCAGAATCTGACAAGAATAAGTTATATCTCAGACCTTATTAACTTAATAAATGCTGTCAGCATATTAATAAAACACTCTCTTGCTCTCAGACATGTCCCTCAGTATTCCTTTTAGCCCACCATTAACTCTTCCAAGGTAACAAACAGTGTTTGGAGAGTTCCCCCAGCCCTGGGATCAGGCTCCAGCAGTGACCCCGGTGGTTCCTCCATCAGTGGCCTAACCAAGGGTGGCCCTGCACAGTCACACTCTGGCTCTGGAGACAGCTGCTCCCAAAATCCCCCTGGCAAAGGTCAGGAACCTGCCAGAGCTCTGAGATTTGACCCAAACCCCCAGGGATGGGGTTACAGTGATTGCACCACTCCAATCAACTAAATAGGAGCTCCTTTTCATCAAGAGTTAATCACAGGACTTCACTTGTCTCTAAGTTCCTTCAGTTGCCTTGACAGATGAGAGCACAATAATATAAATAAGAAATGACAGTTTACCAAAGAAGGTTAACATAAGGTCACAACCTTTTTCTACTTGACTTCTGCAGCTTATTCATGTGTGAAAACACGCTTTTGTAGCTGTAGCCTCAGCATCTCTTA
Source organism: Anthoscopus minutus (assembly GCA_013399455.1). Taxonomy (NCBI): domain Eukaryota; kingdom Metazoa; phylum Chordata; class Aves; order Passeriformes; family Paridae; genus Anthoscopus; species Anthoscopus minutus. The sequence goes on along the minus strand of VWYI01038254.1, from coordinate 170,835 downwards.
CAGATCTGGACCTGTGCCAACAACTGAGCTTTAAAATTACCATTTAAAAATACGATTTAAAATGGTATTTATGTTCAGAAAAATACCATTTCTGCACTTTGCGATGCTCGAGTAGAGCTGTTTCGCGTTAGAATAAAATATGAAACGAGGATATCTCTGCATTTCACAGCCTGTCTCGCTGGCACTGCAGTACCTCTGCTCCACAAACAAGGAGGCATTGGACACACACCCATTTCCTCTCCCTTCCTCAGCCCAGGTCACACCTTTCTGAGCAAACCCACCCAGGGCCCCTGCCCAGGCTGCCCCAAGGAACACCACACGCATGCACAGGGCACAGCATCAGCCTGACAGTCCTACACTAGTAAATGTCAGATATTAATTTGTCACATTATTTGCACAGTGATTTAAAGCCAAATCCTGTCTCATCATTCATTTCCATCAGGCACACGAGGAGCGGGAGGGAAGCAGGAGCTTTCTGTCACAATCTGTAATGCCTACGCCAGGAGCTGCCAGGAAATATTTCTCTGTCAGAGAAGCAAACTGAAGTTCTGAGCATGAAGGCTGGAGAGTGAAAGCTGCAGCACAACATGGAGATAATTAGTTTTGAAAGGCTAATCAGGTCACTGCTCTGGCTGGCATTTCTGTGGAGATGCAAAGGCCTTCAGCTATCCCTCACCAAAGTGAACTAAGACTTTACAGACTACGTAACTCTGAATGTCTTATCCTGCCGTAAGAACCCACAAACATCCAGGAAATATCCCTACAGCCCTTGGAATGAGGATAGATCCCACAGCACGGGGTGTCCCAGGCTGTGCTGCTCAATCCCCTTCCCCATGTGGGTCCAACCAGCCCCAGAATCCCTAAGGAAGGAGAAGGTTTAATCAAAGCTCACAGCAATAACTATTTTAAGATTATCTCACCTATTTTATGCTGTTGTCCTGTGCATATTCATGGAGCCTTGTGTCTTGCACACACCTCTGACACCCTAGAAGGTGGAGATGTTGAGCATTGTCAGCTTGTTCAAGCTGTGAAATTAGGCCTTTGGGTCTCCAAAAAAAAAAGGCTCACAATCCCCAGCAATGCTTGATCAAAGCAGCAGTGCACTTCAGTACGTTGCTGGTTAGTGAATCTTTATCCACTTTCCCCTCCTTAGCATGAAACAGCTACAAATGGCAAAAAACCACTTTAAAAAACCCAACAGTTCTTTCCTGACATCACTCCCTTTTGTCAGAAGTATGCTCTATTTTGTTTCTGAAAAACACGATCAATCTTTCCAGTAATAATGACTTGCTGAATAAAATCTGTGTATGGGTTCCATGCTGCTTTTCTAACAATACACCTTATTTGTACCTTGGCTTATAAAAAAAACCCATACACTGATCGATCATTGCAGGCACCAGTGAAATAAAACCAACCATGAGACAAATAATGGGAGCAGAACAATAATGCACACCTATTTAACGCCTGAGTTTAGACTAAGGGGTGACATAAAGCACAACGATGCCATAAAGGCAGAAAGAATGGAACAACCCAGAACAACAATAAACTTTATACCTCCAAAACCACTGGTTAACCTGAATGAGGAGCTGTTTTACTCCCCCCTGCAAAAATGACTCCTCTGAGCAATGCAGAAGCATTAATAAAGCCCCAACTCACGCCCTGGAAGACATTCCAGCAGCACACACACAATTTTGTTGGGGAGCTTGCTTTTTCCTTCATGTAGTAACCAACCACGAGGTTGCTCATGTTGTAACATCTGATGGCCGGAGGTTGGCTGAAATTGGCCTCCTTGCAGGTCAGTACAGCCAAATTCTTGCTGTCACTGTCACCTCTGCAAAAGTTCAGGTGTATTTAGTGACACCGCCACATTCACTCTGTTCTATGACTTGAACGTTTCCAGTTCATGGTGTTTTTCCATTTTTGCCTGAAGATTTCAGAAAAAATGGCTTCAAAACAGCTAATAATATATTCCCTTGCAATTCCTGGTCAGATAAAATATAGTACGAAAATCAAATACCTTAAGCTCCTTCTGAGTTTTTAAAGACTGTCCAAATGCTAGAATTTAAAGTGTGATGTAAGAATTGAATTGTGCAGAAGGAACACTAATTTGACTAATTTATTAAAATAAGACTAGTCTAAAAAAAAATGACTAAGGATTATGACGAGTAGGACTCCTGCTTTCAAAAACCTTGGAGTCTGGACAACTTTTATGCACTGAAAGAAGTAAGTAGTCATGAGAACACAGACCTGTGCATTGGGCATATTGCCAATCAGTCCCTCAAAGAGGTAAGAGCTGTGAAGCAGCAGGGATCTGTGAATCATAAATGAGATTCCTGGGCTGAGCTCTTCAAAGGCCAAAATGAAAACATGGATGACCATAAAGAAATACTTCAATCAAAATATCATAACCATCTCCAGCTTATTTACAATGTCAAGGTGGATCTCAACTGAAAGGTTGCCACAGAAAACAATTCTATTGTCTTTTAGAGAAAAATGAAGTGCAGCCAAATGAATTATAAAGTTAGGATAAATCATATGACCACAGGCTAGAAATACAGTGATTTATACAAACCTTAAAAAGGAGTTGGACAATGATAAAATAAAACCTTGGAAGAAAGAAATTTGTGAGATACTGTGCAATGGAAAAAGCCAGAGTGCAAAAAAGCAGTTTCCTGTGAGAAGATGACAAAACAGTTCGTGAAAAGCTGCCCAGAGATGAAAAAAATATCATCAGTGATGCATTTACTGCAGCACTGACATGCAGGGGAGGTGCAAGCCAGGCACACAGCAGAGCACAGCAGATCACGTGGCAGCACATCCCTGTTACCTGCGCAGGGGAGAGCCCAGGAACACGGAGCTGCCCTGGCCTGCGGTGCAGCACCTTGGGCACCTGAGGCCTCACCTTCTGCAGCACCTGAGGGTGCACAAAATGGGCTGGCTGTAGGCCAGCTCATCATCTGGGCTTGTTTACACCCACTCTGTTTGCCACCGCACCTTTAGGAAGTCTGACCATAATGCACCGTGTGTTCTAACGTAAGTTTCTGCATGAGAATGAATTTTGCCCTATAATGCACTAACTAGACTTAGATTTCCCCTAGGAAAAAGACAAATGGGTTTACATAGCATGTGGTTTTAAATCCTTTTTTATTCAGTTAATCTCTAGCTGTGGAATTGTGATTGAAATGTGAAAATGTATGTGTATTTTCTGATAAGAACCATTTTGCTCTAGAGACAGATGAAATATTATCAAGCATATACACTTTCTTCAAGTTTTTAAACTGATGATGGAAATCCCATAATCAGAACATGGCACAGCCAATCCAGGTTAAGTGATAACATTTTTTTCAACAAAATAAAACAAAACCCCAACCCTTTGAAGTGTTCTTACAGTTACATCTTCATAATCCACACATGAGAAGATCTGCACTCTCGACAACTCTGAGCACACGCTCTTCAGCTGGCTCCACGTAAAAGCCAGTGCTTCCTTCCCCTTCCTAAGGCTGCTGATTCTTTAATAGCAGTGAGGCATGGCACAAAGCATTACCTGCACAGGATTTTCCATCCTCCCCCAGCTTCTGGCCAGCAGGACACTTGCAGTGGTAGCTGCCGATGGTGTTGCAGCAGCGGTCGTGGCAGCCCCCATTCTCCATGGCGCACTCGTTGACATCTGCCAGGAGAAAGCGCAAGAAACCAATGAAGAGAGGACACTGACCACAGTACCTGGAGATCTGAGGACAGCCCTGTCTGGCTGATGTGAAAAAATGAGAAAGTTTCTGAGATGAACACCTCAGGACCCTGAAGCAATGCCAGGAGCTGCTGAGCCCCTCTGCTCAACCAGGTTGTGCCAGGGGAGGTTTAGATTGGATACCACAAAACATTTCTTCATTGAAAGGATTGCCAAGCACTGGAACAGGGTGCCCAGGGAAGTGGTGGAGTCACCATCCATAGAGGGATTTAAAAGACAGATATCATAGAATCATTACAGTTGGGAAATGCCTCTAAGATCCTTGAGCCCCACCATTAGCAGATGTGGTACTTGGGGACATGGTTTAGTGGTAGGCTTGGCAGTGCTGGGTTCATGGCTGGGCTCAATGGTCTTAAAGATCTATTCAACCTAAAAGATTCTGTGATTCTAAGAGTTGCAAGGATTTTCCTCCTCCCCTTCTGCAGAAGGTGAGTGCAGAGCCCACCTGTCTCTGCCTGCAGGCTCTACTTGCCAGCTTCCACCTCTGGAACAACCTCTGTTCAGTCATTTCCAGCACCCTTACTTGGGTATGAGGTTGCTTCAGAAACCTTTGAAAGATGGTAGGATTTTAAATCAATTATGGTCCTGCTTTCTGTCAGGTGCTGTTATCTACACACCTGACTTATTCACCTTGTAAGCTGGTGTTTTCCTGCATGCAAAATAGAACTTTACACATTACAAATGAAGAACATTAAAGAACTAAATGAAAAAAATAAGTAAGTAAATAGATAGCCAGTGGCAGAGAAGAAATCAATAGCAATGGCATTCACTTACCTACCTACTTAAATACCCTACACAAGAAATTTCGAAGAAATAGGATAGAAACCATGAGGCCAGCAGTGCTGCTGTGCTGAGCAGGAGCAGAGACAACAGACGGTATGGAGGTGACTTCCAGAACAGAAAATTTGCTCAAAGGGAATGGTACATGTTGCTGCACTAATTCCATCCACACTGAACTTAGGAAATGCCTTCTCATTCACTTTGCTCTCTGAAGTGTTCATGTCCCACACACACTCTGTCCAGCAGTGCAAGAGCAAGCAGGAATGGACCCGTGTGAGAAAAATGGGCTCTGGGGGGCTTGGCTTCAACTTTTGGGAAAATGTCTTGGTCTGCCTTAATGGCAGAGACAGGGCTGAGGGGACACTCCACCTCTTCAAAGCCCAGGCTGAGGATGCAGGTGATAGGTCTGACAGGCCTTTGGCACGGGGAGGGAGCTCACATTGCTCTCAGGTGCCACAGCAAGAAAGTCAGGAGGAGGAGGATTAAGCAGCAGAAGATAAGCAGCATCATAACTGTAAAAACCACAGGCAGTTACCTCGTATTTGTGGCACTCCTCATTCCCAAGGGGGAAATGAGGCTTTTAAAAAACCCATTCAATTAGTTTGCAAAGAAAAATAATTTTAAAAAAAGAATTTCACATTCTGCAAGAGAGGTGAGAGCCTTTCAACTCCAACTCTTCGGTGTTAAAGACTTAGATCTACCAAGATTTGTTAGTTCTTTGATGAGCTCAAGCTTCACTTGACTGGTTCATTTCTAATCCTGGCTAAAAGCCACAGGTTAAAATAAATTTTTGAGGAGGTGTCACACTATTAAAAAGCTAAAAATGTATTGTGAAACACCAACTTTTGCTGAAGAGCAGCTGAAGAGGCACAGACCCACTAAAACCATCTCATTTTTCCACAGCGTTAGATTCAACACAATGACCAACAAAACGATAATTTCTTTGTCCTCAGTGATACTGGAAAACCCTGGCAGGCTATAAAGAAACAAAATAAAATTCAGTTATCTCAGAGCTACACAACAAACCAAATCCCAACTTGCGTGAAGCAAACGAGGCTCTTCTCCATTTCACGGGAACGCGATTTAAACAGAAACTTTTCCCTGAGAAAAAACACTCTCCCCCTCCTTCCCCTCCAAAAACAAACGGCACCAAAATAAAAGCGTGCGTCTGCTCGCTTCTCCTTGGCAAAAGCCAGGGAGAACATATGACAGGAGACAGATTTTGGACGTGTTCCTCCGAGCACTGGGAGGAGGCACGCGAGCGCCCGGCTCCGCACGGGGATCGACGCGCGCGCCCCTTCCAAGGGATTTACTCCCCCCAGCTCACATCACATCTTGATGTGCCCCGTGGTAATAAACAGTAATGAGCCACATAATAACCCAGCTCCACAGCTTCGAGTTCTATTTACACTAACAGGATTGAAAACTAATAAAATCTCCTTGCTCTTTTTGTTTTGTTTTGTTTTTTTAACAAAATTAAGGGGAGAATGGTTTTATTCTTTAGCGCTCACAGTGCTACGTGACCTCCCGGCATTAAATATTGACTGGGTGAGGTGGTCTAGGCTATACAGCCCGACTTGTGTCTATATTTTGAACCAAAATACTGGAACAAAAGCTTTCTAGCTGAGGAGCTCATCATTATCCCCTTAATTTCACCAGGGTATAATCCATTCGGAAGTGCACAGTGCTGTTGCATGCTAATATATAGGAAGTTTCTCCTTTGATTGCAGAGTGTTCCTATTAGCAATTAAAAATCTTTTCCTCCCTTGTTCAGCATAAAATGCTGTGGGGTCCAGCTATTGGTGCTGTATGACTGAAAATCTCATTTCCTCCTTCTTCTAACCCTGCTTTCTTAATGCTCTGTCCAGGATTTCCTCATATCTGCCTTAATATTTGTTTTCATCTTTTGATAAAGTGTTTTCATGTATTTCTTTGCTGCTTTTTTCTACCAGAACCCACCACTTTTTCTCTTATACTTGCAAAACCTGACTTTCCATCTCCATGTCTCTTTAAGACAAACACCTTATTTAAAGCTTATCATCATAAAATAAACTATGATTTAATTTCTGAGTTAAGACTCCAAAAAAAGCTTTTTAGATGTATTAAATCACATTTGAAGGAATACACTGAGTAGGAATAAATCTCACCAGTTTTTGCTCTAATGCTATGAAAATTTCCTCTCTAAGCATCTGCATCCTTCGCTGTCCTATCTCCTGTTCAAGACCTTCCCCACTGCCTGCTCCCTGCCAAGCTCTTTTCTGCAACTCCATAATAAAGGTCAGATGTTGCCTCAGTCTAAAGAAGCACAAAAATAAATGATCTTCTTGTGAAGTAATAAAGGATGTGTTTTACATTTGTAAAAGGCTGGGTCACAGAGCTTTTACAAGCCACGATCAGCTGTTCCATATTCCTAAAATAGAGTAGTCAGGATTTTAAAATCTGATTACAGCTTCGCCACTGGAAAAAGGAAAAAAAAAAAAAAAGAAAGTTAAAATAAACTCAACAAAAACAATTCTGTCAAATGATAAATTTCTGTCTGCTTTCCATATTCAATGTCACTCAAGGTTGCAAATATATTTTGCCTTTTGAATAGTGAGAAAAATGACAGAAAATTTCTGACACGTAACAAGTCTGCCACGTTAGGTCTGACAAAAGTTCAATGTTATCAAGCCTATCAATCCATCTGTAATGACATGCTGTAGGCACTTCAAAAAAAAATAAATGTGATGTTTGCTACTACAATGTTTCACATTTATTTATAGAGCCAATGTTGCAACACAAAAACATTATCCATGGGACAAACTGGATGTGAGCCTTCAATCTTGCCATGGGAAAAATAATTGAAAACACCTTGCATCTAGATTAACTAGATATTAACTTTATATATGATCTGTCTAGGATACATGTGGGGGAGAAAAAAGTCCCCAATATATTTTAAATCCAGTGGTATGTTAAAATATGGATTGTTGACATGTGCCCATGTCCCACACTCCCTGCACTCATGGTATTATAGAAATAGTACTACGTGAAAAGGTGTCTTTTCTCCAAAAATTTTATAAAACACTTGATGTGGAAGGGAAGATACTTTTTTTTTTCATGAAGCAGACCACCTTTGCCCAATTAACCCTGCCTAGGAGCTACCTGCTAAATGGAGAAGGACAATTCCAGTCCCTTCACTTCTCTGCTCTTGCTAATGCTACTTCATCTGAAAATGTCACACATCCTCAGCTCCAGGGAAAACAACCCTTCACCAGGTTTTTATGAAAATGTAGGTGATTTCAGATTTCCTACAAATAAATCAAGGCTTTATGTAAAAGCAGACACTGGATAAAGTGGTTTTCATTGGTAATTCCAACTTGAAATCCAACAGCGGCGACCTGCTCTATCACTAGCCCTCAAAAGTAAAAAGCAGATGAAGAAGAATCAGTGTGAAAAGCAGAAATATGTATTGGCACTGGGGCAGAGGTCTCCTCTTCACACCTCTCCACTGAGCTGCTGGTGAGGGCTGCAGCTCTGCAGGGTCTCCACCTGGAGCTCAATTCAGCATCTTTAAAATCCAGTGAGGGATCAAACCTGCCCTGAGCACAGCACTGGCCAGAGCTGGGGAAGAAGGCACCTGCACTGAGAGGGGCTCAGCTCTGCAGCAGGAAAACCATGAAGTGAACCATCATCTAATTTTGGCAACAGGTTGTGTGTTTAGCTCAGAGGAACACAGCAGTTAACTCACTGCCTACAGCTTAAGGTATTTTTATTTCCCCCATACCGCACGTTTATGCCATACTCATGAATATAAAGACTAAATTTTAAGATAACAAAAGGAATCTCATAGCTGCCACCCAGTATTCAAAAACCCATTTTCCAAGGTTTCTGTGTTTATCAGCTGCATATGAGCAGCAGCTTTATTTATTTAAGGCAGCCACGTGCCAAGTTGCCATGTGGGTGCCCAGCTCTGGGGCTAACCCATGCTCTGACCCGTGAGCCGCTGACTCCAGCGCGTGTCACAGCTCCCTGGACTTGTAATAAATCACTGAAGTGGAATAAAATCTGTAAAATCATTCCCATTGTTATTGCAATCCTGCCTGAACAAAGCCCACCAGCACGGAGCAGGAGGTGATTTTGATTAGTTTAAAAGTGTTGGGGTAACACACCCTGCTTCAATCAGGGGTCAGAGCAACCACAACATATTTATTTAGAGGGAAGACAACATTTCATTAATAACACTTGGGACCTGCTCCTGAAGACTATGATGAAGATGGGCTGATTTCAGGAATCTAAATGTTAAGTGTCTGTAAGAAAGCACTTTGATTCCTCTCTCTAACAGGCACTGGCAGCTTATATTGACTTTTATAGCAATTTAGATATGTAATTCCCAACACAGAAAACGTAAATGCTGTTGGGTAAAAAAAAAACCAAACCAAACCCTCATAATGGTTAGGATCAAAGTCTAAATATAGTTTATCATGTGCACCTGAAATGCTCCTATAGATCTACTTCAACATATCTTAATGCCTGCCCTACAAAGGTGTGGAACTGCAACTATCTTACAATTTGCTTTTATAAGGAGGTATTATATGCAAGTGTTTGCAAATCACAGTGCCCATTTGACCATTTCTCATATATTGATCTAAATAGTTTGATTCAATTTTTTTAAAATGTTGAAGATCCAAAAAATAAGTACCTCCTTAAGTCTTACACACAGTTTTTTGTTTTGTTTTGTTTTTAATTTACAGCTTGGACGGTCTGAAACCAAAACCATATGTCTAAAAAATCCTGAAACCTGAGAAAGCTGATTTGAACTTTAAAGGCTACTCACTGCTACAATGTAACATAGAGCCCACATGCACATATATCAACACTACACAAAAATATAATGTAATGAACAAATACACTGGACAGGCTGCCAGGCACAACACTCGCACCCCAAAGACTGCATTTGTCTTTTTCTTGGTTTCCTGCAAAAAGCTTTGCAGCAGTTGTCTTTGAGCAGTAATTGTCTCTAAAACATAAATTACATACATCACTTCCAGCACTAACCATAAATTATCTGCCTGAATAGCAAACAAAGCTGCTCGTTCTGATAGTCAGCACAGCCCTGCCTGGGTATTGATTAAGCACTCTCAATGCTTTATTAGGTTTTCTTCCCCCACAAAGTCAATACCAGGATGAATATTTCTTCTTGGGCTGTTATGAAGTATCGTAAATCTGAGTCATTATTAACAAGCGCCTGATTAGTGGAGCAAACTTATTGGAGAGTTTAGCACAAGCTCCTGGAGCATCACCTCCCAGCAAACACCCATCTCTGCTGTGGTCCTTCTGCTCCCACAAGTTATCACCTCCTTTTTCTACTTTTTAAAAATTATTATTAATTTTAAATTAAAGAAATGACTGCTGCACTCATTCCTCTTTATCCTCTCGTCACATTCCCATATGCGGAGAGCATCCGTCACATAACGAGTTTGTGCATGGCCCCTGTTCCCCAGGGATGTGGGGCTCTGCCATAGTTTGCTCCTGTGGCACTAAAAAAATTTCCTTTAATTCAACTTAGATGCAAAACCAAAAGCAAACAAAGCTCCTTGCTAAGCATACTTAGCCAGCATTAATTTCTCTTTATTAAAATCATCATCTGAAGAAAAAAACCCCACATTCATCAATCGTTTGCACTTGCTTGTATTAAGAACAACTCCTCTGAAGCCAGAAAAGAATCCTGTAGGGGGAAAATACAAAGTTTAAATAGGTGAAACCACAAGCTCTTAAAGCCCAAGATGCTGGCACACACTGCTGGGTTGGACTGGACCTGTAGCTCGTCTTGTGCCTCTGTGGAGAGCACTCTGTGCCTGCTGCAGATACAGAGATGGCCCCTGCCACCCCCAGCTCTCCTACACCACAGGCCAGACTCAGTCCTGAAACTGGCACTTCAAAGTCCTTTGGAAACCTCTGTCCCTGGTCATGGCAGTCCTCCACAACCACGTACATTCCTGCTCACTTTTAAAAATTTTTCTTCTTTTTTATTCCTAATGTCCTGCACACTGATGGCATTTTGCAACGACTTCCAAAACCAAACTTACATGAAAAAAACACCAGCTTTGACTTCTTTTGATCTCCCTTTAAAATTCCCCTATCAAGCAGGAACTATTTCCTAGAACTGGAACGCAGGACCTAGACCATGCCCAAATTTTCCTCTGTTCACTAACTAGAACTAAACCAAGAGGTGGAGCTGAGAGAAGGTCTATCACAGTACAATGAAATCCTGTAATGGTGCTCATTTTTAAGCTCTGTTTTCCCCGACAAGGTATGAATAATGCAACCAAACACCCCAGAACATCTGAATAAGGCAACGCCAGCCTAGTGGATGCTAATTGGCAGCAATTGGAGCTGATTGTGGAGTGCGGCTGGAGCTGTGATTACAAACAGAGCTGACGCAGCCAGCCCAAACCTCAAGTACTGCTGCTGCAATTAAAGATATTTTATCAAATTAGACAAGTGTTTGCCTTTCCCTGCTATGATGGTTATGAGCAAAACATAAAAGAAAGCCTGGCTGGCTGTACGGCACCTTCCCCACATCAGAGCTCTGCTGAGTTTCTTTCTGCTTTGACTTTTCATACCACGAAATGGAGCCCTTTTAGAAAGAATTCAGGGCACTGCAGTGACATCCTTAAAAGCCCTTGCTTTTGCCCTGAAAATGCAGTCTCTTTGCAGTGTACCTGACTTCCAGCACCGACAAGTGCTGGTTATGCACACACAAACATGGAAAGCTTTGAACTTTCCAAGTCTGATTTCACAATGTAAGCCCTCAGTGTTCTTGCAGGCAGGCAAACACTCTTCAAACATCATTTCCAAGGCAGTGACTAGCAGTGAGGCTTCAAGTCTCTTAGCAATTGGATTGATGTTTTGAGTGCTGAACCCCAAAGCACCACGGTTGGCTCCAGCCAAGCCAAGTCCTGGTGCCCAAAGGAGAGTTCACAAAATGCACCTTGAACTCCAGACATGCTTGAACCCCTTCTGCTTTCCTGGGGGAGGAAGTCAGGAAACCACTTAGTCAGGAACTAAGGCTTGCTCTTTGCTAATATTTTCTGCTATCCCCAACTCTGATCTCTTGCTTCCGGATCTCAAGAAAATTTACATGAACTTCTGCCCTTTCTCCAGCTTCCTGTAAACATCTATAAATCAGGTCAGCAGGATTGAATTGAAAAGGATATAGAAAAAATCCCAGTGCGCTGGGTAATTTCTGAAAGTTTAGCATTTATAATTTTTACAGATCTGTGTGAGAACAAAAAAATTAAAATAAAATAAAAATCAAGTGGAGATTTTCAGGCCAAGAGAGCTGGAGAGTGACAGCCAGTGTCACATAAAGGTGTGAATAACCTGAAGATACCCATGGGTTATAGCCAGTGCCAACATTTTCAGGACCAAGCACAATCTCAGAGACCACAGCCCTGGCATCAAAAAGGAGCAGCAAGGAAGCAAAGGCAGCACTTTGTGTACTCTGCTCAACCTGAACTTTTAAGGGATTTATGTCAGGTCTTGTGAAGAGCAAAGCAATGATCCAACACAGCAATAACAAAACCAGAGATAAAGACAGATATGCACGCTGGTGATGCCTTTGAGGCTCCCCAGGATGAAAGGTGAAGGAACAATTTCAAACAGAAATAAATGCTTGTTCCAGGTAAAACCTGTAAGGATGGGTCAGATTCTGCCAACTTAGTGGTGGCATACCACGTGCAAGGTGGGGTGTGGAGAAGCTTTGCTGTAATATTGCTCAAATCTGTGTACAGCAGCAATCTGAGTTTGTGACAGCAGGAGTGTGAGAGGATGAGCTCGAGGCAGCAGGATGCAGGAACAGGGAACCAGGCACTGCAAGAACAGCTTATCTGGAAATCAGCTTCCAAACATTCAGGGAAAGGACACAAAACACAGCTTTAGCTTCTAGCTGCAGAAAAGACAGCATAGAAAAATCCTGCTGGAAGTGTAGAATAAAGTGAGTGTTTATTCCAGCTCTGTCCCTGTCTTCGCTCTGTCCTCAGAAGAACTGATCATTCTGAGCAAGCGAATGTCTCCTTTTGTCTACGCCTGTGGAATAAAGGTCTCAAATCCAGGAGTGTCCTTGTGTCCACTGCAACACAGTGGGAAAGGGACACCTGAAGCACTCCACAACCAATTTTGGTAGTTCAATCCACGCCAGGGCAGCTCTCCCCTGGTCAAAAGCAGTCCCTGATGCAGCAGTGGCCAGGACTGAAGTGAAGGTGCTGCCATGGGGGAAGCCCCAGAACAGAATTTGTCAAACCCCTCTCCTGCCCAAGTTCCCTGCACAGGATCAAAGCCCCAAGTCCAGAAGCTGCTGCTTAACCTCCAAACAGGCTGAGTGTTACAACAGTATGGTCTGAGCAAGCTGTCAAATTAGGCAGCTTAAATTTCAGGGCATTCCTATTGTAATAAGCCAGTTCCTTACAAACTGTGCTTTTTCATAATATAATTAACCCCAGCACTAAGTATGTGAGCAAATGAGTTCATTTTTCACATGAATAATGAAAACCTTTTTTTCTTTTTTCTCTTTTCTTTTCCCAAACCATTATGAACAGAAATGAATATAAAAAATTTCTCAGCAGAGAAAGGATGATGTGTGCTGGCTTCTAGTTTAGAATAGGAATTCATTATAGAGATTTAAATGGAAGGTCCTATTTTATTTTCTTATTTTTAATTAATCTTTATTATCAATAGTTGTCCTTGCCAGTCTAATCCAAAACTTTGCTTATCATGAGATCTAGCCTGGGATTAGATCAAACAGCCTCTGCTATGGACTGAAATGAGTTAAATGTCTCTTCCTTCCCATATCCTCCTGAATATTCTCTCCCATCTTTTGTTTTCCATTTCTAGAAGATCTTTCTAGCAGTTCTGTGGGCAGAATTACTCACTGCCCTGACAAAAATCCTGTGCTAACTTTAAATGTAAACTCACTCCACTTCCTACTACAGAAAATAACATTTCTGTCATGAATCCCTGCGTGGCTGAAACACAACCACACAAGCAGGTCACTTGTTTACAAGAGACACGAATGGGAACTGGTTATTCAGTTTACAGAGGTGTAAGAACTGGCAGAAGTGTAAGGCACAGCCACTTCCAGTAACTGATCTTGTGTGTCAAGGGCAAAGCAACCCATGGGGAGGAAAAAGAAGGAAGATTAAATCTTCATCAGTTCAATTTGTAAAGAAACCCAAGGGAAGCCATCATTCCCAGAGATCCATTGCCTGATTTGTTCTATGAATTCTTCCAACTTACCTGACACCAGTGGGTGCTCATTAACTATTGCTTACTGTGATTACTGCTACTGTCCCTGCTGAAAGGGAGTCCCTTGAAAAGTCAGAGATGGAATTTACTGCTGAACAGGGGCTAAATCCTGCAGAGGTCTGAATCCTGCTCATCAGAAACAGCAGCCAGGTGAGCATCCTTTAGCTGAGAGGGAATGTCCACTAAGAAATTCAAGCAGGGCACTTTGACTTGGAGCTACATCAAACTTGAAAAAAGATGTACAAACCAAAAGATGTGTACAAACCCCCAGCTTTCATGCAGATTTCACCAGTGACAAGCTCGAAGCACAGAACTGAAGACATTTTCTCTTTCCAGTTAAATTAACAATGAGGAGCAGAGCTCAGCTGTGATTTCTCAGGGCCTTTCCCAGCAGAACAGCACAGAACTCTCCTCTAAAACAAATAAATCAGGCCCAGCATGGAGGGGTAAGGCAGACACTGCAGAAGGAGCAATTTGGCAGCCAGTTCCCTCGGTCTGACACCAGCATTTGAAGCTGGGACCTTCCTGCTGCTGCTCCCACGTGTGCTCAGCACGTGCAGCTGCTGCCTGAGCACAGGGAGCAGGATCAGCCTCACACCCCAGGAATTCTGCTTATAAAAATGTGGGATCCCAAGGTTTTGACAACGGACCAGTGTCAAAGGTGATCACAGGCAGAATTTAGAGGGGTGAAATTGTTAATCCTGCATGGCTGGAATTAATGAGTACCAGAGCAGGAAGAGTCACTTTCATGTAACCCAAAGCTAACATTCTGGTTCCCAGCACAAACTAAATTTGCCTTTTAAATCTCTCTGGATGGCAGGCATCTGGTCTTGATGGAGAGCAATACCCTATTTTTTCAGGGGGTATAACCAAAGAGAAATTTGCATTTATGTTTTCAGTGAGACATCAGTGTCTCATCAGCTTAAATAATTTAAAATTTCGAAGTTACTACATGATTTGGTCCTTTTATATGTGATCACTTTACACCTTAAAATATGCATTCCTCTACTTCTCTCCCTGCAAACTGCTGACATATATTTTCACATTCCTCACTATTAACATAGTATATACCATAGTAAAATATTACATCACACCACACTCCTGTAAGATTGTTTGGTTTAGGATAACAAACTCTTTTTCTGAGCAACAGTAAGGTCAAAGTATTAAATTTAAATCTCTTAAACAGAATATCCATTAGAAATAAACCCGAAGTTTTAAAGACCTATTAAAAATGTTCAAAAAATTAGACAGACAGCAAAGGGCAAACATTACTAGGGAGAGAAAAATTCAAACTGGGCCAGAAGGCTGTGTAAAAATAAATACATATCCAGCACACACTTGTGTGCAGCACACATAACCTGGGCTAAGACAAGAATATTCCACAGACACGTGTATTGTTTGGAGTCTGAGTCCTGCTTTCAGAAGAGTGAGGAAGTAAATCAATAAATATGTTTACCTTGATCTTTAGCTCACTCTTACAGACCACTCAGAGCATCTCATTTAACCAAAGCTCTTCAAACCCAGCGCTGTTGGCTCTTCAGCTGGTGGAAAAACAGTTGTACAACACACGTCAGAGGAATCCAAGGCTGAACAGCTTGGCCTGAGCACATCCCAGCCTGGCCTGAGCACTGATTAAAACCAAGATCTTTCCAGCTCTGTGAATAAAACACCCCGAAGCCTGAGCAACAAGGCAGGACTGCGGCAGTGCCGCAGGTCGATGCCAGTTCACAGCTCAGGTTTCCACATTCAGAATTTCACCCTTCAGTTCCAATCAAAAAATAAATTCCTCACATTCAGCCCAGGCTAATTACTTTTTTGCATGGGAGAGGCAGCCAAATTCGCTGTGACGCCCAAAGGGAAAGTGTGATCTATGAGCAAAGTACATCCACCACAACGTTATGGATGGTTCTGGAAATGCAGCCAGAAACAGACGTCGCTCCCAACATCGCCGCTGTTGCCAACAGTTACCACCTAATGTTGTCTGAGAGACTGCAGTGATTTCATGTTCAAAAGGAAAGGCAAAGCCTCTGGTATCTCAGATCCCACGCTGCTGTTACTGCTGGCAACGGGGAGTTTAACACCTGCAGGATATTCCAGGAGAAGGCAGCGATCGCCTTCCCCATGAGGGATGCAGCCGCTGCGCGCGCGAACCCGGGCTACTCAAAACACAACAAACCGCCCCAAAACCCTGAGAGCTGGCCTGAAGTTTTCTGCTGAAGGAATATATACAGCAAGACCATAAACTATTCCTCAACTACAGGATACTTTAGTTATTAGTTTCACTTTTTCTGCCCGCACTGCACCACCTCTTTGCCCTACCAAGGAGAAGAAAATGATTAATTTTACTAGATACGTATACCTCCTAATGTTACTGAATACTTGTACATCTGGCTCCAGGATACATGCATAATGGCCATTAACAAACAGTGAAAAGCGTGGACAATGTGTGAGTATTTCTCCATATTCATTTTTTTAAACATGGGAAATGGTGGCCAACACAGGTAATGCTAAAACCTTGTTTTTACACCACTAGGGCCAAAGACCAGAGGCTCAAAGATGGGAGAGAAGGAAATGAATCAGTTAACTTAACAGGCAAACT
Source organism: Anthoscopus minutus (assembly GCA_013399455.1). Taxonomy (NCBI): domain Eukaryota; kingdom Metazoa; phylum Chordata; class Aves; order Passeriformes; family Paridae; genus Anthoscopus; species Anthoscopus minutus. Next base: position 154,429 of record VWYI01038254.1, on the reverse strand, counting down.
TCTATAGAACATAAAGCTAAGAAGAACAATTTGTTAGTATTAGACAACCCAAAATTATTAATAGAAATTGTTAAGATTCTTGAGCATCCAGCCACGCCATACACCTCTAAAATACACATCTTAAAACACAGCTCCTTTTCCTTTACATCTTTCTCTTTGTAGGGATCACTGTATGGAATTCCTTCAGTGCATTAGCAAAGGGGCCAAGAGAAAGGTTTTCCAGGAAGAAATCAGTCGGTTTGGGAGAAGACCAACCAACCTGCTTAGGCCAAGATTTAGGCAGAGAGGCAACATTCCGCTGTAAAACAGACCTCAAGCTTAACTTAAAACAATCTGCTTCATCTTCAGGTGAAAGTTCTTCACAAGGTGCAAAATAGTTTTAAACTTTTGGTTTTTCCTTATTTCTTCTTTTCCACTCACCTCAACAGTCCAGACTTCCAACTAAGTTAAAAACTGGACCAGTGTAGTTTTGTGGGGTTTTCCCCTCCAATGCTAAAGTTTAATTATAAGATGGGGGGAATAAAATTACAAAATACACCAAGGTCATTAATGTACAAAATGCAAATTGTCTCCCATTTGTCAAAAACCCTGGGGAAGTCTAGAGATAATTGAAATGATAGATGAACAGAGGAGACTAACTGCTAATGGTCTGTATATCAATGAATCAATGTCACATTTATGAAGGGCTTTGGGAAATTATTCTAAATACTTCATCTGCAACAGCTGAAGTTTAGCCTACTTTTTCTTTTTAATGCTGAAAAATTAATGAAAAAGTTCAGTTTATAGTTACACAACTGTAAACCTGGGGTAATTTAAGGTGGATGGCAAGAAATGGAAGTGCTGCTTAACGTTTGTGCCAGAAGTGACCAAAATTCCCAGGTACCAGGGATTATGGGATAAATAAAAGCCATATATATGGAGGTAGTCTGTTTTGGATGTTTCAGCTGGTTGGCAAAACCTGGAAACACGCAAAACAAGCTTGATGCTGGTTTGTTAATATTCTATCTTTTCTCCCCCATTGCCCTTGTCAATCTTCCTTAGTGCAAGCTCTAAACCACTCTAAACCCAGCAATGTAACAGCCCACCTTAGCTTAATTAACATGTATTTGTCTCCTTTTATCTATTAGAAATTTATCAATTAGAGAGGAGCAGGCATGTTCCCTCTCCAAGGCCTCAGAACTCCTCTTCCCTCCCACAGCCTCCCCTGTCCTCCTCAAATCCTTCCCCTGAGAGAGGCACAGAGAGGAGAAAGAAAAAGGTCCCCACCAAAGAGCAAAAGCTACACCACAGAAATAAAGCTTTACAGAAATCTTTAAGTGCCAGAGAAGGATCTCCAGGGCTTTGTCTGAGCATCGTGGTTTCGCAGCTTCCCATCCGTGCTGGGCTCCCACCTGGGGTTTCCTGGAGATGCTACAGGAGCAGACCCCTGGCCTCTGTGGGTTTTCAGGGGAGTGCTGGCTCTCATCACTGCGGTGTCTGGTGCCAGGTGACCCAAAGGGCTGTCAGGAATTTCACCTCACAGGTGTGCCAGGGGGTGAAGTGCAGCCCCTCTCTGCTGCTGTCACAGCTTCCTAAGTAGCCAATTAACAGAACATTCAATTCCATTTGCTGAAGCACATTTGTTCTGCTAGATCTTAATTTTTTGAATGAGTGAAATAGGAGTTAAGACAATTTATGTGAGTTAATGATACAGTGCAAGTTAACTGATGGGTTATTCTGGCTTTTTGCAGGGAATAATTTGCACGCAGCCTTTCAGGGCCATAATTACTTGCAATACCAGAGTCTCAGCACATCTTCCCTTTTTTATTTTTTGCTGTTTTACTCATGTGTCACTCTCACAGTACTAAGTGAAAACAGATTACCTGCCACTGATCACCCAACACATCCACAGAGGAAGGTGGGGGACGTGTCTCTCCAGTGACAAGTTTTGATTTGTGGATTAAATTCCCCTCTTAATTGAGCCATGCTGCTTCTGCTAACAAATTCTTGTGGAAACCCCAGGATAAATTTACCTCTTTGCAGAGTAACTTTTCCTCACGTCACATCCTCCCCTTTCTTTCTCCTTATTTCATTAAGATTTTGAGCTATACGTACAAACCCTTCATCTCAAACACTCATTATGGAAATACTGCAAACCCAGAAGATGTCACAGTCGTTTCTTTTACAGCTTTTCTTTTTGCAGGCGACGTTCATATTGCAGAATAATTTAGACAGTAATTTAATCACAGGGTTTAGAGGTCCAGCAAATGTTACATTTACATAATGTCAGTCTTTCAGCAGATAATTTGGTCCTTTGCATGTGTTAAGAGACGACATCGCTTGTTAAGTTCATGTTAGTACGTTTAACCCAGCAGATGAATGGCTGGTTCCTTAATCTGCCATATATTTCTAATTTTCCTAAGGATGATTAGAAAATTTTATTTAGAGTAAATTCATGAGCACAGTCATTCCACTGGAGTGACAAATCAAAAAGATTATTAAATCTCAGGGTCTAGAAATCTCCATAAAATGGTCATAAAGTCCTTGCAACACAGTAAGTGCCATTTTTTTTCCTTATAGAAGTACTTCTCTAGTCAATATATTGCTTCTGCCTCCTTTGAGTACGTGACTGAAGTTATTGAAATGCGCCTCATTAGTTTCATAATATTCTCCTAAGGACATATGGGTATTTTGTAGTTTGGAAATGTACTGTTCTTTGTCTTGTCAAATGCTATTAAAGAGAATGAAATAGGTTATAAGAAATGTGATTTTGCTTCAGCGTGCCAATGCTACTATCCTGGACATCCAAAAGATAAAATAAAAGGTGGTAAATCATCATTAGCCAAAGAGAAATAGCATGTCTGAACAAGTGATTTTCCAAAAGTACTACCATGTACTTAAACTTAGAAGAGTAATAACCTAGGCAAACATCTCAGGAGCCTTAACACTGAATACTCACATTTAATTCTGTATCTCTGCCTTTTTATTTTGAAGTTACACATTATATCCTCACTACTTAACATGTAAATTGAAATCTCCCTTTTAATTTAAACTTGTACAATGTCAGGATTTACAGGAGAAAAAAGCCCTGTTGCATCATCTGGCCAGCCCATGCCACTGTAGGATATTCCCTTATTCTTCAATGCCTCACTTGTCTGGCTTTAAATCTACTCTAGGCAACCACAGACCAAATCAATGAGCCAAAAACAACACCAAGAGCTGGGAGCACATTTTGATCATTTAGTGGTAACTTGGCACAATTTCTGCACCCTTTAAAATAGAAATGTGTTTACCTAGAGGACAAATTCATACAGCCTGCTGTCAATGAAACAGGTAACAGGCATGCACAGGGAGGGCTGAGAGCAGCTGGAGAGCAAGGCAGCAGAACAGAGCCAGGGGAGACACTCATTATTCTCCTTTATTCACTGAGCTGACAATTGTCACCAGCCTGACTTCTACAGCACACAGAAACCCTTTTTCTCCTGGCTTAAGGTCTTGATCACATTTCATTTCTACAAAATAATTCATTTCTTCCCATCATACACTTCATGATAAACCAGGTTTCAATTGGCATCCTTTACCAGTTATTTTTATGTATTAAAGGAGCTGAATGGGGTTTTCTATTCATTATTTGTTTTTAAAATTAAATCAAAACAGTTTTTCTCTTATGGCAAGTTTGGACTGAGGACTCCAGGAAGATAAGGAAACTCAGCTTCTTCCAGATGTGAGAGAACTGTGTATCCCTTTAGCAATGAAAGGATTGGTTAATTTGCATTAATACTTAGATGGTAAAGCTTTAAAACAATCAGAAATAAATCAGATAAAGACTTAATTACCACAAAGGTTAAAAAAAGAATTATTTGCTATTGCCACTTAAACAGAGCGAGTTCCAAATTTAGCATTGACACAACTGACACAGGCAACTGAGCATGCACTGATAATTTTGTCATCAAAGTGATAAAATTCTAAGCTCAAGGCACTTTTTTTGATTATTCTTTAACACAGTTGGTAGTACAGCACTAGGATTGGATGATCAACCAAATGTATTTCCTTTCCCAGCTGCTAAGCTCTCAGGACAGTTTAAGCAAACACCTGAGCCACTTGAGGCTGGATCTCCGTGAGTCAGGAGGTGCCACCAGGTGACCCCTTTGTCAATTGGACTGGCACAGATACAACACCTTGTGGATCTGCACCAGGAGTGCATTGGAAAAACTGTGTGTGATCTCAAAGTACGCCAAAAATCAATGTGAATATTGATGTACAATGAGATCTTTAATGGCAAAATCCTTACAGTTCTTTACATCAACCAAACAATTAAATTTGAAAGAACTAAATGTTTTCCTAATTAAGCAGCATGAAGTGCCAAATACTGATCTATTTTCATCTCCAAAATGTTTCCATCATATTTTCCTTGCAGTCCCTGATGTTCCTTGTTGAAAAAAAAAACTCATAAAAAAAAAAAGCTGTCTTACAAATCCAAACTAAACCTGCAAGTCTTATACAAGAAAGCAGAGAAAAGTTATAGAAGTCACTCCAAAATGTTCTCATTAGCACTTCTTTAGGTAAGAATGAAAAAATGAGCTCTGTGAGGGCTGAGTGTCACAGCTATTTGCTGAGGCTATTATAATCATATCAGTGGCTTATTGAATTTCATAACCATGGTTCTACATCCTTCACTGACAACTATCAGAGAGCTTAACTCAAAATAAAACTCCAAGCCTGAATGAAGGCATAGAAAAAATACACTTACACACTAAAGAAAATAAAATCTCAAAAGGTCAGATTTATTTTATGGTTAAAATAGGGACACACATAAAGCTCCAATTCCTATCTTAACCCTAGTGAAGCCATAAAAGAGTAGGATGTAAATCTCACATACTGTGTCTGTGTGTGGGTATCAATACAGCACAAAACAACTTTGTGCACTGTGAGAGAACATTTCACTGGTTTTATCCTGCATGTGAACCTCATTCAGCACCTGCAATGAGGCACTAATCTGATTTTTGGCACTGAACTGCTACAAAACGCACTGGGAATCAACCCCAGCAGCACCAGGATCAAATCTGGAGTGGGCAACACCACCCCACTGGTATCAGGCACAGGGAGAGCTCCCTGAGAACCCACGTTTATGAGTAACTCGAAGCTAGCACGAAGCAAACCTTGCATGATCCTAGCACAGCTCATCCTCCCCTGACTGCACCACTGAGTCATGCAGTGCAAAGGGAAGCAGTGCCTTCATGATATATAGGTTTTCCTTACTTGCAGGTTACACATTTAATTTGCTATTTACTGAAGCCTCCAAACTTGGCAGCAGAGGGAGACTGCACGATTGCCAAAATAATTGGGGAGCATTAGGACTAGACAGTGCAGTAATGACCAAAGCCTTGGGAGACATCCCTCAGATATTTACTGATGCTGAGCAGAAACTGCATGTAAACCCAACCAGGAAAGAATAAACTGGCTAATACAAGTCAACAACCCAGGCAAAAGTGGAATATTCGGTGTGTAAAGCCCCCTGACCTGCCTGCACTGTCCTGCACGAGGGGCTGGTGCCATGGCAGAGTCTGGGAGGTGTCAGACTCCAAAAGGCAAGGAGACAAACAAAATCTGGGACTTAATCAGGCCACAACTTGATTAACCTACTTCTTCAGGGAGCTCCCAGTGATCGCTCACACGGTGTAGAACCATGATTCATTTTTTAATAATTTCTGTCTGGTAAAAAGCTGTGTCAGTGTTTTCCCTCCCTCCTCCTCTTCACAGCCAAACTCCACTGAGTAACACTGAAGGATTCAGGCGTGTGTGGGTGCCTTCACTGTTATCACCCCTGTGCTGTACCCTGTGTTTTCTAAGGACAATTTCAGTCCCCAGGGAAGTTCTTGCACAGGCAACACAAAGGTATCACAGTCATTCAGCTCCTCCTTGGTACCAGCTGAGTGTGCAGACAATTAACAGCTCCCTGCACAGCATTTCCCACTGGGATGGGAGACATTAAAACCTTAAAAAAAGAAACCCTCACAAAGAACACACCATATTCCGAAGGCAATTGCACATTCAGATCACTCCTGCTGCCTTCTGGCCTTGTCACTACCTGGAAAGCAGGTCTGATAAATCCCAGTAAGTCCTCCATACACAGTCCCCGTGTCAAATCCCAAATGAATCTTGTTTACATGCAGAGCAAACACTTCTCAGGGCTCTTCCTGGGGGGAATTAGCCCATCTGGTCTTGTGTTGGCCGACCAGGAATGGTTTTTACCTTTGAGGTACAGCTGCTAATTTCCAGGGGAATTGCCTGTCCATTTGAATACCCAGCGAAGAGTGGAACCAAACATGAGCTCTCATCACTGTAATTTTTTACAGCAAGACTACAGCCCCAGGCACGCTCAGATGAAGACACGACAATGGACTTTTATGGCATTTGCAACTTTTGGGCCAAGCTCTCTGCAGGCAGAGCTCCAAAGACTCCAGAGTTACACCTCGAGAGAATATGTCAATTGTCTGGCCAAGAGCATAAAAACCCTTCTTGTTATTGTTGTTAGAAACCAAATGACAAGCAATTCATTACTGCACTGCAATTCAGTGCAATTTATTGGTTGATTTGCTGTGAGGGATTTTAGCTACATACTAATACACGTACTATAAAAAGAATGCAAATTCAGTAATGCAAGTCTAAATGAATGAGACATAACATTTTCTCACAGTTTGCAAGAAATTAACCTTTAACGTCTTTCCTATGCTTTGGGAACAGCACTTGGCCAAAAGCTCTTACAGTAATAAAGCAGTGACCCATAGCAAAGAATAAATGTCAGAGTGAAATGATAACAGCAAGCCTATTTGTCAGAAAGTGGTAATTTATAAGATTTTAATTTGAGATCATCATGGGGGGTCAGCCTTATCAAATAATTCAAAATGTAGGTCACAATTATAGCCCTCGAAGTGTGGTTCTGCTCTGAAATGTGACTGCAAAAATGGCATGTTTATTATTTCTAAATGATTTTTTTTATCAGATGCATTGAGTTTACAAGTAAAATGCTAATGGGGCAGACTTGCTTTTTGATTTCTCCATTTTTTACATTTGTGTAGCTCACTGATTTCAGTGCTTCTTTCTGATTTACATTCCTTTAAAAGGAAAATCAAACCCCACAGTTTCTCATTTCCCTGCTTGAAAGTTCCACAGAGCCAAATTACATCCTTGTTGCTCCCTGTGTCACCAAAAGCTTTCAACAAATTTACACATTTCTGGGCTAACTAGAATGTAAAGCCCTCACAATTCTCCAAGTAACAAGGAAAAAAACAATTCCAATCCACCCCTCCCTTCAGGCCGATTCCTTGGGTGGTGTCAGTCAGTGCAGCTCCATCACAATCGATGGAGCTCGCTCAGCACAGCTTTCTCTACTGCACCATCCTTGTGTTTGCTGGCTCCTGAGTCTAAGGCAGAAGGAGAAGAGGTTTTAACAGGTTTTTAAATCACCCTGCCGAAATCAGTAACTGCGAAATGCTAACACCTGTCTGGAGCAGATCAGCGGGCGTGGCTGGAATCCAGCCTTTGTTTCAAAGTGAGCCAGACTAGGAGGTGGTCCAGGAAGGAGGGAAAGAACCATCAAACACATTTCCTACTTTTTCTCACAGCATTTTCCATGCCTGTGATCTCCCAGCTCCAGGTGGATCCTTGATGCAATGCAGTGCAATTGTTCATTGCTCCCAGCCCCTCCTCGGAGATGCACCTGGGGCATTTCCCAGCCCCTTTCCAGAGAGTGAATTCTTTCTGATGAGCCAACAGAACGAATGGGGAAAAAGTGAGTGAGGCCTGGCTAAAGAGAAGTGTGTTTGCTCCACCAGTGCCTGGATGGAGACAGGAACGTTTTTCACATGCAGGAGGGACTTTGCTGTCAACAGCGCACACAGGGAGTCAATATTGCTGCTCTCGTAACTTGAGAATTTGTGCCTTTGCTTCTTCCTCCTTCAAACTGCAGTGAAATTCGTGAGGGCTGAAAAAGTCCTTATTCCTCTCTTTGGCAAAACAAGCTGTAAACACAGAGAACAAAACCCACCAAGAACAAGCTCAGAGTCCATTAGAGTTTGATTTAATAGGATTTAACACAAGGCAAGCGAGAAGATGACATGAAATGCCTCCATAGCCTTCATTCAAGTCAGGGCCATGCTCCAGTTTTATCACGTCTCCAATTTCATCTAATAATTTTATTCCATAATTAAATTTCTTCAGTAATTCTGTCTTTTGACATCCTTCTTCTGTCACAACTTTCTGTAAGCCAGCATGTACATTCATAAAACTCAACACTGACATGCCTATGGACGATCAGAAGCCTGCCTTTGCCTGTCCCAGGCTAAAAACCAAACTCAGTCACAAAAACAGAGATTTCATGGGATTTCTGGACTCAGAATTTCAACAAGCAAACTCTGCCATTATTCCAAAATATTTTAAAATCCACATCACCTTCTCCATGGTATATTCCCCAAGAGAGGGAATAACTGGCCAGTTACACGGACTGAAGAGCTGGTGGCAATTGTCTGGGGGTGACAACTGAACCCAGGCAAGCATAACATTAAATATAATACCTTTCATTATAAAACAAGGTAGGAGGAACGCAACAAATTATTTCTTACAGACAATTTGTTGCTTAATGGCCTGAAGCAACTCCAAGGGCTGTTAAAGCTGATAAGACAGTCCTTAACCACAGTAACAATCTATACACTGGGATTAATGCCATCATAAAGTTTAAGCAATGGTTTATAACTCCAAATATTGGCAGAAGCAACCAATTTTCTGTCTCTTGGAAAGCAGGGTATGTTACATGAAGTAAATCATAATTCAAAAGCAAGGAGGGAGAGAAAAGAAAAACCCCTGCCCTCCAAATGAATAGGTTTCACTTATTACAGTATGTGTGTTGAAAAATACCTAATTATGAGTCAGGAAACAGGACATGAAGTAATGCACTGAGAGCACCTTTCTGCTGCTTTCTCCCAGGCTCTTCAGGCAGCATTTTAAGGCTGATGCACAAAGCTTAGCAGGCACAGAAGAATAAGCTGCTTTCAGGAGGCAAATGCCTGGCAGTGCATGCGTGGTCACAAATGCACACAAAATGACTGGAGATCTTCCAGAAGCAGCTGATAATTTGTCTGATTGTGTGCCAACAAAAATAGACTGAAAACCACATCCTCTTTAATGGTACCTAGCTCTTCAAAGCTTCAATAGACAGTCCAAAGCTCTTGAAAAGAAAGGATGAAAAACTGAAGGATGACAGGGAGAGTCAAAACAACCTCAAAATCAGTGCTAAGAAATGCTGGGCCCTGGTCAGAGCTTTCAGGAAACTCCACTGGGGTTCCAAATCCCACCACAGCCAATTACCTCGTTCCATTTCCAACATCCAACTTCTGATCCACACTGAGAAAAAAACTCAGTGATCATTTCTCTCCTCGAGTCATCCACTGCATTTGAGTTTCCAGATGGGTCTAGGGGAGATGTAAGTTCCAGGCTGGATTTCTATCACAACAGCTTGCCTTTTGTCATGAAGGATCAAATGCAGGTTAATTGATATTAGAGGTATCTTTTCAGACTCATGTGCAGTAAGAGTTCTATGATGAAAGCACAATATGTTCCAGTGGACACATCTGAGTATTTTAGATTTTTGCTTGCACTGAGTGACAGCATTGAGGGACTTGGCAGAGTGGCACCATTTGATTTATCCCTGCTGCCTCCTTGGATAGTGCCAGCACTGGGGTCTGTCCAGGACTGGGGCTCCTCTGTACTGCTGGGATAAAAAAATTTAAAAACACACCAAAATCCCAAACCAGAAAAACCAAACAGCACTTTTTTTTCCTCTTTGCTACAGTAAATTAAAAAAAAAAAACAAACCTCAAACAACAAAACCCACATTTTAAGCTTTCAGAAAACACACTGGTATTTTGGCACTTCGACATCTTGTGTATTATCTTGCCACTTTCTTCTCTCTAAGTGGCTACATTACTCTTGCAAACTAGCAAAGGGTGTGAAAATATTTATTATCATCTGTATTTCCTGTAGAGATCATCAAAGGACAGCGAAAAGTATCTGTGGGGGGAGAGAGGGAAAGAGAAACGCAATTACTCCTGCTTGATCTGTTTATTCCACAAGTTGGACACAAGTCATTGCCGTGACATTTTCATTTTCCTGGATACACGACTGGGTTCTAATCTCATTTGTGCTGGTGTAAGCACAGGAGGATCAGCAAGCTTTCCCCCCATTTACACTTTGGGAAGTAACAGCAGGAATCAGCCCCCCCTAACCCTTGATCATTAATTCTGGTTCACCTCTTGCATGTAACAGTAGCTGTCAAAAAGATTTTGGGAAACTGTCAATCTCTGGTAAGAGATAAAATCTTGATTAATAAAAATAATTTGAAGCTGAGTTTGTGCATTGGAAAGAGAGGTCATTGGCACCATGGTGTCAAGAAGCCAATATTTTACAAACACATGGTATTCTTAGGGGAAATCAAAGTAAAGTCTGTACAGAGCTTCCTGCCAAGTGAGCTAACAACTCCATTTAACGAAACAAAATCATCCTGATGCTTAGAAGAACTCTTACCTTAACAAATACAAATCAAAGCAAAATGCAGACCAAAGTGAAATTACTTCCATGATCAAATCAGAAGTTAAGGGCCAAGCTGTGCTGTTTGGGAAGGGGAGGGGGATGGAGTTTCGCTTTTAACAAGCAAGAAGACTAATGGAAATGATCAGCGGTGAAAATTCAGTTATCTGGGCTTCTGTTCTGCTGGCCCATTATTTACCATGAAGCCAGCAAACAGATTTGAGTTTCCAGCTGTGCTACACTGAGAAAGCCCAGGGATGGACCCCAGAGGAGTTGGGATCATCTCAGCCTGGCTGCCCTTGGATCTGCACCTGTGACCAGGTGTGCACCTCCTCCCACCCCAGCTGCTTGGGCAGCACTCCCCCAGCTTGCTCAGCTCCCCCTGAGAGCAGCAAAAACTATTTGTATTTCACCTCCACTATTTCAGCTGCAGCAAACCAGCCCTGGGCTTGGGCACTGCCATGCCTGACCCCTTTGAGAAACCAAACCACCCCACTGAGGGCATTCCTGTACTGGGCTGCTGGTGGTTTTGGGGATAAAAATCTCCTTTTCTGTAAGGAAAAGGAATCCTGAAAGCAGTCCTGCTTCTATAGCAGCACAGTGCACTGATAAAGTGGGGAATTATCCCACCACTTAGCAGATATATGGAAGTACAACACTTTTCAGTATTTAGCTGGCAATACATTTCCAGGGAACACAGAGATTTTTGCTCCACATTTGAATTTGGATGAACTAGCCCCAGACACAACGCAGATCAGTGAGGGGCACCTCCAGCTAAGCTCAGAGAGCAGCTCCAGCACTCAGAATTCTCAGATCAAAACCTAAAATGCCTTTGCATCAGGTTTTCCTTATTGCAGTTACAGGAGGCTTCGCCTAAGAAGGGAGAAATAAAAGTCAAGCTTCATCCTGTGTCTCTCTGAAGGGCGCTCCTGCGGGTAGGAGTGTGTGTCTATGTTGCAGATAACTAACTAGCTACATGACAATATGCATCGGAGATGAAACCAAAGCAAATGCCAGCATGATATATTGTGTCAGTAACATCAAAGGAGAAGGGGAGGGGAAGTGAGTGTGAAAATCAAACAGAGTACTTGGGAAAGAAAGCTAATTTTGAGTTTGATGTGCACGAGTGACACTCATTAAAAATTGACGAGTGCATGTGAAAGGATGCCACCTGGGATTATGCAACTGCTAATTAACATTTAACACCATTTTCTAACCTTATAAAATATTCTTAGCCTGCTGAAGGCTTCTTCATAACAAGCACAATGGAAAAAAAAATAAAAAAAAATCCAGCACCTAGCAACAGCAAATGGAATGGGAAAACTTTATGAACTTTATAAAGCAACACAGAAGGTACAAAGGGCTTAAAGGCAGAGTGACAAGGCAGCACCATCCTTGACAGCTGAACCACCTGCATCTCTGTGCCCTGCTCCCTACCCCCTGCACCAAAGGGGCAAAGGAGCAAAGGGATGTGGCTCTGGTTAAAGCACCAGTGGTTGAATGTGTGTTCTGGTGCACTGATGCTCCTGCCCATAGGATTCACTGGATTTCCACAGAATCATCATTTTTTGCGTTGGAAAAAACCTCTCAGTTCATCAAGTCCAACCTTTAGCCCAGCACTGCCAAGCCCACCACTAAACCATGTCCCTAACTGCCAGGTCCATGCATCTTTTAAACATCTTTGGCACATGTTAATATTAAATTAATGGAAAATCCAGCATGTTTTAAATACTTTCCAGCACAGCACCAAATTTCACCTCACAACTGAGAGTATTACGTTGAGGTCTCCCACCCTTGGAATTTAGCATGAGCCTTGCAGTAGCTGTTAATTTCCTCCCCCCCAAAAAAAATCCTGCTCCTGGACTCCTGCCACTAGCTAGCAGGGAAATCCTGGGTTTTAGTCTTTTTTAGTCTTTTTCATAATAAGGGTCAGGGAAAATATGGACTCTAAAGCACGAGCATCTGTTCTAGCTGTAAGTTCATGTGGATTTGGGGTCCTAAAATAGCAATTTTTTAGAAGCTGAGTAGGAAGGTCTCTAGAGAAAAAGGGAGGCTAATTAAAAAGAACAGGAGAAAGTAAGAGAAAGTGGAGGGGAAGCAGATAAGGTGACAACGAGACCTGAGCCTGGTGGAACAGATCATTGCAGTGAGGGAGGAGAAAGGGGCAGATTTGCTGATACAGAACAAAGTCTGAGGAGCCTGGGAACATGCACTCCAGAGCATTTTTAAAGACCTAAGCCCAAAGCAACAAAATTAATAGATTACATTTGGGTTTGGCTATTCCAGCCATGTGTTTACATTGTGTTGTTTCATAGTTTAAACAAAGAAGGGAGACCAGAGGGACAAACCCAAACAGACCATGTCTTTCCAGGGCCCAGTGTGGGGCACCCCAGCAGATCTCCCTGCTGGAATGACAATATGGTTCTTTGCAGCAGTGAGACATTTTTATAAACCCAGGAGCCTCCCGGAATTTTACACACAGAAATAAAGTGCTTTTTAAAAGATAAACACCTAACGCTGGCTGTGTACAGTGGAACTTTATGATAAAAGATGGCCCCGTGATATGGCTCTAACTGCACAATACTGACATATTTAGGTAGATTTTAATTAATGCATTGGTATTCATACAGCATGCCCAGGAGGATTCTTGTGTCTTTTTTCACATGCTTCCTGATGACCTTGCTAATTGAATGGTTAAATGCTTTCCAAAAAGAGGCAAGACAGAGACTCTCCCCCTTTTCACAGGGAAAAGAAAATGGGATTAATTCTTACAAATTATTCTCAAGCACAATCAAAATCTTTTAAAAAGAGAGTAAAGCCTCTGCCACCTTTAGATGTGTCCCATATTAACCATGTTCCTTAGATTCCCTAGATGCCAACAGCTGCTGATGCAATGTCATTTATCCACACCCAGAAGATGTTGCCTTGTTACAAGGAACTCTGGTCCTTCCATCCTGGGTGAGGGGTAACAAGAACAGCACAAAATTCAGGGAGGGCTGAGCACACAGAAAACAAAAAAGGAGCAGTGCAAAAGAGAGGGGGCAAGGGGCTCAATAGGTAAGCAAAGAAATGCTCCAGTCACAGCAGAACACCACAGGAAAGCCCGAGACAGTCAGGGACGAGCCCCAGCAGAGGCTGTCTCTGCAGATGTGGTGCTAAAGCAAAGAAGGGAACTGGAAGAAAATTGATTTATAAGTAGAAAAAAAGAGTAGTTTTCCCTTGCTGAATTAGAAGCAGTGAACTTTCAGCTGTTCAGCTTGGGGCTGTCCAAGCTCTCCCTGCAGCCCCTGCCCTGTGGCTGTCAGGGCAGTGCCAGGTTTGGGAGCAGCTCTGGAGTCACCAAAGCTGCACCTGGAGCAGGACACTGCAGCCCAAGTGAAACCTCTGCAAAGCAGAAAGCAGGGGTGCGCTCTGAACTGAAAACAGGGATGTCAGCAGGCAAAAGAAGAATAAAATCTCTGTAAACAGGAACATTTTCCTGTCTTATGAGCCCTCTCCATGACCAACATCCATTCACACTTCTGAGCATGCCTGACCTCCTGCTTTGATTTACAAATCCCAGATATTACACTGGCTCTCTCCTTACAAATTGCAAAATCTGCACTGAGAAAAAGGAGAGAATGAAATTTAGATTGTTTTCTTAAGAATTATCTTTCATCATTAGCATTGTTTCAAATTTTTTTTTAAGTATGGCCTTTTCTGAAATGGCCCCTGTTTAAAATGTGAAACTATATTTTCACATTAAGAGATATTTATTTTGCAGAAAACCCAGACAGATAAAGCTCACTGATTGCCATGAACTGTCATCTTCATAAAGCAAAAAAAAGAGATCAAACACTTTAAAATCTGCCCAGAGCTTCTAACCCTTAAGCTAATAAAAGAAAAACAGTAAATCAGCTTTAAAAATGTACTACCCAAAACTGTATATTTCTAGAAAAGCATGTCTCTGAAAACTATTACACCTCAAGTATGAGGTACAAAAAAGTCAATACCCTGTGTTACATACCAGAAGGAAATAGGGCAATTAAGAAAAAAAAAGCAGAAAGAAAGAATCTGGAAAAGCCTGTTCAGAGGATTGGGGAGCAGGTTATTTTGATTGCCAGTATGCAAATGAGGAAGGATGTGGATAAATAGCATGCAGGGATGTGATTTTATTTCTTTAATTTTTTTAAACTCTTGCTAGAGTCTTCCAATTTTTGAGCTTTCTGTTTCTATAGCGAAGTATCAGTTTAAGGCTTTCCTTATTTCTTTATTTTGTAAGTGTTTGGAAAGCCACTGATAGTGAATTTTGGAGCATATTTAGAGCAGGTGGCTTGTTTTGTCTGAGATTACTGTCAACAACTAATCATACATGAGATGCTTTTATTTGTCCATTCTTCCTTGATTTTTATTTTTCTGTCTGTACCCAGAGGCAGAACCAAAACCCAAAGGCATGGAGTGGATTTTCTCTAGCAAGTGCTGATTCCTTGGTCCACCACTCTTGTCACCTGTTTCAAGCGACCCCAAATCCCAGATATATTGGAATAATTAGTGCAGACAGCTACACCTGCACAGGCAAATATGATCAGATCCACAACCAGAAGAAATACTAACAAGGATAAGAACCACATTCACTGGGAAAAATAAACCTTTTCAATACCAGGCATCACAGACTCCCCCTGCTTCCTACCAGCTTTTCCTTAGGTTTATTTACAGTTGATAACACCCCAACAGTTTGTTGGAAATTTCCATTCTAATTTGGCAAATAAGAATGTGAGTAAATCTTTAGGTGTGCTGAACGAAAACACAAATGGTTTGTCCAAGAAACTTAAAAAAAAAATGAAGTTTGGGTACTGGAAGGTTAAGACAACCAATCATAACCCTATACAGGGTATTTGTGATGAGTTTCTTGTATAAAACCAACATTCTCAAAAGGAAAACTTATTGAATTTTCTCTTCTTCAAGAAGAAAATTTAAAGAAAAATAGGTACAGCATACAAAAATCTGTGATCCCCTTCCACATCCTAGAATTACAGTAATATAAATTCATCACATTTTGATTTTGGTAAGTAGTAGGTTATGTAAAATGGAGAAGGAAACAAATAAAGCTGCAGCCAATGACACCAAGGTGCTTTCCACCAGCAAAGTACCACCTATGAAGCATCAGGATAGGATAAATTTCATTTTGTTTCCAGTCACTGCACCTCACAATCTCCCTCAAATTTACAACTGACACGGCAAAAAGGACGGTGACATTTCAATCACTCCCCACGTTCCCTCTCCACCAAGGAAAGGAAACCTTGGCATCTCCCAATGCAGAAGGCTCTGAGCACTCTCCATTCAACTTCTCCTCCTCCCAGGCTTTGCTGGAAGCAGGGGAGGAGCGGAATTCCTGTCCTGCACTTTGGGTGAGCATTGGAACCCGGCGGAGACGCGCGCCCACAGCCCCTGAAACCAAGTATGGGTCGCCTTAGAGTTTGCTTACGAGGTCTTACCCACCCTTGATTTCTGGAGCCATGGGGCTGTTTGGGCAGGGTCTGCACCCTGTGGGACCCAGCATGGGGTGAGGATGATGAAGGTGACGTCTGTCTGCACAGAGCCCTTATAAAACAAAGGAGTTTTGGCCAAGAAACACAAACGCCTCATCTTGTGACTGATATTTCCTGCACAACATTCCTCTTACATCATCTGCACTGTCTCTGTTGCACTTTACTGGGACTAATAAACATTCCACACTTACTTTGCAATGTGTTTTCTCCCTGTAAGACAACCTACTTGCTATTAGCATGTAAACTGCACACTTGCCAGTCAGGCTAACCTCATCAATCTTGTCCAAGGCAGAAGAGCTTGTACCCTCTTACAAGATTTCTGGGACTGCACTTTTAAGTTATTCATCCATTTATTTGAAAAGAAAAGAGGAAAAAAAAATCTTACAAGATTTCATCTCTAGACTTCAAAAATAGGACATATTAATGGAAAGAAAAAGGATCACTCGAGTTATTTTTATATTCAAATTTGAATTTTTTTCCCCCAGAGGAATCCGTTTTTGTGTTTCCCAGAAGAATATAGTACAATTCCATCCCTGCTTTGAATTAGGAAAGCAGAATGAAGGAATTAAGATCTTTAAAATAGCTATCAAAACCATGCCTTGGATTTCTGTGTTTGTGCTCTTGCTCAGTAATGACTCGCCACTCACCCCCTGAGGAACAGAATAAATTAAGCATGTACCCTATTAACAAGCTCCTTATTCTGGGGCTGACTCCACCATCCCTGCATGGCCCTGCACTGTGTGCAGAAGAGGAGCTCCTCCAGGCCTTGGGGAGCAGGACTTGGAGCTCACACTGCTGCCCTGCCCTCCAGCCCCTGCTGGGAAGGGCTCACGGGGGGAGCCAGGTGAGCACAGAGCGTCCTCAGTGCCCTCCGTGCTCACAGCCCGACCTGGCCCCGCATCCTGGCTGCCTCAGGGATCCTGGCTGCCTGATGGCTGGGAAATCAGCACATCAGGAGGGAAAGGAAGGATTATAAAATCCTAAAATAGCCTGAGTTGGAAGGGATCTTAAAGCCCATCCATTCCCACCCCTGCCATGGCAGGGACACCTCCCCCTGTCCCAGGGGCTCCCAGCCCTGCCCAGCCTTGGGCACTGCCAGGGATCCAGGGACAGCCACAGCTGCTCTGGGCACCTGTGCCAGGGCCTGCCCACCCTGACAGGCAAAAATTTCTTCTCAATATCCCATCCATCCCTGTGCTCCTTCATTTTGAAGCCACTCCCTGCCATTCCAGGCCCTTGTAAATAATCACTCTCTATCTCTACTGTACTCCCTTCAGGTACAGGAAGGCCACAGTTGGGTCACTCTAAAGCTTTTCTTTTCCAGGCACCCCAATTCTCCCAGCCTTTCCCTGTAGGAAGGGTGCTCCATCCTTCTGAACTCTGCTTGTATTCTTTTGAGATTTGCCAAGAAATCTAATCTGGGTCACAGAATCCAAGAGCTGCACGTAGGAACAGAATTTTTCTAATTCTTCAGAACTCATTTGTAGTTCTTTGGGGCTCCACACACTGTAAAACTGAGATCCCTCATTTTGTGTTGCTTGAAAAAGCATTTTTTCACTTTCTCTAAAAAAAAGGACACATGGGCAATTTTGTTTTGCAGTAAGAAGCTAAAGATTATGAGCTTCACTCAAGACTGTACAGGAAAACCACCAAAATAATAAAAAGACCTTTTTTAAATTTCACCCTTGATATTTCAGAACCAAGTCCTGAATTCATCCGCAGGATTTGTGAAGGAAGAATTTCAATATGTTCCTTTTGACAGAATTAACATGAGACTTCATTAGCCAGAAGTGAAGCCGAAACCTGAAGGATTAGACCTGTAAGTGCAAAAACATTGGGCATTTCAGGAACTCCTTTCTTCAGCAGAGCTGCTCCCTTGCAAAGCTTTTCCAGGTGATCCTTCACAAACGGGGCAGTGCTCAGAATGTGAACAAAAGCTTTCACCAGCAGGAGGGGTGGGGGGAAATCAGCCACATTACTTCATCCTGAAGAGTGGCGTTGCACAGCAATTACTTTGCATAAAACGTTCCATAATGAATTAAGAACCCCGAGTTAGTGCAGCAGCCAGGCTGACAGAGCAGGCAATCCATCACAGAAATGATTCATAAATTAAACCATCCCCAACTAAGGCCTTCACATATCACCGTGAAATAGCTCCTAAGGAGTCATTATGGGTATTCTGTCAATAATGCATAAACTTCATGACCCTTTTAACTCCCACCTCCCCTCAGATCCAAACAGTAATGGCCCATCACTCCTTCCCCCATCCCTGATTCCTGGCTGCGGTTTTCTCACCCCATGGAAGTCAATGGAAGTGCTGCCATTGATTTCAGCAGCGCAAACCCACCTTCCCCTCACCTTAACTCAAATGAACAAACAAATTCAAATTTAGCAGCGCTGCCAGGGCTGGAGATGCATGCACAGGACAGGGAAAATCCAAGGAAATGAAGGATTAAACATCCACTTTTCTCATGTTACCAAAGCTCTGTGCAAACCACCGTTGGTGTGTTACACAACATGCAGAGAGATGGGCTCGCTCAGTTTAACTGTTACCAATTTAATTAATCCCCCTCAATTTTCTGCTTTCACATCACACTTCCATCACATGCACTTTCACTGGTAACAGCTGAAAACGCCAGGAGAAAACATCTCATTCAACATGGCCTACGAGACTTTTTGGTTTATCTGAAATATCCCTCCACAGCTCCACGTTCACCAGACTGAAACCATGAACCATCAGCTGCTAAACATCAGCACTGCCCAGGGGAGCCCTGCTGGAAGGCACCTCCTGGAGCATCAGGGTCCTCAGAAGCACCTCAGCAGTGACTGCCAAGGAAAGGCACTTTTCAAGGGAAGTGTTTTATATCAAGAAGTAAGCAAAGGCATCATTTGAAATCTGAAAGATACTGGCTAGGGAATAAAATAAGAGAATGTGAGTCTGACATTTTGCAGCCCTTGTTCGAAGCCAGCTATTTGCAGAGACTTCTCTCAGTAGAAGAAATACTATGGCCAAATTCAGAAATAAGTGTATTCATACTAAACCATACACAATAGGCTATAATTTATTAGTTTAAGGATTATTTAGCAGAAGGAAACTCATCTTTAAACACCTGACTAAATTAAGTAACCTGTTTTGTTCCATACAAGAAACCATCCTGTAACTGGGTATGAAACAACACAAAAGCAATGCTCCAAATACCACAGGGATTTTGCTCAGAAGGAAGATTTATGAAAAGAAAGAAAGATATCCCTTTTTAGCACAATGTATGTACAAGAGAATTCATACTGCCTATAAAACCTCTCAGTTTATAGATCCATTTGAAATGAATGAAAACTCCAATTCTGAGGTTAGATGAGGATGCCCTTTCCTGTGCAGCACAGAGTTGGTCTGTGCAACCTGCAGCTGCACACACCTAGAAAAGCTGAGTAAAACACAGCCTGGCTCATTACTGCAGCTCCTGCAAGTCATTGCTATTCTTCTTCCACCTTGCAGGGTTCACTCGCAGATCAGTCCCATCAATTACTGCTCTGTGCTATGAGGCTCTGATATTACCTCAAGGAAAGCTCTGCACATCCAAATTCAAAGGCTGCCAAAGTGCAGTCGTGACTTAAACATCGTAATTGCCGTTTCCACATGCAACAAGGAAACCCATCATTGTGGAAATGGCTAATCAGCCAAATAACCTTGCATCCACTTCATTTACAGGTCTGCAGCTTGTAGTTTTAAGAACACAGTGAAAGTGTTGGGGTGTTTTAGCAGCAAATATTATTCATAGTACACTGGAATTTTCCAGGTAGCAAAAAGAAAACAAGAGTGAGATGATGAATACATCCTGGGTTTCTTTCCAGTATTACTCTTCAGGACAGTTCAGATACTTCTCTTTCAGGGATTTTATGCATGGTAAGCAGTAAAAGTAACCAGAAATATTTTCATTGCCCCAGCCTTCTGGACCCACCAGGATAAATCACCTCTTAGGATTGTGGCACCAAATACTTCATGTCAGTTCAAACCTCTGGATGCCTAAACCCATCCTTTACTTCACTAGTAATTACTGTTTTAGAAAAAAAGAAATATTACGTGCTTGACAACTTAAGCCAGCACTGACACATTAATCTTTCTCTTCAGGTAGAGTCTCAGACTGAGCACTGCTCCCAACAGCAAAGCCCTGACTTGGGGAGACACAGATGGGTGAGACTTCCCCACACTGGGGAAAGTCACACTCCTGCTCACCCTGTTTCTGTCCAGGAGTTGCTAGATTTGGATGAGTTAGTAATATTTTATATTTTTCCTAAAAAATAATCCAGATGGAGTTTTATTTCCATGTTTTTACTGTGTTGTTCCCATAGCTGAACACCAGGAGCCTTGAACTCTCCCACAGCTCCCAGCTGTATTTGTGCCAAGGCTGACCCTGATGCTTGCCCTCTTTAGCACTAACATATTTTTCTCAGGGTACCCAGAAACATGAACACCATCACTTCCACTAGCAAGAATTCTGAATTTTCCAACTCCTTGCATTCCCATTAAGAACAAAGCAGGATTTCTGTTGCTGTGCAGGTGCCAAGCAGAAGCTCCCACTGAAGATTGGTGTAAGAGGGACACGGCCTCAAGCACTGTCAACAGCAGCCAGTGAGCCCTGGCAAATGCAGCAAATGCCTCTCCCCCAGGCCAGGCAGGAATGTGGAGGGCAAGGACACGGCCCTTTTGCCATCCCACAGGATACTGACAGCAGCAGCACGGTTCAGGTGAGTTTGTGCACTCCCTGAGATGCTGATTTCACATCTGGCACAGCTGCACAGGCACTGCAGGCTCTGAGAGCACCAGCGTGGTGCCAGGGTACATCTGGCATGTTTGTAGGACAGTAAGTGGTGGGAAAAGCAGCCAAGAAGGGGGAGAAGTTCCTGAGGAGGGAGTTTTTTTGTTGTTCTCCTAGGGCTATTTAATTTACAAATATATGGACATGGAACCTGATTTGTATTTCATGCCCCCAGCTCTATAATCTTGGCTGCTCTGTCGCTGTCACTCAGCAGTAACTGCTCAGGTTTCGTGGTGGCACTGGCATCACTTGGTGGGGTTGAACATGAGAACTGTCCCTGTGCATGGGTTTGTAGGAGGAAAATCAGCTTCACACAGTCAGGAGATAGAGAATTTCAAGTGCCTGTGGTGAAAAACAACGTCCACAATTCAGCTGCAAACATAGACCTAAGGGATTATTCTGGATCTGAAAGCCCAGAAAACCAAACTGCTTTGGGACACAACCACTTGGCACACCCCCTTCGTGGGCTCCTTGGAAGAAAGAAATAACTCACCCAGAATAAGAATTCTCCTTTCAGTGAGTTTTTTATGTACCCACGTGCACAACAAACCTCACTTGAATTCTCTGCAGCATTTGCACTACTTCTTATTCAGATGAGAACACAAATGCAATCCACTGGCTTCACGTCTGCTTCTTGCAGATTGACTTTTTTATACCCTTACCTGGCCTAGTTCCATTTATTAGGAACATATAAAAAATTATTGCCTTCTATAACTCTTCTTCAACAATGCCTCCAGCCTGAAGACTTCATGAAGTTATAAGCAAAGATTTATATGTAATAAATTATTGAAAATGAAGAATATCTGTCTCCAACAAAAGAAATATATTTCAGTTAACAATGACTTTTCTAGTGAAGGGGAAGATAAAAGTGTGTTTAGCAGGTATTCTGATACCATAAACTAGAATACAATATTTGCATGTTCAAATATATGACAGAAAAATATGCTAATTCAAATCTGACATTAAGAAATTACTTTCTATTGCAAATTGGAATTCCAAATGAAACAGTAAGCAGCACTAGACTTAGGCAGATACACAGTCCACTTGGCAAAGAGAATCCACCTATAGAATTAATTTTAAAAACCCCAACATCATTAAAAAAACCCCAAAATGCATATCACTGTTAAAAACACAAAGAAATACTGGAATGAGATTTCCTGCCATTGCAGCACGTACCTTCTCCCAAATATCCACTCACAAATTTCCCACAGGAGTCTTACATCCACACCCCATCACTCAGTGCATAAAATGGTTCACAGCACTTTGTACAGAGAACCTGCTAAGTGGATTAAAGCTTTTTTTTCATGTGTGACTTCACGATTTACTGTGTTTGGCCAAGATTCTTCCTTGACTGAACTTGACCTTATCCATACATGATTTAAATGGGATTTTATGTATACAAACACATTAATAGATAGTAAAGTACTTTGAATCTCAGAGTTGTTTTCTAATAGAATGAATCTAACTCCAAAGAGGGTTCTAAAAACTACTATCACATGTGCTTTCTATGTTTTTGTTTCAAATGAGAATTAAACCATTTTTACTGTTGACTTTGACTCCACAGCTCAGGATCAGGTTCCACTAGTTTTAGATAGTTTGAACTATTTCTGTATATTAAGTCAGAGAACCTACAACGTACATAAAACTGTCCAAACAGAATTTATACTCCCATTACAAATTACGGATTAAGCATGGAAGCCAAAATGGGAATGGCCCATTCCCAACAAGTGGAATGAAATAATATTGAAATGGTACAATATAAAAACCTAATAAGAAGTTTTCCTCTAAAGTGCAGTATTAAAAATTTGTGCTATAGTTTTACTATAAAATGTTTCAGTCTATTATGATGACAAAGTTGTTTTCATCCTCAATACACAGAAGGAAAAGGATGGTGTAAGACAAAGGTTTTAAGGGAGGATAATTCCAGTCTTAGAAACAATTAGTTAACAACCTCATTACTGCTGAAGAGGAGGTTACCTCATCTGTACTTGCCACAAGATTCCCTAACACAGGGTGAGGATGAGCCCTGAGTCCTGAATCCCAGCTGCTTCCAGGGAAGTGAAACCTGCTGGGAATGCTGATACTCTGCCCTGCTCTCGCTGGAAAGCTCTCAGGGAATCATTTTAGGGATTCAGTGTAATAGCTAATCACCACTTTGTGAACACCAGCAGGCACCTACCACTAACTTAAATATGGGCAGAGGCTGAGGGAACCCCGTGGCCCTGGGGTGAGCAGCAGCCACAAGCCATGTCCTTTCACCTGGAGCTCTTCTCAGCCACCTGGGCTGCACCCCTTGGTCCACGGAAGCAGGGAGTGGAAGTTTGGCACTGTGCAGGACAGCAGGTCTGTGGGACATGGGAAACACTCTCACAGCTGGGAGGAGGCTCAGTGAGCTGGAGCAGGGCATGGGGTGCTGGCCAGAGGAGACTCCAAGAGTGGTCACTTGATTACAGGGCAGGAAAGGGAAGAGAGTGAAATGGAAACACAACAGTAGCCTGAAAAAAAAAATATGTAAAGACTTAGATGGTTTGGCTGGCCCACAGCAGCATAAAATTGGAGCTGGTTGCCCAGACTGATCCAGCTGCCCTGAATTCCCCCCAAATGGGCACTTCCTGTTGGACACCACAGTCCTGAAGAGTGCCACTACACCAGTGGCATCACTGCATCACTACATTACCTCAGCATGGTTCTAGGAAGGCATCTAAAGAATCAGTTTTTGGTTCTAGACTCAGTTTCTCTTTCTAGCCTTGTGTACTGCTGATGGGGCTCTGCACAGAATTCAGATTTGCAGTTTGCATTTGAAAAAGAAAGATAAGAACACAAAACCTGCCACGTTTTCTCCAACACTGGTACATTTTTGCAGCAAAGGAATACACTTCCCTCCTGCCAGTGCTTTTTTGAATGGTCCAGGAGATTGTCCCATTTCCAGGAGATCTTTAGGTTTATCTTGATCAGTTTATTGGCTTCCTCACACAGGCTTTCAACAGCACAGCAATTTCATTTTGAATCTAAAAGCATTATCAATTTTCTTTTTTATGCTGAACACATTACTGGCCTTGAAAGATCCAGCTATCAGAGCTTTCCCAAGAAGGATGGGTGGATTTGCTTAGCCCTGAGAAAAGCTCCATTTCCAGGAGCTATTCAGCAAACAGAACCTATTTCAGCTCCTTCCATCAGCAGGTTGGACCATAAATACCCGCAGGAAGTAGATCTGCAAGTCAGATGGAGTCATCACTACCTACTTTGAGGAGAGTGCCTGGCTTTAATACCTTCATAATCACAATTTACCATTGAGAAGCTGCCCCAAGCTATTGCCAATTTATAGTGGACACCCACGATGAGCAATAATGGCTTGTACTGTGATAAAATAGATTTATTGTCAATATAAATATACTTACTGCAGCAGCTTTTCTTAACTCTTTATTTATAAGGCACACCAGATAGCCCAATGAGGGAAAGGAAGCATTTCTATATACCAGGCTTTTCACTTCATTTCCTAGAAAGATTACAGAACACCATGGACACAAGGATCACAGAAAAGGTTACAGATTCTAATTTCAGAGAAAATAAAACACTGTGAGGAAAAGTAACTCTACAGAAATCCATGCAAATATTAGTCTATATACCCAGGGTTTACTCTAAAATGAACCCCAGACTTCAAAAGGAATGGAGTTGAGTTGATGGACCCTCTGGAGATATTTATATGATAAAAGACTTTCAAATTATCCTCCCACCCCCATAAGATATTATCTTCATAATGTACTAAAAAAAAAAAAAAATCCTGGCCTTTGGTATTCACCTAGCAGTCCTGGATGGTGCTGAAATTAATAAATAATAGAGCCACAAGCAACACCCTATTGATTTTCTGCCGGATTTGTCTGTCTCCTCAGAATTTTAAGAAGTGTTTAAACAGATATATCCATTATGTGTTGGAAGGAATTTTAAAACTCCCCAGTAGGGCTGTAGTTGATGACATATTGACAGTATCTCAGCCTGAAATAATTTTGGACATTCTGCTTGTGTTGTCTGCAGATGCAGAGCTGAAAAAAAAAAACCAGTTGAAGGGCAAAGTGAAGGTCAAATGCCTGAAGCACTCAGAGAGCGCAGCTATACTTGAACACTATTGCTTCAACCCTTGGACATCAGCTTGTGAAGACAGAAGCAATTCCTGTTATCAGCTGTACAAATAAAATTATTAAAGCATCAGACTGTTTTTCCATTGAAAAGAGTGCCCTAAGGACTGAGATTTTAACTCTGCTGCGAAAGAACTGAGGAGTTCTTATCTTCATTTTCTAATATAAACAAAATACCTTCACTAATTCCCCAAAGTAGCTCCCAGCTCCTTTGCAGAGCTTTCCTCAAAGTTCCTTCCTGTGTTCCGCTTCTGCTGCGGCCCAATTTAAGAGAGCATTTAATGCATTAAAACTGGAAGGCTTCAGATTTTCCATTTGAAATGTAGGGCACCAGAACACTGTCACCTTGCTAATAAAATGGGATGATGAGGTTTCAGAGCCATTTACCAATCCCTTGGAAACTTTTTCACATTCTAATGCACCAGTTAAATGGAAGAGCATGTAAGAATTTTGGTACTACTCTGACAGGAGACTAAAACAAGAACATGTTAATCAGCTGTGTAAATGCTCCTTTTTCCACTGATCCTATTTGTTGCTCCTTTGCTTGAGCAGGAATGTTCTCCTCATTATGCCCCTGATTAAGAAGTTTGATGTGCTGACCTTGAATATCAAATTAAGCTCCACGCTGCAAGCAAAGCATCCTATCTTCTCTAGTGGCTTATAAATTCATTAGACACTTTAGACAGAGTTTTAAAATTTGCTGACACTAAATTCACTCAATACAGAACAGAACTGTTAAGATTTATGAGGCAAATCTGCGCCTAAGTGAAACACGCAATCTCCAGGTGATTTCCACCAGGAATCCTTTCCATCTAGGCCCTTGCCTTGTTTTTTAAACAATGCCCTATTAAATTTCAGACTCTTAATTATCTTCTCATTTTGCAGCCAGGAGATCAATAGCAGAGGGCAGACAGGAGTCTGACAGCTGCTGGGACCAGCCCGAGCCAGGAAGGCGGCGGCGCAGGGGCCGACGCTCGCTTGGTGCCCGTGGCCCAGACACTCGTGCTGCAAACCCCTCACGAGCTCAGAAGGAACAGCCCCAGTGTAAAAAGTTCCCTTGCTGCTGAGGAGTGGAAGTAATTTATCTCAGATGCCATATTTCTAAAGCAGCTGGATCAGAATTTTTAATCTTTTTGCCATGTATATTCCCCAAGGGCATGAGAAGTGAATCAAGGCTCTTTTTTGCTTTCGTGGATTCCAGGCTTTGACAGGAGCTCACGGCGGAAAAAAGGAACTTCTGAACATCAGGCAAGCCCTGTGTGCCTGGTCTTTGCTTAACAGGCTTTGTTTTCATTTTGGCAGAATATGTTTTGTTTGCATTTAAAAAGAGGCATTTGATATCAAATGCGAGTGCTTAACTAGAAAGCAGCTCCACCAACAACACCAGCCTTGTCTAACACACAGGATAAGACTCACAAAAGAAAGTTAATTCAGTCATTTGTGAAGACACTTAAAGGGGATGTCAGGAAGCAAAGCCTGCTCACAACAGGAAGCAGAGATGGTGAGAGGGAGACATGGGGTAAAATCAATCATTGGAGCAATATCCTCCCAAGACTAATTTATCCGATATAAGGAAGGGTTTGTGTCGCAAACCTTCATGCTGACAAGATTTAACTAAGCAGACACACTGCAGAGAAAGGGTCAAGATGAGGACACAGAGTCACCTAAAATACCCAGCAGCCTTCCCTGAACACTCAGCTGAAATGATCCTCTCTCATCTTGCACATGCTGTGCGACACAACAGTCTCAAGCCGTATGGCACCGAGGATGCTGATGTGCTCTTCTGCTGCCGTCCTGGCCAGGAACCCAGAACAGCAGCAGCTGCCACAGCCATGGCTCTTCTTTCACATTGATCACTTTGTAAATACAGAGCATCAGTGCAGCTGCACAGCCCACAGCTCCAGGGGGGAGGCAGCATGGCTCACACCAAGACTTTCTTGGAAGTCTGGTGTCAGTCTGCAAGTTAGTTTGGATGAGAGGATCCAAAATCCAACTGGCAGACGGGATGCTTAACAAACTGATGCAGCCTGAAGCACAAAAATACTCTTTTTTTGGTGTAGAATGACACTTATGGCCAATTCTGCCTCAAATAAATGCATCAAAATGTAATACAAATACAAGCAAAACCTTACTATGCTGACAGAAACCACATACAAATAATTGGGATGGAAATGTTTATCTGAAGAGTGACTCAAAGTGGCCTGAAGAAAGAGTGGCATCAACAGAACTCGATATCAGCACTCAGTTGACTTTGCTCCCAGAGCTGTTGGAGGAGAAGCAGATATATCTAATATCAACCTTAACTGCTGGAGCTGCAATTCCAACCAGAATGGCAAGGTGGAAGCACGGGTCATACCTTGACCTTGTAAACAAAGAAAATAGACAGCGTAATTACAGTCCCCACAAAACAAACAGGCAAACACAGAAGGACAGCAAAAGGACTTCATCCCACATTCCAGCTGGCATTTCTGAGATTTATTACAGAAATGAGGGGTGATAAGAAGTGTCACACAGTTAATGACATCAGAGAGGAGCATGACCTTCACCAACCCAAGAGAAAATGAACTTACATAAAATAGCCTGTTAAAAAATGAGGTGAGAAATGAGATGAGACCAGCAGCCATTTCTGCCTCTTCTTGAACCAGAAAGAGAGGGGAAAGAACTACACTCAAGTCTGTATGGGGGAGAAAATGTGACCTAAAGTCTTCCACCACAGACAAATATGATTTAAGATACAACAAAGTAAGATAGCACCAGAGAGTTTCATCAATATCACAAATTTGCTTTCTGAAAACCAGAACTGATGTACTGTGGTTCAGTTACATGTAAACAGACAGCAAAACACACCATAAGAAGTTGCACCTCGTGTCCATAAAAGTTGTGCAGAATAATCCAGAGTTTTGCCTGCATTTTTAAAAATATTTTGCATTTTGCCTACAGCAGAACGTCCTTTAAATGTAATGTCATAGCAACTAAAATACCATCTTCAAAGATAAATTCATTCTTGTTCTCCATCACTTTTTCTTCTTTCCTGTTTAATGTTGTAGTTGGTCACATTTGATGTTCCTGTTTATCAACACCACAGAATTTTGCTTTCTTTGCCATGAAAGGTTCTTGAGGTCTCCTTCCAACCTGATAGATATCCTGTGATTCACCTCTCCTATTGCTGCCCTTCCCAGGTTTATCTGACTTCATTTCTTTAAAAAAAAGCAGGGACTTGACACAGCAAGTCCAAGATGTATAAATATTTTGTGCTCTGAAATGTATTTTACTAAACACATATGAAAAAGCAAAATTTCCATCCTGACAGTCAGATTTCAGTCTGTGGTTCAAATGGGTGTTTCCTGCACATGGGTCATAAAAGAAAAGAATTAATAGTGGTTTAGTCCCTCAGTTCTTCATTTCTTTGCTGTTACACCAGGAACCCCAAATCCAACAGGAGAAATTGAAGAAAACCTTAGAAAAACCAGAAATTCACATCTACTGCCAGATGGTTTACCAGCAGCAGCAACAAAAAAAATATTTAATGACAGTAAGACCTGAAAGAAAGACACAAATACTAGAACATAAGGTTTTTAAAGCAGTGATTAACAGGTTTATAGAGGGATTAATAAGACACATCTGCTTGCTCTAGCTGGAAATTCTGTCAGTGGCCCAGGAGTTTCTTCCAGGGGAGGTTTATGTTGTTCTGTGAGAATCTCTTACTTTACTATCAGTGTTCTCCTGTGAGGTAAGGAAATGCAAACCTTCCCATTTTAGCAGGCAAGGGGGAATGTGAGAGCCCTCTCTGGGCTCCCAGGGCAGGAGATTTCAGCTGCCCCAGTGAGCAGAGCCCTGGCACCATCCCACATTCCCTCATTTCAGCCCTGCCCGTGCTGCTCACCCTCCTTGCTCAAACTTTGCTGTTCTACCTCCAGTGAGGTCTCAAATTCCACACCTCCCGTGGCTGCTGCCAGACACCTGCACACTGCCTGCATCCAGAGCTCTCCCTGCTCTCCCCAGGTGTCAGAAACCCCAACAGCAGTTGGAGCTTTCAAGTCCTCCCAGGCCCTACAACCTCACTGCTATTACTATTTACTTTAGCAAATTCCAGCTTCTTGTTCTTCCCCTCTCCCACTTAGCACATTTTCAACCCCTTCCACCCTCCAGCAGGGATGCTGAGCTCCTCTATAGTGATCCCATGAATGCTGCTCTCACCACACCAACCATTTCCCCCTAAGTGGCTTCATCTTCTCTCTGATGAAATAATTACCAATTCTACCTTTTCCAAGATCAGTGAATCTCAGTCAGCCCTCATTAGTGTTAACTCCCCGAGCACAGCACACAATATGACTGTCAAAATGACTTCCTGAATCCTTCCTACTCTTATTAACAAGTTAGAAACAGCTTCTGGATGGAAGAGTTTTAAATACTGATACGTCATTTACTGACATGGAAATTACTGATGTTTAATTTACAGTTTACTGTACAACCTCAGAACAACTCACATGAACTTAAGTACATCAGGCCCCGTGCTCAAATTCAGTTGCTCCTCTTCCAACCCAAAGAAAGACAAAGTCTTAAAGGAACCAGCAGAGTGCCTTAAACTAAACTTTAATTCTGAGTTCTAAGGCAATCAATCAGGCACTAAAAACCTCAGAAAAATTAGCTGCAAAATTATCTTATTCCTCCATCCAGCTGCTACAGATTGATAACCACCTTCCTGTTTTGCAGCCTGATTCCAGAGGTGAGCATCACATGCAGGAAATTCATCACCCCCGTTGTGGGGAGGGACAGACACCCTGCAGCTCCCACCTCCAGCTCCTTGACAGGGCATTTCCATGATATGGCCCAATTTCACTGCTAGATAAACCCAAATTTGCTGGAAAGATTAAATTCCCCCCTTTAGCCCACTACAAGTGCACAGGATATTTTTCTATTTTTTTTAATTAAACAGGTCCTGCAAGGCAATGCCATGTTTCCATGATGTCCTGACTGCCCGTGTCACAGATGCTGAGCAGGTTATTGAGAACCAGGAGCCCAACATTCCTGCACAGCACAGCCCCAGCTGCCTTCAACAGACTTGTCCGGCACAGCCAGAGCAGACCCCTAAAAAGCCACCAAAATTTCAGCTGGCAAATTCAATTTTGACCAGAAATACACCTGTGTCCGTCCCTAGTTCATTTTAATCCAAGGACTAGATTTCAAGGTGCCTAGGCACACTAAATGTAACAAATATGATAATAGCCTTTTTTTTTTATCCTGTAGGAAACATAAGTCTGATAAGAAGGGAAAAAAATCAATTTTTGTCATGAGGCAACTTTAAGTTAACAATATTTCAGGATGACTGCACATGGATTCTCAGACTGTCAACTACACAAGTTACAACCCTTTACAGTCTCATGCTGCACCTTGGGATCTCGTCATTGTTTTAGTCTCCTAAAATTAGTCTGGAAGTCTTGCTTGCACATGGCTTCTTTCCTCTGTTTGTCATAATTTTACTTGAAAAATGATCCCATAAATGCTTCTAAGTGTGATCAGTGTTTCTGATAAAATTAGAAGGTGCTTTGTGCTACGGTGGTTATGGTTTTAATTTGCTTTTATGACCTAAACTTCCCTTTCCTAGCAATTAATTAATTCAGCAACAGGATATTATAGTTCTCCTGGAGGAAAAAGAATTCCTGGAAGCTTCTCTGCAGAACAAAGAGATGTCTACATGCACCCTTTGTGCTGCTTCAGTGCATCTCCAGCTCATCTTATCTCCAGCTCAGGCCTGTGGTTTATTCAGAATGATGAGTAATGCAAACCTCAGTCACCATTTCTGCCTTTCTCTTTTCTGGACTCGTGTACCATGCCTTTAGGAACTGAGGTACCACAAAGAAAATGAACTTGAAAGAATATGGTCCCATCTATGCAATCAAAAGAGTTTCTATTTGAGGATATTAATTTCTTCTTACATTAGTGACAAAAGGCTAGAAGGGAAAATCTGCCAGCAATCAGCAACAGAGAGCTGGGAGAAGAGTCTAATTTGAATCCTCAAGGGAAATTTAGCCCAACAAATTAAACATCCCAGTCTTAGCTGGTTAACACATCATTAAAGAGCAATGAGAACCAAGGTTTGGATTTAAAGCCTACCACTATCCCTTTACATCCAGGGCTTGGCTTTTGCTCAATACAGAAAGGCACAACCTTTGCTCACATTACCTTAAAAAGCAATTTCTGCCTCATCCTGGGCTTAAAGAATAACCTGAAGGCCTGGCAACAACAGGACACATAACAGGACAAAGGGAAAGCCACTAACATGCAGCAGAAATACCAAAAGATACTCTGGTGAGCAAAGACTACTTCCAGTTATCTTCAACTTCCTACTCCCCAGTCCTGAGAACTTCCAAGCACTTGAGGATCTCTCAGAAGAGAGATTTCAGGACTGTTGGAACTGTTCTTTATCAGGATGATCCTTTCAGACCTGTCAAAAGCCCCCTCACATACTACTCAAAGGCTAAAGTTTCTTTGGAATTTGCTCTGGCGTTGGTGGAAGAGGTGGCATTCCCTTGGGAGGACTGCAGCCCTTCCCTAGGAAATGTTATCCAATTTATTTCAGAACATGCAAACAGGCCCGAAACTTAGGAGAAAGCATGCACAAAAATGAATGGTTCTAATTTTGGGGCAGAAGAAAAATAAGCTGGGTTTTAAAGTTTAACCCCTGAAAGAATTCAGATTGTATTATCTTTATAGTCTTGTTGAGAGGTTTCCATCTAAGGAACTCCAGAGCAAGGTGTGAGTGGTTTTAAACATCAATACCATTTTACAGCCTGTTTACCACAAAATCCTCCACTTTCAGGAGGCAGTTGCAAGAGGTGCTGTTCCCAAACTTTCACCATTTTGTGTGTCCTGCAGCCCAGGCTCAGAGCACTGGTGTAACACCACCTGAGGAGGCTGTCAGGAGCCACTGCAGAGCTGTACCTGGGAACAGAGGCTGGGCAGGAGGATTAGGCACAGCCTACTGAGCTAATTGAGCCTGTTTCACTTATCCTGGCACTTCAGAGCCAGGGATTCCGAGTGAGCTGGTGAATGGAAGAACATCTGTCTGATAACATCCATTTCATGTGAGTTGCAAGTTTCAGAGAGCAATTACACAGCATTTTTGTTTCTAATCCAAATCAGACGTTTAAACCATTTTGTGATTGCACGATTATCTTGTTTTATGAGGCAACCCAAACATCATTTAACAAGATTTGAATGCCACTGTGTATTTTCAATTTATTAACAAAAATACAGAAGCCAAGCCCCCAAACATGACAGGGAGAAGCAATGGGAAAAGGATAGCAAGGCAGTGGTGAAAACAACCTTGCTGGGAAAGCACCACTGCCCGCCTGAACAGGAGCAGAGATGCTCCCACCAGCTCTCCTGCTTTGTTTTTGCAGGATTATTAAGCAGGCAGGAGCTGCTGAGGAGGCAGAGGAAACTTATTCCTACCAGCTTTCCCACAGCTCTCACCTGGGGAGGACACAGAGAGGGGCAGAAGAGCCTGTCCCCACAGCACGACACAAACCCAAACACCAGGAGAAGCTGCTGCACTTAACACGCTCCCGGATTTTTGGTCCTCACTGGGATTTTGGTCTGCACATCTGGTCAAGCTTGCAATAAATTTTAAATACATAAGGTTGGAATCTTATGTATTGGAATCACAGGTTTATTTCTGGTCAAAATTGAATTTGCCAGCTGAAATTTTGGTGGCTTTTTAGGGGTCTGCTCTGGCTGTGCTGGACAAGTCTGTTGAAGGCAGCTGGGGCTGTGCTGTGCCCCAGGAATGTTGGGCTCCTGGTTCTCATTAACCTGCTCAGGATCTGTGACACGGGCAGTCAGGACATCATGGAAACATGGCATTGCCTTGCAGGACCTGTTTAATTAAAAAAAATTAGAAAAATTATTTTTGGATGCCTTTTCCAGCCTTAACGATTCTGTGAATCTGCAAATCCTTTCTCACCGAGAGTCAGAAGAATGGAGACAAACTCATCATCATCTATTTGTGTACTCAGAAACCTCCCACGACCTCTCCAGCAGGGAGCTAGGGAAGGACTGCAGCAGGACTGGGCTCCCTGAGTTACTTGGGGAGCTGCAGCACAGCCCTGAGTTTTCTCATTCAGACTTTATCCAAATCTAAAATTGGGAAGGAGAATAAGCCAGATGCTGCCTTGGAGAGAAGAGAGGCTGAGTAGACAAACATAATTATGTTACTCAGGAATTAATTCCCACCAAAACATATTTCTGCCACATTGAAATTGTGATATTCGGCTTCCAAATCCACAAAACTCATTCCAAGATTATTCAGTACAAATTACACCCTTAAAAAAAAAGCTATGATTTCTCATTTATACAACCTCCATTTACAGTCAAAAGCTAATTTAGTATTTTCTAACAGAAGATTTCCAATGTTACTCTACTGAATTAAACTGAAAAGTCGAGGCCAACTCTCAATCCTGAGCAGGGCCAACAACCAAGACTTGAAAAGCTCCCAGTTTTCACTGCAGGAGCCCAAACACACTCCATACAGGAATGACCAGTCATGACCTTCACTTGCAGAATGACAGGGACTCCAAACTTCATTTTTTAAGGTGAAGCTCATCCTACCCCTCTAGGCTTTGGCAAGCTATTTTAAGACCAGGCTGTTTCTTAGGAGGTCAGGGAACACATGATCCTTGCTGCACAACTTGCACTCTCAGCACCCAACTGCTCGGCACAGCTTCTGCTCCTCCTCCCCTGCTCGGACCCGTCTTTCCTTCTCATGATTCCCAAAGAACAAAACTCTGAACAACTCCACCAAAGCAGAGTCTCTTGCAGTGAAGGAGCAGGAGAAGCCAGGAGCAGGGACCAGCAGGCCAGGCTGAACAGTGCACTGCAAAAACCTTGGCAGTGCAGAAGGATCACCACAAAATCTGGCTGTGTTCCGCCTAATTGCTTGACAGCACAAGGTGGGAGCCAAGCAGGGCTGCAGCCTGAAAAGTGTGGCAGAAATTGAGGGCTGCAGACATCAGGCATTTAGAGAACAAGGAAAACCACAAACCCCATAGATAATTATAACCAAAAATAGGAGCTAGCTTATTTTTCTACCATTAATACTGTTAGCAAAGAGCCATTGCTGTATTCAGTCTTATGGAAAAAAAAATGTTTATGGAAGCAAAATAATGTAATCATTCATCTACATTTAGGAGATCTGAGTTCCAAGGAACACAGAAAGCAGTGAAATATGTACTGCTCTTATTTTTGTTCTACCACTGAGTAATTTTCATGAGCAGAGTGCTCAGGCATCATCTCCCTTCTGTAATGTTTAAGAGATGTACAGCACAGAAAATAATCCAGCATCAGTACAGGCACGGAGCAGAGGACTGAAAGGTCTCCCAGAGCTCTAACTTTTTAACACTCTGATTTTCTGGACTTTCAGTAGAGCTTATATAAGTCTATATAATTTGCAAACACATTTCCTCCTGAGTCATCTTTTATTTACCTTTTTCCTCCTCACTGACTTACAGAACCAGCTTTGTGACTAAACAATTTTGGTAAGCCTTGCAATCAACAGGATTAAACAGTGTGTGCTGGGTGAACTACAGACAGAATTCATTTGTCAGATCCCCAGTGCCCTGACTTTAATCAGGGGTAATAAAGCCAGCAGTATTGCTAATCCAATCAGCAAGACCAATGAAAAAATAAATTTGATACTGCAGTTCAAAACCTGCCCTTTCACTGTGCAAAGCAAAAGTGGAATGGAAATCTCTCCCTTTTCCTCTGTCACTCCAAAGGTCCCTAATGAACAGAAGAGGGAGGAGACAGAGGAATTTCATATCAAAGCCCAGTTGTCCCTTGAAATCCAACTTTAATTATTAATACATGGGATGTGCTGAGCAAAGACAACACGTTTGAGGTCTTGCAAGCTTACACTGCAGAATGTAGTGGCTGCAAAGCTGCATCACTCAAAGCCAAGGAGACTGACTTTTCAAGACATTCCAATGAACTATTGACCAGAATATACTATCTTTCTACGGCGAGCTGAAAACAAAAATTATTTCTACACTTAAGATACTTCTTCTCCCAAGAAATTGTTCTCTGTGAACAGCTGCTTCTTTAGCTCTGTTTGCAGAGGGACAAGGTGCAGCTCAGAGCACTGGAAACCACAGAAGAGTTGCAAGGACAGAGCAGGTCAGGATGATTAATGAGCGCTTGCTGACTCTGCTGGCTCGGACTGATGCCAGGAGCTTCTCCAGCAGATCCCTGTGGCAGCACTGCTTGGAAGCAAAGCAAAAACTAAGGAGTGAGCATATCACAGCAATACCTCCTCTGCACTGCTCCAGGAATTATCATGGAATCACAGAATGGCTGGGCTTGGGAGGAATCTTAAGGATCACCTCACTCCAAGCCCCTGTCAGGGCAGGAACACCTTCCACAGGCTCGGGTTGGTAGCTGTCACTGTTTCAGGATGGGGTATGATGAATATTTCAGTCACTCACGATATGTTTGTTCCAATCATTGAGTACATGCAAATCCATGGGTTGAGGACAGAAGCATTTCCCTCCTGGTGTGGCTTTTACAAGATTCTGTGCTTGTCACACTGAAAGATCCCTTGCCTCCATAATGGCAAGATATCAGCTTCCCACACATACCTCAGTGAGGGCAAGGACTACAACAATAAACCTTGTATATGTCATAACTTTGTACCAGGTATTTTCAGAGAGAACCACAGCACTGAAAGAGCACCACGGAACTCACTCACCTCCCTCATGTCCTGTACTGCCTATACCTGCTGCCTTTGAAACCTGGACTAAAACATTGCTGTGGCTTTTGCATGACCAGACAGCAAATCCAGTTAACATCAGTCTCTGTCAAAGGGGGAACTTCAGAGCTGCTCCTGGTTTTATGGCCACAACAGCCTTAATTTTCTTTGGTTGATTTACTTGAATGGGAAACAGCCCCTCTTAAGTGGCATAGTTCTGGCCAAAACTGAGATGCTGGAAGATACTTGTAGGGACATTTATCACTGTGTTATTGAGCTTAGTTTTCTTCCCCATCAGGTCTCATATCTCCAAGCTTTTCAAGAAATGAAGTGGATGTCTGTCTTTCAGCATCACCTTCACTTGTTGTTTGTGAGGGCTCCACAGGTATGGGAACTTGCCTGGTCTCTCCATCAATTTTTGAAATTATAGACTCTAACAATGGGCTGAGAATGGAAAAGTCTAAAAATAATCTTTGAAACTTTTTTAAAATTTCTCTCCAAGGAACAAATATTTAATTAAAAAAAAATTTAAAAAATACATGCCAAAAGTATCATGGGTAAGAAGCAAATTCCCATCTCACTACAGCATTAAATGCTCTGCAATTGTGGTGAGATCCATCTTCTGGACCAGGTTTTGAAAAGGTCCAGTAATTGTTATAAATGAGTAAAGAGTGCATAGAAATGGTAGGATGAGTTGGCATTAATGACAAGATGGCAATGCCTTTTGCAGGTGTTTTTATTAGAAGCTACATTCTCACCTATATCACTGTTACTTCAGCTGGAGAGAGACAACAAAGCAGATGTTGTGAAATAACCACTGCTAATACTTTAATTATAGCCACATCATCATTAACTTGTGCTCTCTCAATCTGCTGCTTCCACCTGTTATTGTTGGGTTTATATTTATCTTATTATTGTACCTGGGAAATAAATTATCTTCCTGTTATGTAGCTTTACATTTCTCAGCAAAACAAGAGCCTGAGCACGATCAGGACCTTCATACACTACCAAAAGAGGAGAAAAATATTTTTTAAGTTCTCTTTCAGATTTTTCTGAGGCTACTGGCATGTGATATAATGACTGAGGAACTCCAGCCTGCAGGTTAATGCACTTTCACAAGGAGAGAAGCAAAGAAGTTCATAAACACTTCATAAAGCCCACAGGCGCCGATGAAAAGCAGAATGTACATCAAACACAGAACGTTGTTCAGGATGCCAACCTCTTAGCAGGTAGGCACTGCCTATTTGAACAGGTATTTTTCTGAGCTGATGATGGTTTAATGAAGTAACTTTTGCTAGGTGTTCAAAGAAAAATCTCTGTCCCTTCATTCTGCCTTGTTATCAGAGCCTGTTGATCACTGAAGTGGAAGCTCTTTTGGTCCTCTGAGTCACAGCAGGAATCCAACACACAGCCAAGGGCTGACTGAAAGTCTGAGATACAGACTTTGGAGCAGCTCCTCAACAAAGGTATAGTTTTAG
This sequence comes from Anthoscopus minutus, assembly GCA_013399455.1. Classification (NCBI taxonomy): domain Eukaryota; kingdom Metazoa; phylum Chordata; class Aves; order Passeriformes; family Paridae; genus Anthoscopus; species Anthoscopus minutus. The sequence continues at coordinate 117,172 of VWYI01038254.1, read as the reverse complement.
AAACAGTGACAGACTGTCTAGAGCTGGAGAAAAGATTGTCACACATGACAACCCCAACACAAGTCCCTGACACCTCACCTGTGAGCTCACTCATAAAACCAGGGAAAAAATCGAGAAAACTTTCTGAAACTCTCTCTAGGCAACAAAATTACTTCAAGTTTTCCCCAGACAATAAAAAGACTTCAATTAATCTCTATTCTGATAGACTGTTTCTGGGCATATTTGTAAATGGCCATGGGAACTATAATTAAGCAGTTAACTTGATGAACAGCTGCACTTTTTTGAAAGCAGTCATTAAAAGTAAGGACAGAGTTACCTGCCTCATTGTTTAACAAGATCTATTAGAAGAAAAACATGAAATAGTAACCCTGGAGGAAAAATAATTCTTCATAAAATATGAGATGGTTGTGTTTGGTTTCCCCACAGAGTTTCTTTTTAAGCTCCATATTTCTTTGGAAAGAACGCAGCATCTCATTACTGCTCCTGTTCTTTTCAAAGAACAATGCTTGTGATTTAGCTAAAGAGAAGACATTCCAAGGAAGTGGGTGACCTCTAAATCCTCCCTGGATATAAAAATTCAGCAAACACATGTATGGGTCCCAGCTTCCTGGAATTCTCAATGAAAACAGCATTTCCTAAAGTATTAATGATGACATACAGTCACAACACAGATCTGTTATTCATAAAACATCCTGAGTGTTCCTAATGCTAACCTATAATTACTCAACAATTTATTCATTTATAAAAACTATACATGCATTAGCACAAAATTTTTTCCTGCTGTCAGGGTTCAACAAAAAAACCCTAACCATCTAGGATGCTTCAGTTTTGGAAAAAAGTTGGCTGGAATAGAAAAAAAAATATTACAGCTTCTTTGTAGTCAATAGTTCTATCAAGCTGCCATAGAATAGATAAAAGTATCTGAAGATATAGCTCATCCTTATTAAGCTTCATGAAAAAATCTATTTATTTCTAATATATTCTATTGTATTTCTTTTTTGTATGACCTTGGTTAGGGGTTAATGGGAAGACTCCACTGATTTCCACTCATGGTGGTGCTAGGATGTTCCTACAGGGGACATCAAAACCCAGTGCAAGAGAAGCATCATCACTGTTATTTTAAAATATCAGTTCGCCTTTAGAGTCAACTTTAGTAGCATCCAAAGTCTCTTCTCTGTTCAAACACAAAAGGAAATTAATTCAGTAAAAGAAAAAGAATCAGTCCAGAGGTCAACTTTTCATTACAGGGACAATTAGAGCCTGATCTGTTCCCAGAGCAGCAATGGAAAGACTTAAAGAGTATTTGGCTCACACTGCAGACAGAAGGAGTAAAGAAGCCCTGACCTGGATGCACATTGCAGGTTTATTTCAATTTATGGTGTCATTAATCTGGAGGGAAGGAACTGTATTTCAGCTTTTAGCTTTGGACAGCCTTGGTTTAAGGTCTCATTTATGCCCCACTGCACTTGACTCCAACCAAAGCACTGAACACTTGATTATTTACCACTGCCACAGCACCAGTAAATGAAAAACTGCTTTTCTGGAGCTGAGAAAAGCACTCTGCCCAGAGAGGGTGTGGGGTGTCTCTTGCTGTGGATATTCCAGAGGCATCTGGACACAATTCTGTGCTGTGTGCTCTGGGACAACCCTGCCTGGGCAGGGAGCTGGGACCAGTGACCCACTGTGGTCCCTTCCAGCCTGACCCATTCTGTGACTTAACTCTGAAGGCTGTGAGCAACATCTCACAACCCAAAAGTCTCATTTTCCAAGCTGTCAAGCTCACACACCCCAAATGAGTTCCCAGATGATTTTGGTGCCAGCATTTCTGAAAATCCAACCCTCAGGAACTACCTGTCCTTCAGAAAAGGGAGCAAGCTACCATCAAAATAGATATCCCTTGTTGGCAAGGGTTAAACCCTGCACCTAGGAGTTATAAAAGCAACTTAAGATAGGGAAACTTGGCTTAATTATTGCTCTTTTCACCAAGTCACACATCCACAAGCACTGAACACCAGCATGCCTCAGTTTCTCTCATTTATGACCCAGTTTATAGAAGGGAGCTGCCACGTGATTACAGATGGGTGCTCAGAGTCTGTAATTTAAAAACCATGAGTGTGTTGATGCCTGCAGCTCAGCCCTGGAAGAGGAGAGGCAGACAAAACCAATTTGGCACCCGGCCCTGCAGTTCGGGTGCCTCTGCGGCAGCTTGGATTAACTGAGGAGCTGCAGCAGATGAAGCTGCATCCTGCACCTCCCTCATGCCACAGCTTTTGTGGGAACAGCAAAAAATATCCTGGAAGCTCTAACCTTGTGTGAGCATGAAAGGTTAAACAGGCAAAAAATCAGGGCACATAGTGAGAGACTGAACGAAGGGAAAAGAAACCTTCCTGGCCAAAGTATTCTCTGCTTCTGGAGCAAATATCCAGTCAAAGATCACACAATCTGCCCCAGAAGATAAAGTTTCTGGTGCCTGTTCAATGCAAAGGCTTCTGCTTGTTCAGCACAGTATCTTTTCTTGTATTTGTTTCCCTTAGACCTTGGTGATCTTTCCTACATTCAGTCGCTCGGCTCCATTTCTCATCATGCTGTGTGCTACAAAAGCAACTATTCAGGGCTTGAGGTGCTGAAACTCCTTATCTTGAATTTTAAGGACAGATTACACTAACCTCACTCACAGTGAGCAGTATTTTGTACAAAGTGTATGTACCACCAAAGTCCCCGAGAACACCGGTGCTACAGAATACGGCACAAGAGGAACAGAGATCCCACAAAGGATGGAAATGTTTCCTCAGCACCTCATGCTGCCTGATAAATATACCAGTGAAGTATAAAATTTAATGTATACTGGAAATCTCTGACATTTATTACCAAAAGAATTTGCATAATAAAATCCATACTTGCACCAGAATAACAGGGCAAGCTGCATTTGTAAAAATCTGCTTGAGTTAACTGCTCTTACAATGTTTCTCTCTGTCTGGATTGAAAGATCTTGTAATATTCTGACCAAACCCAAAAGGGAGGGTAGATCTTCCTCACTTTGGAATAGGTTCAGATGCCAAACCACAGGGATTGCTTTGGCTCTAGAAAACCACGTCTTCTGAATTTCCGCTCCTGGCAAGAAATACAAGAAGTAAATCAGGAGTAAAGAGGAAATACAATGTCATTTCCAAGAAAACAAAATTGCAGGACCTCATCTGTTAAATATCAGACAAGTGGGGATGAGCAGAGTAAGCATTTGTGGGCACAGAGAGACTTCCCAGAGCTTTCTCTCACAGATGGAGCCGGGTTGGAGACTGCTGGTCCTGCCAAGGTCAGGCTGGCAGCAGAGCTGGATGGCAGGGCCACAGCCCAGCCAAGCACACCAGGAACAAGCTGCCAAGCAAAACTCACACCCTGACCTACAAATAGTGCTCATCAGAGGTCTGCAGGTGAAAAACAAGCACAGAAATTATGCAGTGAAGCTCACTGGTTCAGGCTTCGTTCAAGTCCATCTCCAAATCGTCTCTCCATCGCCGTGCACTGCAGCACTGGCAGAGCAGCTCACTATGCTGAAGATGAATGCTGAAACCTGTGCAGGTGCAGTGCACTGTACCTGCCCCAGAAATCCCATCAGCTCCCTCACAGATGGTTCTCTGGGCCTTTTCAGCCCCACACTGCAAACAAAGCAAAGGCTGCAGCTGAGCAGAGCCAGCCAAGAGACACCCAGGATTCCTGGCACCCACAACAGAGACAGAAAAGCCCTGGAGGCCACCTTTTGACTAAAATCATCTGTGAAGGAATATACTTTGTCATAGCATTTTCTTCCCTGCTCTGTTTTTTTGGTTTCCAGCTTCACAAATTATCTTGACCAAAATTAGTGAATGCATATGGCCCAACCAAGAGGTTGCTTATTTTTTTTCCCCTCATGGATCAGTTTATCTGAGAACTTATCTGCTCCAGAGATGAACCTTTTTTATTAAATCCTTGAAGTGGTTGACTTTAGTATTCCTTAAAATAATTTTTTAAAATGTTATTTTCTTCAAACCTTGGGCTGGGATTAGCTTTATCATTTGTGCTTTTCAGTATACTCTGAGTAGGATTGTACACAACTTCACAATAACAAATTTTCTATTTTCCCTGCAGTATCATTAGTTTGATACCATATTCTCATGGCTTTACACATGCCATTAATTTCAATCACTTTTTATTTTTTTGTATGAAGTAAATAATGAGGAGAACTAAGTCAAATTAGAGACCAAAGAAAAGTACAAAAAGACACAACCTGACTTTATCTTAATCAGCCTGTATGAAACCAGCAAAAATATAGTATCATTTAGAGGTCTCAGCTGTAAGAACCTGTACAAAAGCAAGCAAGGTGCCTACATGGCACAGCAAATTGCCATTTCCAGCACTTCCCACCCACTTTGTGTTATGTTAGCTCAGGTACCTCAGGAGCAGAGCGGTTAAATTAGCTAAAAAAAAACCAGCAACAGAATCTGGGGGAAATTCCAAGTTAACAGAGCACAGAGCACTAAGAAACTGTTCCCATCCTGAATTAGTTCAAACAAACCAGAAAGGAGAACCAGGAGGCGAAAAACAACAGCACAGCAAAGCCAAGAGAACTCTCCAGCCCCGAGCACACGCAGCAGTCCTACAGCCACGCCAGGCCTCCCAGCCAGCCCAGAGATCTGCCACACCACGTGCTGCAATCAGAATTGCCATGCCTGGAGTAGATGCATTTCTGCACTTTGCAATGTGCTTTGTGCAGGCACCTTCTGTGAGCAGCACAAGAGACCCCAGCGCTCCCCAGAGCTGCCGAGCACCGCCGGAGCCGCTCCGGGATGAAAAGCTGCTCCCTCAAATGCCTGCTCTGCCCCCCTTCCCAAAACATGAGAGGATTTGGCTTGCAGGATTAGCAAGGGCTCTTCCAGCTGCTGGGATCCATCAGACTGGAAACCCCTTCTGGAGCTGCTCCTCTGGCAGTGCCTGGGAGCCCTTCTCCTTCTGCCCACAGGACAGGAGGTTGTTCTGTTCCCACTGCAAATATTATCCGCTGACTGTCACCAAAGGACAACAATACCTGGTGCTCTGTAAACACAGAGATTCTTTCCTGAATCCATTGGCTCTTTGTGGGTGAAGATAAATAGATTTATGGAATATAGATGCAGTGAAATAAGGACAAAACAATACTGAGCAATGGTCGGTACAGTTTTTACCTATCATAAACAAGAAATTAAGGCCTTTGATATACAAGAAACACTCTTATAGACTTGAATCCATTTAAAATGTATTTTGTTTAGAGTCACTTTCAACTCCTACTGCTTTCTTACAAGCCCCAGGACTTCATTTTTAAACAAGGAAGCCTTTGTACTCTGTCACACATCCACAGTAGTAAAAGCCAGATGTGAACTGCAGAGTCTCATTAAAAGCATCGTTGCAAAGAGGTGATGGAAGCTTAGAGGACTTATGACCAAGCAGGGAGGTCTGAGATTCCAGTAATGGTACAAGAATACATTTTCAGAGAATAAAGCTGTTTAATGTGAAACAGCCTTTGAACTTTCGAATACGTGTAGTGCTGAGAGCACCACTGTTTGTAACAGAGTGGCAAGAAATAAAGATAACCAGTATTTGTCAGGTTTGTTTTACTCTACAAATGCTGAACTTAATGATGGTTCCCAGCCAAATAAATCCTGTTCTCCCATAAATACTGGTTCCAAAGTAAAATGGCTTTTACCCAGATTACAGCTAATTCCTCACCAGGCTGAAAATAATTCACACAAATTGGAAGCAAAGGCAGCTCCCTGCTTGGAAACATTTCCACCAAGGACAGCACGACTGAGGCACATTTGGTGGTCCAATAACTTGGAAGGCAGCACCCCTACTCCCATTCTGGGATAGATGGAAAGACCCAAAGGTGATGTTCCACATGGTTCTGTTTCTCTTCTCACGACAATCATGCTTAAAAGGAATACAAAATAAAATGTGGAACCAGCAGAGTCAGGGCTTTAACCATCCCTGGGACTTGTGCTGTGGCCATTCTGGATGTTGCTGATGGGGCTCTCTTGGTAGTAATTAGGAGGATGCACTCACTCTCAAGGATGATGGTAAGGTCCCTGTGAGCACTTTCTTGATTCAAATAAACTCAAGACAACACTTAGGACAAAAACATACACAGGTAAAATTAACGTTGTAAATTCAGCATTCAGCTAGTTAAGTCTTCAAACTTTGTGCCCTGTAACAGTCAAGTTATTTCAGTTAAATAGTCTGCTCCTCTTCACATGAAAACTCCAAGCACCCCTGCTTTCCTAGACAGTCATTTTAGTTCAAATAAAGCCACATCTCCCCCTTTCCCTCTCTCTGAGGCATAAAGAAGACATTGAACCAGAGAGAAACTGGGTAGATTCAGCAGTTCAAACTTATCTCCTCTTTTTGGAACGATGTAAGTGAATTTAATCCAGAAAAACTCTACCATTAATATGTGCTTACAGGCATTTCCTTGAGCTTTCAAGTTTGTAGAACAGTGTGAGTTATCATATCAAAACCTTAAGCACCAGACAGGGAAAATGGGAGCTGCAATGCTTATGATTAAACATTAAGATAAGGTGAGAAAAAAGTTTCATTTTCACATAAGTTCATTTGTCTTCAAAAAATAAGTGCTAACTTTACCAGCCTTCTCAGCACCACTGTGTGACTCTCCTTGTATTAGTTCTACCAACCATGATAAAAGGGATGAAGTCCCATTCTCCTCTTTGTGACTAACAGAAAAAAAAAAGCTATCAGTGATGAAATATTTCCATCTGGTAAACAAAGTGCCAGGGAAATATCAGAACCACTGTCAGTGCTGGCGGCAGCAGCAAGGCAGAGATTTCCATCCAACCTTTGCCTTTGCTCCAGCTATCTGAAGCACTTAACATTTTCTTCTACTTCAGAGCAGGCTGCTTGAAAGGGAAAATAATTCAGCACCGTCTACGCAGAGAAAGAACAAAACTGTATCTTATTACAGCAAAGAACTATTTTTTCCATTAAAATGACTGTTTTTTAAGTTTCAGATATAAAAACTATCCTGCAAGTACCACTAGCAGGAGTGACACAGACAAAAAAAATTACAGGTATTTAACTAGTGATTCAAATCTAAGGATAATAGGACATACATAAAATTTAAACTGAAAATCCTTGTGGCTCTTCTGTGAAGAATTATCTAGATCATCTTTTTAAAATAAAAAAAGCAGTTTACTGGCAGATGTGCATCAGACACAGCATCATTATTGTTGTTTGTTATCTACAGCTTGCACAGGCAAAGTGTATTAATAAACATCCCCCTTGTCTCCAGCACGCTGCAGCTTCTAGTCTGCAAGTGTTTGCATTAATGTTGTGATAGCTGGATTGAAAACCCTGCCCAGGGAGGAGATTCCTGACCCAAATGGCTGGACAAATTCCTCCTCTGAGACTTCCCCCACTACATGGGCTAATTCTGAAGCACCTGATAAAACAGAGACACATCCTTGGGTATGCAGAGCAAGGGAATGCTGCTGACAGAGACAAATTTCCTACCCATAGCACATGAAAGGGAAAGCTCCTGGTGCAGGGGGCCTGATCACAGGGCAGAATAACAAAACGCTGAGCTACTCATTTCACCTGAGCTGGAGAAAAGGTGCATTTCTTTCTGAATAAACGTGGTGTTAGACATGCAATCAAAGGCTGTAATTAGCTACTAATTATAGCAGCCAGGATCTAGTCATGGCATAGTCACTCAACAGCCCAGATTTCCATTTCAAACAAAAGTTCCTGTAGAAAAAATATTTCTGGAACAAAAAAAACAGAGAATTGGCACTTTCCAGTGTCAAGCATCAGCAATTAAAAACAATTATAACCAGAGGATTTGCTTGCCTGCATAATCATATTCACTCCAATCTGTCTGCTGGCTGTAGGAGGGGAGGGTCAGGCAGGAGACAAACACAGAGCTGCACAGGTCAACTCAATTTATTTGGAAGTCTCACTGGACTTCTAAAATAAAGAATCCTTATGGAGAGGGAATGTGTCAGCCACACGAGTCTGAAGCCAAACATGTTTTAGCTTCAGAAAAAAAGATACAAAAAAAGTCCATGATGAAGCACAAGTAGTTCTGGTCACTGTCAGGCATTTGATTAATTTTCTCAAACTGACAAAGTGGGAAAAAAATGAAGATCAAAATAATTGTTAGCAACTAAATAATTAAATATTGAAAGGAGAAAAATAATGTGAGAACAGACTCTACTGCAGGTAACGAGAAAGAGCATGCACTTGACAGTCAGGAAAAGAAAGACCCATCCAGTCCCTGGGGTGACTTTTCCACTTAAATGAGCTGCTTGAGAATTGGTTTCTCAACTCCATTTGTATTTTCCTGGTTCTCCCATCATTTTGCTCAAAACAGCAGCTAGTTTACTGCTTGCTCTTACTTAGACATAAAATTCTAAATCTACTTTTCCACAGAAACTCAAATTCCAGGTATTCCAATTACTTCCTTGCACGCACTTTTGAATGGATGAGCTAATTAACAAATTGTTTTGATGTTTTAATGAGACTCCAGCTCCTCTGTGGATTTAACTGCACAGGGGAGAACAGGGCTGCCATGTTTTCTGTCTAGGTATTATTTGGAGAGAACAAAAGCTACTGCTACATCTTCTTTTGCTACCAGGCACCTCCTTGCAGTCCTGGGAGGTGACCTCCAAGGTTGAACAGCACTTTTTTGGGGTTGTTTTTAGTACAAGTGTTGCAATTTCCCTTGCTCATATCCGTAGAGACCTGGGAAACCCCCAGTCTGGAAAAAGTAGCATTTGCAGCCAGATCTCAGCACTCTTTCTTCTGCTGCTCCTTCCTCCCTGCAGCACCAAGTATTTATTTTCTCGCCTTTCCTCCTTTCCAAGGTCCCCAAGAGCTCTGTCCCATCAATCAAGATGTCAGGCTACATCAGCCACATGATAAAAATAAAAGCAAACAACTCTCCCTGCATATTGTCTTACATTGTCTCTCACCTTGCAGGACTAGGGACTCAACTCCCCCTGAACAAAGCTAAATCAAAAACCTCTCTAACAACTTTGCTACTACGAAGCTCTGCTAAGATTAGGTTTTGGATATAACAAAAAAGCACAACCTAACCCAATAAATATCTTACATTCTCATTGGTTTTCTACCTGTCTACTGCCTTTTACATTTAAGGTGTAATTCTGAGCAGTGATAAGCAAAATTCTTTTTTATTTTCATTAGTCTAGGACCTCATCTATAAATGAACTCCACAGTAATGACATTTTAGTAAAACACCATAAAAAAATAAAATACTTTTTATCCCTACAAGTCAAACGAGAAATAAATCTACAAAATCACATCTTTCAGTAGAGTTTGATGACTCCTGTGTTTTGTCACTTTTTTCCCCAAATCACAAGGAACATCCTTCTCTTTCTGCTTCTGGCCCCCACCCAACCTTTGTGATCTGACAGTTCTTTGCATGTTTATACACAAATATTGCATTTCCTAGTGAACCACTTCAAGCCTTTTCAATATCAAAATGAGGGCCAGCACACTTACTTATGCTAAAATGGTTTTATGACCAGTATTTTCTATCCTTGTGATGTTTTTAACTGTGGAGTACACAGAGTGTGCTGGGCAGGCACTGTGCTTTAATCCTACTGCCAGAAAATGAAAGAATTTCTCACTGGAAGTATCTGGTAAAAGCACACTAGAGACTTTGAAACCATGATTGGTGCTCTTACTGTTTGCAAAAAAATAAGTACAAATGCACACTAATTTGACTTCCCTGACCCTGTTTGCCCAACAGGAACCATCTGCTTCTGTTCATCAGCTCCTATCCACCCTGACCCAAGATCACAAATCCAGCAGCAATCATCCCTTCTTTGTCTGCAATGTCTTTGCATTAACCCGAAGCAGAAGATGAAGTAAAGAATGTTAAAATGAGCTTTAACAATCTATAAAATTCTTCCATTACGCAGTTTATGGCGAGTGATTATCGCTACACTTTGCATTCCCATAATGAGTTACTTTCTTAATAACCTCCTGAGGGCATCATAGAACGGAGTCAATGGCTGAAAATTATAGGGCAAACAAGAGACAGCTCCAAGTCGGTGTTTTCTATTCAACAGAGATGCAACTGGACTGAGCTGGGCTCTGCATCCTGAGCTGATTTCAGCAACGAGCCTGAAAGAAGAGAAGAACTCACAGAGCTCCCCTCAATGCCACTCAGCAACGCCTGTGTATTTTTATCCTCTGAAAGCAGAGATTTGGGACATTCAAACAGCAGCAGACAGAGCTGGTGTGGAACACCAGATTTTCACAAAGAGGAGGAGCTGTGAAAATCCCATGTTCTGGCCAGCACACCATTACTCATCCCGGACAGCTGGAATGGAAACAAGGACCACATGAATCATCCAGGCTGCTCTCTAGGAACACACTGGGCTGCTCTGCACAGGCCATAATAATAACATTTGTTATTCCACAATGGACTTTTAGATTAACTGTCTTATCTGGTTTTACGATGCTGCGCTCGGCGCATTTCAGCGAAGGTAAATCACTTCACCAGCCCTCCACCAAGAAAGCCACAGTAGATCTTCCAGGAAATAAATATTGATCAAGCCTCTGTCATAATTACAGGCTCTTCAGAACATTCCATTTGCACCAAGGAAGTTTTGCCGTTATTGGGGAGGCCCATGCACCTGCAATGCGATCTACTACCTCAAAAATTAAATTGGAAGAATAACTTTTAACTGGAAGCCAGGTTCGTAGGAGCACTGGCCAATATTTATTAGAGCCCTAAATCAGGTCCTTCTGTAAATGGTAACCAGTGAACAGATGTAGCATTATGAAGTCAAACCACAAACAAGGAGATGCTGCAATATGCATAAATTCTCTGAGCACTTAGCTTAAATGTAAATTTTCTAGGGAGATTACAGGTGGCAATGCAACAAATAAAACCTAGGGAACAGTTTTCTCCATGCTGGCTTTTTTTTTTCTCATGTCCAAGGATAGCTGTCACAGAGGTACAACCTCTGAAAAAAGTAATATATTTATATTATGCACAAGGTTAACAGAGTTTCTAAAGCTCTTTCTGTGACTCCACTTTCTCATTCTCGTTAGCTATGTAACAGTTGTCAAACACCTCATTACAAGATAAGCTCAGTTTTATTTCAGAAACCGAGGAACAGACAAATTAACTGACAGCCCCAAGAACAAATTGGTTGTAAGAAATGGGCTCACAAGCTGCTTTTTATAATCCCATGAAATACGTATCTCAAAAAAGCATCATTAATGAATTTTCTCAGAAGCAATCTTTGAAAAATCCTAAGAGGTGAGCAATACAAAATCTAAAAATAAAAATAAGTGGGCATAAACCTGAAAGATCTTCAGTTATTTTTGAATCTCTAGATACAAGAGAAGCGGAAAATAACATAGGAAGGGAAAACATTACAAGAACAGTTCAGATGATAAATGTGTTCATATCTTAAAGGAGTTAATAATTTACAGAATGTTAGAAATAATTACTTGCTTAAGCAAGCTATCCACTGGACAAATTTCAGAGCCATCAGGGATTTTTTAATTCAGTGTATCGGCTCAACTCTGATTCAGAAAGAAATATATTTTACTCTGAAAATAAATTGTAGACACGATGCTGTCTTTGAAATCCAGCACGAGCCCCCATTCTGCTGCAAGAAACGCTTTGGGGGAGAAGCTGTGTTTGAAATTTATTAATGATTCCTCAAGTTGTTATAGAAACGCAACTGCAGCAAGGCAATGTCTAGAGACACGAGCCCCTTTCATGTTCCCTGTCAGAGGAGCTGGTTGCTGAGGTTACCTAACAATGGAGGAACTTGTACATCCAATTCCCTCTTTACAAAGGCCCCACAAACCCAGGGCTTGCCACACAACAATGCTGGCTGAAGCAACCACTGGGCTTATTTATAGTGTACAGATTTAGAAAACACCGCTCTCAGGTTTCTGCAAATAACTGGTGTAGAATCAGCTCTTCAAAGAAGGCACCAAAAGGCTTTTTGCTGGGGAAGCAGAACAGGATATTTCTAAAACAGGCTTCAACTCCACCAACTGCTTCAGAACTTCCAGCATGTGCTAAACTCATTTTTAATTTCGGTAGGACAACTGAGTCATTTAGGGTGAGTTCTTCAAGGCTTCCATGCACTGTAATACCTTCAGTCAGGACTTGCAGCTCCTCTCAGGAACAACTCCAGGGATGAACAGGGAACCTACATGCACTTACCAGGCCTTTAGCATGTTCTGTTTGCTGCCAGCAGCAAAAACTGTTTTTGAATAGCTATTTCTCCCCTTCCAAAGGTGCAAGAATTAGTGAGGAAAGCTGAACATGCAGGGCTATGAGAACAGTGGAGGGTCGGGAGGGGAAGCCAAAGGAGGAGCAGCTGGGGTCACTTGGCATCTTCAGCTGGAGAAGAGACTGAGGGGGGACCTCACAGGAACCTCCAGCTTCCTCAGGAGGGGAAGGGAAAGGCACTGACCTGCTCTGGGGCCAGGGACAGGACCCTAGGGAACGGCTGGAGCTGTGTCAGGGCAGGTTTGGGGTGGATATCAGGAAAGGCTCTTCCCCAGAGGGTGCTGGCACTGCCCAGGCTCCCCAGGGAATGGGCACAGCCCCCAGGCTGCCAGAGCTCCAGGAGGGTTTGGACGCTGCTCGTAGGGATGCACAGGGTGGGATTATTGGAATGTCTGTGCAGGGCCAGGGGCTGGGCTGAGTCATCCTTATGGGTCCCATGAGTTGGTCATTTAACAGAAATAAAGTTTCTTGTTACAAAAAATTCCAACTAAGAGGATTTGAACACCTTGCAAGTGAGCAGGGATGAAACATTGAGTAGAGAGGAGAAGGCAAAGAAAAAAAGAAAAAGGAAAGGTTTGTTTTCATAATTAAAAACAGATTTCAAAAGGAAATCTGTTTAATTACAGTCAATGAGTGCTCTTCTATCAATTTTAAGGGAGCCATGACTTCACCCCCAGACAATCATTAAGTGCAACCAACTACTACATCTTTTTTTTTTCATTTAAACAAGGAGAGAAATAGTAAAATGAAAAACCTTTGAGTCTGGCAAATCCCAGAACAGTAGCTGAATATAAATGAGGAGATAAATGATGAAAAGTGTGCTAAAGTAATTCTTCAATGGGTTGGAAAAACCCAAAACTTTGCTTTCTCAGTCCATGTCCCCAGAATGGTTTTTGCATAACTGGAATTAGAAAATCATGGTTGGGGATGGGAAGTTGCCTCAAGGGTGACTGAACAGCCTCCATGGATCTGGTAAGAAACTGCTACAGCATTTCTGTGAGGTAAGCACACACCTGTGTGTGTCTCACACAACCACATTTACTAGAAAGAGGCAACACTTAAACAAACAGTGTCCAGCAAACCACTTCACTGAGAATTTACCACTTTTTAAGCTCCCCCAGCAAGACTTCTAGACAGCATTCCATTGAAAAAAATAAAAGCTGCAACGGCACCCTGCGTTTTTCCCCTTTGGCCTCTCTGTAGTTTAAGTCAGGACCGCACGAGCTCTGCACGGGATGGTTTCAGAGGTGGGATTTGTGCCAGCCCTTATGGAGGCTACAAAGTGCTTCTGCACATAGCTGGCCTTCCTGTGTGCAGGCACAGGCTGCGGGGCCACGCTGCCACAGTCACTTTGCATCCAACACCCCTCCAGACACACCCAGAAACGCCTCCTGGCTGCTGCAGCTTGCACTGGGTCCCAGCCCCACACACACAAACCAGTCCTGGTCCCAGCACAAAGGCACAGGAAGAACACTGTACCTAAGCAGTCAAAGGAACTGCCCTTACCTAAAGTCCATTTATTCCAAGTGCTGAACTCTGTACAGAATGAAAGAGGCAAGTGAATTTTAAAATTAAGAAAAATATGCTCAGTAGAAGATGTTTGGTTTCACAAAGAAAATGAGTTTTGTCTTTGTCAGCCTTCCCTCTACAGACATACTTTCTACTCATCACGTGTCCAGTCCTCGACATAACCCTCCTGCTACATGTCTCAGTGCCTAAAAAACCCCAGTTCAACACTAAGGAATGCAATTCAGAGCTGTAAAAGATTATAATAAAAGGCTATTTTTCACAGAAGTGGCATAAAGAACACTCAGTAATTCCAAGTGTGTGAGTTGTGTATCATTTCTGTGAATGTATCACTTACATGATTAAACCAGTAATGACACATATGGCTAGAACTGGCAGGCTTCACTTAATGAAAATACTGAAAAATTAAATGCCTTATTTTCATTTTGCTGTTCAGAGGGTGTTGTTGATGCCTCCTCTCCTGGCCAAACACAGTCAGAAATCTGGATTCACCCACAAATCATTACTTGCAAACACCTGAACCATGGACTAGAAAGGAAATTCATCCCAAGCTCTTCCTACTCATTCTCCAATTCTCTAATGAAAAGACCTTGAGCTCTGAGAACAGTCTTTGATTTTCTTTAATGGTTATAGTTCAATAAAGCTGACATAATCCAGAATGGCTTGAAATGAACAAATCTGCTGGATAAGATCCACAGATCTTTCAGTCTGGTCCAGTAAGAAAAAAATTGGTTTCACTCTAATAAAAAAATTGATTATGATCATGTCTTGAGAATGATTCCTTAGCAGAGTATTCCAGAGCCTGGACAGCATGCCTGTAACAACTGCAGTCCCATCCACACAGATGACTGATGATCTGAGAGTCCAGTGTGCCTTCCTGAACTTTATTTAAACTCATCACAGCTACAGAACTGCTCTGGAGTTCTCATGGAACTCCTCTGGCTCTGCATCCAAATGCTTATCAACAGGTTTTCACCAGGCTGAAGCTCTCAGTGCCTTTTGCTGCTCTGCGCTGCAGACAGGCAGGGATTTGGAGAATGCATCTGTGCCAGAGCATCCTTTAAAATAGGTTTAAAATGGTACTGGGCCTGCTCAACCAGAAAGCTGAGCCAGTGGGAGGTATCTCACCTGCAGGAGACTCTGAGGTGTAAATGAACTGGGTACCTGTCCTTGTTCCACAACACACAGGCTACTGCTTGCCATAGCACCAGCACAGGAGGACTAAAAGCTCCTCCTCTTAAGAGAATTCCTGCCACAAAACGTTTTGCAGACTGCTTTTCAGACTCTCCACTTTCAATTACATAAAGAGACTTCAGACTGGGGCCAGTAAAGCTGCTCCTGATTTACAGAGATGGAAATAGAGGAAAATTTAGCAGGAGAGTTCACAGAAAGTTAATTGGCTGAACTTACAGGCAGAGAGAGACTTCCTGCATTAGACTGTTATAGAATATATAGAATTAAGAACAAAATGATCCCCTGAACTTTTCAGCACAACTTAGTCCACAAGACAGCAGAAGGGGAGACAACAGCAAATGTTCAGCTCCAGCACTGGCTGAGTCAATTCCCAGCGTTCATCACCAAAGCTAAAAGCAAAACTGACTGCCAGAGGAAAAAATCAAAATGTATATTTTATAGATTCTCGCCTGCTGCATTCTCCCTCCATCCTTCCAATGTTTTATCCTCATTTACAGCCACCACTGCCAGGTCCTGCAGGTTTCCATGCCTGAGAGTGAGCCTGGGGAAGAGAGAAGGATCTGCAGGGCAGAGTGAAGGTGGCTCAAGGAAGGCCACCAGCCTGACATGAAGTTCCAGATGTCACAACAGAATCTTGCTCTGTCTCACGGTGCAATATTCACAAGAAAGTGGCAGCAGTGGGGCAGAAGGACAACTTTAGGCATGAACTTCTCCTGTGCCTCTTCCCTCTTTCAGGACAGCCTAAAACCCACACCCACCCTGCTGCCATTGCCAGTGTTAGGCCCTCAGAAACTGGAGAAGATCCCACTCTCAAATTCTCACACAGCACGTTGAGGGTAAGTGTTTGAAATTCCCACTGAAGTGAAACAGATGTTGGAATGCAGCAGTGGAACTATGAGTTGCATCACAGAGCAGGGAGGACTTTTCAGAATTATTTACAAGTGTTTGGAAGGCACTACATTTCTAGAATTAGGCCAACTTATAATAAGATGAACATTTTTAACATTAATATAGAACAGAGCTGAAGACTCAGCTCTCCTTTCTATCGACTGTAACACATTTCTCCTGAAGAGGGGTGATGAGAGAAGATGTGTTTTCTTTTGGTGCCAGACATGCACATGGACCTGACACTGAAGAAAGTGTTTCACACTATTCCCCAGTGGCTGCAGCTGTGATCCAGAAACTGATCCTTTAAGAGCATTTAGTCATAACACTGGTACTTTTTGAATAAATCAAATCAAAGTGGCCACAGCATTAGATAAGATATTGAATAATTTTGCTTAGGACCATATTTACTAGGACTAGGAAGAGCCTACTCCACTCTTAGTATAATTTCTTTGACTTTTAATAGGACTGGATTTTAGAGGGAAGGTGGCTTTCTATCTTTTTTTTATCTTTTTAAAAAGTGATACTGTAATTCAAATCCTGGTAACCTTGGAAACAGCCTCTCTCCTCAAATATGTCTGTATCAATTAAAGTAATTGGGACACTCCAGCTAATGGTGCTGAGATTTCAATATCCAGGCTAGTGCCGAAGCATTAGTCCTAAAGGACTTTCAGCTGAGACACAGATCCTCAGAAAAAAAGCAGGGCTTGGAAAGGTTCTGCTCTTCTTGTGAGCATCTGTAAGGAGGATGGCTGGGGAGAAGCTCCCCTTAAAGAATGTCTTTGTGTGTATTCACAGAGCCCAGACTATTCAGTGACAGTGAACTCAGAGTTTATTTGTATGTGTATGTCAACAAATTTCTAAGCAGAGTAGGAAAACAGCATTTTTACTTTTAAGACTGACTAAAAAACTCTACAGATTTACAGAATTAACCTTTTTTCCTTACCCTTTGATAACACGTGAACGTAGACATGCAGACACACCTCAAAACTACATATTCATTAAGAGACGACCTCTGTCCCCACCAGATTTATGAACAAACAATACTGACTTTACTAAAGTGCCTTGGGCTATCCCAAAAGCTGGAATAAATCAGGATTCCCACCTTGTAACACTGGTGGCTGGGAAAAAGAAAGTCAGGAAACCATTTGGAATTTCTCATAGCATCCAAAAGCTGCTTGTTCCTCCTTTATTGAAACCAGAAAAACTTCTTCAAGAAAAGGAATAGCCACTAATGTATTTTGAAAACCACAGACTTCAATCACTCACTCAGTCAGTTCAATGACAGGCATCACCACCTTTCTGCAGATATATTTCAGTAAAACTCTTTTATTGAGAGCTCACCCCCCATCCACAAAAGAAGGCATTAAAAGAAATATTTCTTCTACAGAGGATACATACTGTGAAAATACTGGCATGCAGCAGTGATAATGAAAATTAACTTTTAAAGTCTTCCAGAGATAAATAGCTTTTCATGGTATTTTAAAGATATTTATTTTTGTATATTAAATTATTGTATAGTGGAAAGTGATTTTTAGTAAATGTTTTTTGTTGTTACACAAATGGTAAAGTGACTCAGCCACATCTAAAATCTGTCCCTTCCATCCCTATCAACACCAGAGAAACAGAAAGAATTACACAGCCTTTGGGAAAAATAATCTAAATAATGATGGTTTGAAATTATTAGGACTGCGTACTTTAGTTGTCACACATAATAAGGGCAAAGGGAATAAAATAAGAAAGTCCAAGCTCTGAGAAGTCTTTTCCCATATGAAAGATTTACTGTAATTCTTTTTCTAAAGCACAGATGATCCAGGCCTTCCAGGCTGGAAGGCCAAAACTGCTCCAGCAAATGCTCAGACCTAGGCTAAGGTGCCTAAGTGATCCTCTGATATGAATAATGGAAAAGAAGCGGGGGGGAAAAGCAGGCAGAAGAGTGCAGTAGCTGAGTCAGGACCCACACACACATCACTGCCAGCAAAGGCAGAAAAGATCAGAAAAGTCACAGCCCAGAACTGTTGTTCCAGTCCCTTTGAGATGTGGAGTTATTTATACAAGAAATCTGTAATATAATACAGAATAACTCCATGGACAAGATGTGAAGTGGGCCAGGTCCAAGTCTGCAGCAGAGCAGCTGCCAAACTGGACTTGGACAGCTCAGCTCTAGAAGGCCATTTTTCAGTTTAAAGACTACAATAAGAAAAATCCTGAAATATTATGCCTGTAAAACATTTTGGAAATATGCTGTAATAGTCACTAAAACCAGCACAAATAATAATGCAAGTTTCAACTTGTTACAGTTTGAATATGGAAAACACATTCTAGTCACTGAAAACCCAGACAGGAAGGGTTTTGTAACAATTTACTTTTATAAAGTAAAAGCTTGTAGTTTCAGTCTTCGATGGGTCCAATTGTCCTCCCACTGAAGGAAGCTGAGTTTGACATTCACATCAGCAGCAGCAGAATTAGGCTATAAAGCTACAGCTGCATGTAAACAGCTGTCAGACAATCACATTGCAGAATAAACATAAACCAAAAATTAATTCAGAGTAATTATTTATACAGGCTTAAGTGAGATCAGCATTGTGGATTTTTTTCATTTGGTGAAGATAAAGATTATCTTTGTGTTATTCCCTTCTTTTTGTGAGTAGATGCTGAATACTGTATCTTGCTGTAAAGCATTTCATATTTTAGCCTAAATATTTATACTGAGTTTCATTCTGAGGCAAAATAATTTAAACTTAGTGCTTTATTTTACTAGTTTTACATTAGAATAGAGGTAGTCATAGTCTCAGCAGAGGAGACTTTAATGCTGTACTAAACCCATCCTGCTGACCATCTCTGAGAAGAGGCCCAGTACAGTGGACTGTGCCAATCAGATCTTCCAGAAACACCAGCAGAATTAAATTTACAATAAAGGCTATTGAGACCTTTCCAAGAAAAACAAGCTTGTTTAGTTTTTAGATCATTCAATAAAGTATCTCACAGAAAACACGAGCTGGAATCCAGCTCTGGTGAGACATGGAGGAGGCATATGCTCGTGCAGAGCAAAGCTGCTCAGAGAGCAGCTGGAGATCCCTGGTCTGCAACAACCCTGAGCCCATCTGGAGGGGTTATGGACCCCAAAGCCCCAGGGGTTTCCTTCAGTCACAGAGCTGGGATGTTTTTGGGATGCTGTGCTGGCACAGCCGAGCTGCACGGAGCCAGGGACACGTCACACTGTGGGACTGAAGGGCTCCTCACTTCAGTGAGGACTCTGAAAGGAGTCACAGTGATCACTGCAGATGTATTCAGCACCTGCCAGAGCAGGGCTCTGCTAAACGTAGAGGTGTTCTCTACCTGAAGCAGAATAAGGGAGATCTTCAGGTCCATAAACACTTGAATTTTGTTGCTCTGCTCCAAATCAGGGTGAGATGAAGACAAAACATCTCTCTCTGATGTTGAGAACATGCTCAGAACAGAAATCTTGATGCTCAGCCAGGCCTACACCACAGCACATCTTCTCTCATGCTATTTGCAAAGGCATCTGCAACCTCAGCCTTTGCTGTCTCTAATATTCAGTGTTTTGTTCACTTCAAACTAAGTACAGGATGATGAAAACTCACCAAGCACGATGGTGCCAAAAGAAAAGCTGCACCACCATTAATTGCTACACGAGAACATCAGATCTGTCACGAGCAGTGACATGCCAGGCATAACAAGCATCTCTGAAGTCAAACTCCCCATTTCTCTCTGCCACAGAGCAGAGGATGCTGATGACAGATGGGCAGAGTTAAGCAAGCCGACCAGCCAAAATCCTCTAGCTGCAGTTCACTGCCAAGACCAGAACCTCAGTTTATAGCAGAAACCAGGCATCAGACAGGAAAAAAAAATCTATAAAAAATTAATGGTATAAATAATAAGAATTAAAAATGGAACAATCATCCATTCTTCTGGCACCTATTCCTAAATGTCTCCTCTGGCTCCAGGACTATTCCCTCTGGCTGCATAGCCCTAGAACCACGTAATTGCAGAGCTGCCACTCCACATCACTTAACACCACGAACCACTGAAGTCAGAACTCCTCTCTTCTCACTCTTCTTTATCATCTCCACCTGAACTAGGATCTGCTTTTATTCTGCCATGCTGACTGGCACCAGCTTGGAGTCCCTGGACAGAGAGATTCAGTCATGCCTCATGTGTGTGAGGTCTCCCACCCCTCCTAGCAGGAGGTGATCACTTCTCATTTACCCCATGGTGACAGCACATCTTTTACCAATAATGAAGCTTCCAAACATGCTCAGGGTGTGTGCAGTCAGGAGGGACCCTACAAAGAAATCCATTGTATATAAAGTGGTATTTAAACACTTTGCCCCCATACTGTCCCAAATTCTGCTGGGACAGTTTGTTTCAGGTTCACTCAACGTGAACTTGCATTGTTTCACATTTAAACCTCCCAGTGATTTCAGTCTGAGCTGCGAGTGCCTAGGTCAAGAAGGTCCTCTGTTTTAGTGTGGTTAATGGTGCATCAAGTCTTCTGCTGCCTCATATCCCTCCCTCAAAGTCAGCAGGGCTGAAAAGAGTCTAAGTCAGGGTAATTTCAGTCAAAGTCCCTTCAAGTATCTATCTGCAACATTCACATTTTCCTGCCTATGGATTGCAACAGCAAGTCACGAAGCACTGCCATTTATATAAACTTGCATTTTAAGCTTAAATCTGTTCTCAAGGAAATGAAGACAATGGTTTACTTAAGTATGAGAAAGAATGAGATCATTACAAGTATACTACATCAAAAATGGCAAGAAACTTTTCAAACCTTTTTTTATATTGGCAACTTGTGTAGACTTACTTCACTATTCATTACTATCTGGTCAAAATGAAAACAATCAATAGCAAATTTCTACCAAAAGAAAAACCTAACAGCACAATATCATATTGTGTGCGTTAAATCAATAGCCCTCCTCAGTTTTAATGTAGTTGCTGCAATACTTTAAAGAGAATTCTGAAATGAGTATTTTTTAAACCACAGAATCTCACTTCCTTCATTGTGAGCTGAACAGGCTTTTAGGGAGTGTTTCCTCCATACAGACGAAATTCTCTCTAAGGGCTTCAAAAGGCTTTGCAATTATTAAGATAAATAAACCATCCACGTTTCTAATATGTACTTCACAGATGGGTAAGATGAGAAAGTCTGAAAGCTGCTTGGCCCAGACACAGAGCAAGCCAAGGACTGACCCATGGTAGTGGGGTTAAGAGTTCATTTTCTCTAGAAAAGTAAAACAAGCCTAATGCAGAGTTAAAACCTTGCAAAACACCTGTCACACCAAACCTTCAGAGAGAGTGTGTGAGAGGCCAGAGCCAGCACAAACATCTCCTGCTGGGCTGGGGCAAGTGTTCCTGAGGAACACACACGTCTGTGGTTCTGCTGCAGGGTACAACCCAAAGCCATCACTTCCATCCCAAGGGCTGGGGATAATCTTTGAGACCTGGAGACCTACAGCAAAGCAACCAAGCCTTCCTGGCTTGGAAAGCAGAGCAGGTGCTTCACAATGCTCTGCAGAAGTTCTGCACCTGCCCCACTCACACTCCAGTGTGATAAACCACAAGAAACGCTTCCCAGGAGATTGCGACATCCTTGTCTGAGGGAAAGTCACACACAGCCACCCACCCCTGAGCCTCACAGCTCACAGACATCCTGCAGCATTAAACACAGAAGGGAAGGGAGAAAAAAACACTGCAGCGGATGAAATACGAGCCTGAATTGCATTGGCAGGAAAGGGACTTGAGGAAAGCGCTGGATAAAGCAGGACCTCGCTGCCCCTCAAGTGGGATGGCAACACAAGCAGCACGAGAGGAACCTCCAGTCACTGCCCTCACACAGCAAGGCCTGATCCATTTTCTCTTCCCCAGGACTGTGTACACGCCAAGGCATGGGCACTGATGTGGTTTCTGGATGAGTACAACCCTCCCATCCTTTGTCCTCCAGCTTCAGTGCAGCAAAGCTTTGTAAGTCACCAATTAATTTAGCCCACAGACATCAGAGAATCATTAGGAAGAGCCCAGCACATCTGTCAAGGCAGTATGTCATGCAGGCAAGAGATCTTCACCATCACTAGTTAAAAGAATCACAAGTTTGCTGTTAGCACTGAACAAGGTTAATAATGACCACACAGAAATCCTTTGAAGTAGTGACAGAAATATGGGCCTCCCAAGAAAGCAAAAAAATATGGCCTGCTTAAAACTCCAAAGTCAGGGAATTTGATATTGGACAGGAACAAGCCCTATAAAATAAATCAGGTGGTAGTTACTAAGAACCTGTGTCAGGGTAAAGGGCACACAAAACTCACAGCATGATGTCCAGAGCACTGAGCAGACAGAATGAACTGCAGAGCAGGTCAGCCAGGGGTGCAGGGGCAAGGTAACACACAGTGGGATGAACTACACTTCAGGCATGTTCTGCTTCTGAATCCCAAGGCACAGTGCTACCCAGAGAGCATATTTTAGATCTGTTTGGATATTTATAAGATAAAATGTGCTGTTGCTATACACACTTTAATCTTGATGCATTAATATGTCTATTAAAAACAAAAGAAAGAGATATTGGCACTGAGTTTGCATTTTTGAAAGCTTATGTAAATGAGCATTTATCAAGAGGCCATGAGAGCAATGTATCAATTAATAAGGAGAACTTGCACTAAGAGAATAGTCCTGGTTCAAAAAATGCTGGTTAACCAAGACCATGTCAGAGAAGATTTAACCTCACTCAGTTCTTCTCCCATGCATTCTCCCCCGCTCCAACCTGTGCATCTCCCTTTTCTAAATGTTTAGGTAGACCTGAAAGTTCACAAACGTGAGTGTCTGGATATTTTGAGGTAGTCCAACTGTTTTTCTTTAGACGGTCTTCCTTATTTTAAGGGTCAAGGAAGTGAAAAGAACCATTTCTGGGATGCAGTAGCAATTTTGAGGTGCTGAAGTGCTCACAAATTACCTGACCTGACTTTTACAGCAACATGCTTGTAGCATGTCACCTTTTTGGGGTTCTTTTTTGGGTTTGTTTGTCTGGATTTGTTTTAATAAAGACGGCACCCTTACATTACAAATGCTTATCTAAGAATACACAGGAATTTGAAGAAAAATGAGATGAGGCAGGTACCATCCAAACCTCAGTTTGAACGGCTCTGAATGGATAACTATAACTTTCTGTGATATTTTAATGAGTTATGCTACTCTTCATACATTTGTCTAGATTGCTAGTTAGCTTCATCCTTCACCTCCAGCAAGCTGTCCATAGTCCATGAGAGGAATGATGGCATTTCAGGCTTTGGGGAACCTATTTGCCATCCCATTTCCATGCAGAATGAGACAAAACCAAGAGAATGTTTTCAGCAAAACTGAATTAGTTGCCCAGCCCAAAAAATCCTGAAGTATTTATTCACAGATACAGTTGTTCATCAGCTCTGAAGCTCCTGACTTTATTATGTGCTTGTCAGGATGAATGATAATGCCAAGGGGCTGGCAGGATAATGAACAACTGCCAGGATAAATGGATCCTCACACAAAGCTCTCTGCAATACAAAGATGATGACGAGAGCAACACTCAGAGCTACACCTACAGTTTCTCCTTTTCCATTTTTCCCCATGTATTGTGCAATTTTCTTCTGTCTCGAGTTTACTTGGCTGGAACAAAGGTGGGACGTGAAACAAATTGTGGCAAAATTCTCTAGAGATGTGAAGCACAACTCTGCAGCAATCAATGTATAATTGCATAGTCATGCCACAGATGAATTTGCTCTCCATGCAAAGAATTTAGCAAGCATTGTAATATATTCACTTATTTCACAGTTATTAAGTCTGCCCTCTGATGAACATCTCTCTCTTACCTGCTCTGTTAGCACATTCTCCCTCCTGTTGCTTCCCACACCACATAAAACTAAAGAAAGATTATTACAAGTGGAGATTGTGTGTGAAAATAATTCCAAATTCAGTTCCCAGATCCATTCATACAGTATGACCTTCCAGTGCATGAAAGATTTTAACCACAAAACACAGAAATTGGGGAAGAGAGGATTTAACTGAACTCTCAGCATCTTTGACTGTTCAAGGATCCAGAAAGGATCCACTGCAGATTCAGCTTGGAAAACATCATTTACATAAACAGCCCCTATTTATAGCACAACAAACAAACAAGGATATTCAGTTAAACAAGATTTACACACAATTTCAAGACTATGTTACATAGACAAAGTGCAATATGAGAAAATAAATACTCAGAAAGTTTAACATCATATTGAGTTGGTTTTTTACTCCAACCCCAAAAAAGTTACATTTACAGCTTCTAGATTATTTACAATATAAATGCAGCACTAGATCTAGATCTGCACTACTGATCTAGAGGCCTCAGCAGGAGTTGCAAAGGGTCAGTGAGAAAGGATAAAAGTCACACTGCAGGTGCAGCTCAGATTGGAGCAGGTGTAGAATAAAGAGATGGATGGAGAAGTGAAAATCCAGCCACAGAAATTGCCATGGAATGGGCTATTTCTCCCCTTGTGTCACATTATGTTAATATTACCTGGATTTCCAGTACTCACATGTGAAGGGAACGATGTCAGACAAGCAGCAGATCAGCACTGCCTCCCCTACCTCCTGTCAGCTCTCTGAGCTCCCAAACACTGAGATTACAGAGAGAAAAAACAGACTCAGGTCAGCAACCCTCCACACAAAAGCTCCCCTTGCAGTATGGGTAACAGTGAGAAAAGCAATTGCCTGTGAATTCTGGTTGAAGCAAAAGCAATTAGATTTTACAAAAAAGGAAACAGTAAGAAATAAGTTTTCTTTAAAAGGATAGCACAGACACCAATTCCCCCACTTCAGTACCACTGTGAGAATCTCTCAAGCGTCTGAAAAACAGGAGCAGCCACTTTTATTCCAGGTGGTCACAAAATAGAGTTGGCCTTTTCAACTTTTGGCGTACTAAGATTTATAAGAAAGTATCTGAAGAAGCAGAAAACAATTTTGAAATAACTGATTTAAAGTTTAAGTCAAAACTTGAGGTTTGGAAAGCAGCAAGGATGGAAAAAAAATGAAGAGGGAAAAGGAAAAAAAATGATAAGGACACTCAAAAATAAAATAAATTATAAGAATCACAGGACCAGTGCCTCCAGGGACCACTTCATCCATAGCTGCCTCTTCTTCCACAGGAGATGGGACAAAGCAGAAATTAAATATCTGCCTAGACAAATAAAAGCTGCACTTCCTTTAAGCAAAGTCAGTGTTTTCATTATTTTTGGGGAAAAAAGGAAACACCCGAGAGGAGACTTGAGGATTCAATTTTCAAACAGTCAAATCTGAAATTGACCCAACCTTCACAGCTTCCGTGTGACCAACAAAACCCTTCTTCAACAGGACCTATTTTCAGAGCATTCCAAATCTGATGGGAGAGAAAACAGGAAAGGCTTTCCAATACTTCAAATCATTACTCACCTCAAAATTTAAGAGAGTATGCGAAGTCTTTTTAGGAAACAACTGACCAATGATGCTGGAAAAATCATGTAGACCAAGTTCTTGTTCCAGTCTGACTTGGAGAATAGTTTCATTTGCCTATGGAGGTTCTAGCTATTAGTTTTAGTTTTACAGGGCTCAAATTCTCTTTAGAATTTTCAATTTTCCATTTGTAAAAGTCGAAATATATCAAAAACAAAATAATGAAAATGTAACTTAAGTA
Organism: Anthoscopus minutus; assembly: GCA_013399455.1. Lineage (NCBI taxonomy): Eukaryota > Metazoa > Chordata > Aves > Passeriformes > Paridae > Anthoscopus > Anthoscopus minutus. Next base: position 91,559 of record VWYI01038254.1, on the reverse strand, counting down.
ACTTAAGTAGTCACATACCTTTGCATAGCATTTCAGTTATGGTAGTCATTAGCTGACATATCATTAAATAAAATGAATTTAAAGGTTTCTTTAGCACATATTGAGCCTTCTCCCATCTCTCCCTTTTCCAGGCAGGTGATGATGCTTCCTTAAGATTGCTACAGAAATACAAGAAAGCCCAGTAAGTAATATTTCCTTCCTAACTTGCTGAGGTTAATCACACAACCAGCGCTTAGATTAGATAATCTGAGACTTTTATTTGTGAGTAGTCTCGTATTTTCAGGACTGCATGCCTGACATATCTGAGCAAGAGCCAGCGAGACAAAAAACAAACCTCATCCTGCAACCTCCCTGGGGAAATCTTTATTCATTTTAATACTTGTTCAGTCAGCTGTCTCTGTGAATGACAAGGTTTTATCTCTAATGTGAATGGCTTCGAAGGCTACTCGCATTATCCATTCTTCAGCAGCTGCTGCTGAAACCACAGGGTTGCAAACTTATAATTAAATCCAGCTGCCACTACTGTGAGTTCAGTTCTATCGAAGTGAGCAGCAGTGCCTCGTGGTTGCTGGCAAGGTTCTGCCTCCCTTTCTAGACAATGCAATTAACTCTTTTGCCCCTTTTAGATGAAATAAACATCGGCACTGAAAATGCTGTTAAATGACTGTAAAATAGTATTTATGCTGAGGAATTCTGCTGCAGTCATTACACCTGAGAAAACAAATTTCCAGGTGGATGATGGCTGACAACAAATAGCTGTTTCCTTGAAAGCACTGAAAGGACGCCCAAGGAGACACAAGGCAGAGGATGGAAGGAATTTGCTGTAGGAAAAGTGACAGGATACACACTAACACATCTACTCTTAAGCCTTAAAACATAGCCCCTGGCATAAAGCACATACCCAGAGCCAGCTTGAGAGAATTGCAGACAAGGGCTGGACATGAACCAGGACAGGCACCACAGGCTTTCCTTTGACGTGAAAATAGTTTTTGAAGGCCATTGTTCCTGGTTTAAAATAGATTGAGAGGTACCAGACCTGAGAAGTTGTAGATCCTCCTTCCTGGAAGTGTTCAAGGACAGGGCTTGGAGCAACCTGGTTCAGTGGAAGGGGTCCCTAATGTCCTTTCCAAACCTATGACACAGTCCTGACTGAACAGCTAAACTCACACACTTCTAGAGGTATCCCTTTTTCCCTTCTGTTTATCAATCTGTTCATATCCCTGTGTCAAAGTGTTTAGGTCAGCAAAAATAATTAGCTACCCAAATTTGACTTTGTCAGTCACAGTCCTTGCAGTGCTGCTCAAGGCAGCTCCTCTCCCTCCCTTTGACAAGGAACATTGCAGTGACAGTGCCTCAAGAACATCTCATGGCAGGAGCAGCAATCAGCAGTGACACTTGGCACTGATGCCACTGAAGTAGAAAACAACAGCCAGCCAGGGTTTGTCTGTGAAGGGTTCTCCTGTTATTTGTGCCTCTCTGGAAACACATGTCAGCCCAAAGATTTTTTGAGGATGGGAGGGAAAGTGCAGCAGAAGTGTTTGACCTCTGACTCAGAGCATAGGAAGCTGGAAAAGGGGAGAGCTCTCTGCAGACAGGACAATGAAATGCACAGCAACCATCTCCAGCCTCACTCTGAAAAGCTACCAACATGCAACAAAAATCTTCTTAAAGACATAATAATCTGCTGGATATTCTGCCAAATCAGTTAAAATGCCATGCTGTCTGGATGTTTTATTAATACAGGGGTTGCATCCAGAGCTACATAAGCATTGGAAGAACCAGGTGTTGGCAGAGCTTAGCCACGGTACCTTGGGCTAATTAAATTCATCTGCATTACTTGATCAAAATCATTGGGATGCAGCTCAAATCCCTGAAGCAAGCTGGAAACCCAAATAAATCTGCCCACAGCCACACAGAGGCCATACAGCTGTCATGAGATAGAATCCAGATGTTTCTAGAGACTCCAAGTCTGCTCATTCACCTTTTGTTAGTGATGGGGAGAAGAATGTACCTGCACAGCACCCCTGCACAACACTCAGCTTTGCTGGGACTTACAACCACATTTCCTCACCCAACAGCAAATAAATGCCAGCAGCCAGACAGCAGCTCTTCCCCAGTGATTTTTTACTTTTACCTCTTGCAGCAAGCCCAGAGTAAACAGCCTTTTGTGGCAAAGACAACAAGGGTGAATTCTCTCTCGAGTGGTTATTCTGAGGTTCATTTACTTCTGACATATTTGTTTGCAGCTCCAGCTCTGCTGTCTGTCTACCTGTCGCTTCCTCCTAATGGCTGTGGAGCCCAGGCAGTGCAGAGCCTTTCAGCAGGATGGGCTGATGATTATATCCTGTCATACCTAGCAGAGAGCCAGGCATGATTTTTCAATCAACGTTTTTACCGTTCCTGTTTTAGGATGGCAAAGCTTTTATTCCTCACAGCTTTTTAGTGGCTGCTTTAAAGGGCTTTTTTATCTGGAGAGGTTCGTGTCTTACTGGTGATGAAAGGTGTTTCTATGGACAATATTGGCAAAGAGCAGGTGGGTGTGAGGAGAGAAGCCAAGAAGAAAGAATGGAAAGTTTGGAGGAAGCCATGCTTTCAGGTTTTTTGAATCCTGCCTAGGGCCTTGCTCACAACTGGAATTAATCTCTGAATCAAATGTTATCTATCACCAGAAGAGATAACATCATTTTATCTCAACCAGAACTTTTTTCCTTGAGAGATTACAGACCTCCTGCAGTGATCTGTGCACTACATTTGTCTTCTGCAGGTCTCTGCCCAAAAGAACATCCAACTCATCTTCCTCATGGGTTTCTAACCAGACTTGTGACGCTTTATATTGAGGTGCAATGTTACCTTCCTGTTAATTTGTAGGTATGTATGTCTATAATTGCAATATGCAAATCCCATTATGTTTTAAATGTCAGGAGACCTGTCAGTTGTCACCAGAGCACAGGAGACAGATTACAGAAAGGTGTGTCACCATGAGACCAAACCCTGTCAGGAAATGACTGTTTTGATCGACCTACATGATGGGGATGACATTGCAGATTAGAAACAGATTTCTTTCTTAATACTCAAAACAATTTCTTTTTCTCTTTAAATGATTTTAAAATCTAATGTGAAATTTATAGGGTTCATTAAGGTTTAGGGGTTAAATAAAAATCAAACGGCGCCTTTTTGTTTCTCAGGCTTTCAAGGCAATTATGTCATGGGAGTGCTGAAGGACTAACCCACCAGGGAGGCGAAAATCAGCTAAAAGGCTGCAACTGAAGACTTAACTGCATCTAAATTTTCACTAAATTTTATAAACTACTTATAAACTGAAAGAAAAAAGACATCAGCTTTCCCCCTCCTTCCCATGCTTCTGGAAGGGCCCAAACCAGCTCTGTAGATGTTGCGATGCTTCTCTGTCCCACCTGAGGCAAAAAAAGGCAGCAGCTCCAAGGTCAGCAGGAGCAGAACTGCAGGAGAAGCATCCAAGTGAAGGCAGCAGTGACAGCAGGACACCAGTTCAGCCCTGCCAAGCCCGAGCTGACAGAGGCTGATGACACCCTGAGGATTACAGAGACACAAAGCTGCATTTGCTCTGAACTCACCTGATGGCAGCACGCTCCAGACAGCACCAGGCACCCTCAGGAGATGCAGACTAAGGGGACTAATACAGTGAGAGCAGCAATGTTTCCATGTGAAATGAGATACTGAGAGGCGAAATTTGAAAAGGTCAGCCTTATTTTAGACTATTTTTAGCAAGGGCAGATTTGTCCAGACAACTGAAGTTGGGCTTTAAATCCTAAACCACCTGAAGTTACAAAGGGGTATTTTTCAAACACATGCTGGGCAGTAGAACACTTTTAACACTGAACAAAAATCACCTGAAATAGCCTCTGACAGAGTTTTAAATGTCTGAAATCTTCAGTGCAGGAAAGAATTACAGCAAAGAGATAAATATTTACAGGGCTCACAGATGACTTCAATAAAATCAAGAGCCTCTGCATTTGGAATATGACCAATTAATATTAAGGTTTAAAATCTACACTACCTATTCTTTCACCAAATTAAATCAATTTGCTTTAGAACTGGCTGACTTTAGAGCAGTGGCTACATCTTTAACACAAGACCAAGCATTGCTTGCTGGCCACAACCAAAAGTGAAGACATTTAAGCACCATCATCTGAATCTTGCCTCACACTGCTCGTGTTTCCTGTGTGCTTCACACACGACAGACAGAAAGGAAGTGCCACGGTCTACTCTGAACTTCTGATGAGATGAAACACGTCAACACACCTTGTTAAGCTCTGCTTGCTGTTCAAAACACACTCATGTTTTTGAATTTTACTCCTTGGAAGGGTTTTGGATGCTCCAAGCACACAGCACTGTTATTACTTTGACAAGTGCTAAGAAAGGGCTCATTACCACAGTCCCTAATGCAGAACAAGTGATTGCAGCACATTCCCAGCCCACAGGATGCTCTCAAGCTGTCAAGAGCTCACTGGGGCTCCTTCAATGCTGCAGGAAGGCCCAAAAGCATCTCCACCTTCCTATGTGCTACCTGCCAGTGCTTCTCCATCACAGGGAGAGCGTGGTAGCCAAAAAATAGCCACAGGATTGATGGATCACTGCTCCTGGGAGTCAAAAAAGCAGCTGAGGAAGAACAGAACAGAGGGTCCCACTAGGAGACAGGGTGATCACAAGGTTTCTTTCTGCCAGAGGACAGGTACTTTCCTACCCTGAGCAGCCTCATCAGTCATCTCTGCTTCCCTGGCCATGACAGGCTGGCATTTTACTAATGACACTGAGTCATTTGAAGCAGGAGAATGACTGTGCTAAAACTGAAAAAAACCAAACCTGGTATCTTTAAGATACTATATGCACTAAACTAGAGCAATCTGCGCATAAATTATCTTTTGTGCCATCCTCTTCCATTCTCCCTAAAGGCTAATGGCAAATTCTCAAGTTAAAAAAGTTGTCTTGGGTCAAACTTCTGAGGACTCAGCCAAAAAACAAAACAAAATGCCAAAACCCCTGGCACAATGAGGGCCCAGTGATCAGAACTAATTTACCCCCACAAATATTTAAACATTTTATAGTTTCAGTGGGAAACAAAGATCCACGAAAACTGCAGACATCCCTGTCACCAACAGATCCATGGGAGCTTTCAGCTTGTCATTTGCTGTTTTAAAGAAGGAAAATTTGTAGCACTGGTTCATGGATTTACACTGCCCTGCAAGGCTTGTATAGGTCTTCAGCCTCAAAGAAGAAAAACTTCATCTCTACAAGAGACCAGGACATTAATCAGAAGTTGTATCAAACAGCCCTTTGCAGCAAGAAACATTTCCTAGAGGAAAATGGAAGAAAGCTCTTTTTCACAGTGAAAGAAAAGAGTATTTTTATTTGCAAGAAGATTTATCAGAATTCCTGCCATTTTAATCAATGGTTTAAAAAAAAACAAAACACCTTTGTTTCAAGCATTTTTATAGTGTAAACTCTGATCCACATGGTCTAGGAGGTGCTGACATTTTTGTTTACCATAATCTTTCTACAGTTCAATATCTTAATAGTGTGTGAGCAGAGTGAAGGCAGAGATTGACAGCTAGCCAATGAACTGATGAATATCTCCCTCATAAGCATTTCATTTAGCTACCCATGCAGTGTGCATTTTGCCTTTATATACACCTTCCAATGCTATTATCTTACACTTAATTACTTGGGTCTCAAAGCACCTGACGAAGGAATAAGCCACCATTATCAACATTTCATGTACAACAAAGCCCAGGCAGAGTGGGGTAATTTGCTAAAAGTTACAGCACTGAATATCCAAGGTCAGTGGCAGTGGAAAAGAAAACTCTCAGCAGGTGAGCACTGCACTCAGCAGAGCACACTGCCTTCAAGATGTGTGCTTGGGAAGCACCCACTGCAGTCTCTAATAATCTGCATCAGGCACTGCAAAAGAATTTACAATTCCACTTGTGTGACAGCAAACACTAGTGTAAAATTTCAATCTATCGACACTTTATCTGCTAAACTGCTGGAATATTACATTCAGCTTTCTTTAGAGGACAAACACTATGTCACCATGAGATGACTTTCCTGACAAGTCTTCCCTGGTCATTCCTCACCTGTTTTTAAACATCTTCCAATTAAACTGATTGTCTCAGATAGAAGAAGTACAATTGAGTCTTTCTTAATAATGGGAACCTCTTGCAAAACATCAGTCATGCTTAGATTTTGTATCAGTCAAGAAATTATAAAGCCTATTCAGTTCTCACTCTGGTTTTTTACCTTATGTTTTGAAATCCATCAGGAGGCACTTGGTAAACCAGCAACAACTTGAAATTTGATGACAAAACACTTGAGAGTCAAAACTAACCCCTCATTTTCCATTAAGCAATTCTATGTACACAAGGAGTAAATAAACACACTCTTGTTTGTAGAATTTGGAATGTTTTCACAGGCTGCATGTCCAAGAAAAAGTCCCAGGGCTGAATTAAACAAGCCAAATAAAATTAATTTACTTTCATGTCCAGCTCAGGTGGCTACCAGGCCTTGAACAAGATTACGAGGACAACTAGTGAATATCAATGACACCAGCATTGCAGCAGAATTTATTCTTGGGTTTTGCCTTCTCTCTTTTTTGCTCCAAGGTTTCCCTCCCTTTCTCTGGGACAAATGGGGATCACAACTTCCAAACAAGTTTGAAACCAGAAAGAAATCCGGCTTGCAAGTTTACACTGTAATTGATGTAAGTCTGTTATTTCAAGACAAATTGCAGCAGACAATGCAAGAGACAGCTCAATCTGTTACCAAGTCCCTGCAATGGCTCTATGAAGAACTCGACCATTTCACTCATAAATCTTTCTCCTAAGTTTTCATTGCTGCTTGTATGAGTAAAATAATAAAACTATGGAGTGACTTGTACAAGGGATGCAGTAACACATTTTTAAACACAATTATATTAAGTTTGTTACAGAAGCCCTGACCCTTTAAGCATCTAATCAGGAATATGTTCTGTCCCAGGCTGCAAAAACACTCCATGATTCCTTTAAAAAGCCATTAGCTGCTATCATGCCAATTGTGAATGATCATCTCTGCTGAGATTGCTGTGAGGCACTGGGCTGTCATCAGTCTTTCTGGAGGATCCATCACAAACTTTCTTCAGGACAAAATTTCATTTCCAGGACACTGACCTACTCCCTAACTCAATGGCAAATATAAACTCCACAAAAAGAAGAGCAATTAGAAGATTTTTGAGTCATACGTTCCCACTTACTTCTTAGAGTAATTGAACCTAGTAATATTTTTATACTAATTTCTTGTCTGTTGTCTGTAGTTCACAGCACTCAGGCAAGGAGATCATGAGAGTTGCTGCACAAGAAAAACTTAAGAATTAGCTGCCAACATTGATGACAGAAACAGAAGAAATGCAAAAAGATTGGAGAGGGGGAGATATAAATTGAAGCAATTTTGCTCAAACAAGCTCAAGTGCAGCTATGAAATGCCTGTGGATCCTCCTCTGTCAGGAGACTGACGGGAGGCTACAATACCACAAGTGACAGAAGCCAAGATTACAACCAAGAGCACCCAGGGGCAGCTTTCTGCCAGCAGCTCGTGCCCTCACACCCAGCTGGAGCCTCCCTTGCCCTGAGAGCCACCAGGAAGGACACCTGGACACTGCTGGCAGCTCAGGGACAAGCAACCCTGTCAGCTCGGGGACACGGGGCCCCAACAGCTCGGGGACACACGGCCCTGGCACCTCGGGGACACAGGGCCCCAACAGCTCCGGGACACAGGGCCCCAACAGCTCCGGGACACAGGGCCCCAACAGCTCAGGGACACAGGGCCCCAACAGCTCCGGGACACACGGCCCCGACAGCTCAGGAACACACGGCCCCAACAGCTCGGGGACACAGGGCCCCAACAGCTCAGGAACACAGGGCCCCAATTGCTCCGGGACACAGGGCCCCAACAGCTCAGGGACACAGGGCCCCAACAGCTC
>VWYI01038254.1:35745-83534 GCA_013399455.1 Anthoscopus minutus | reverse complement strand
CACGGCCCCAACAGCTCAGGGACACACGGCCCCAACAGCTCGGGGACACACGGCCCCAACAGCTCGGGGACACATGGCCCCAACAGCTCGGGGACGCACGGCCCCGACACCTCGGGGACACACGGCCCCGACACCTCAGGGACACACGGCCCCGACACCTCGGGGACACACGGCCCCAGCAGCTTAGGGACACAGGGCCCCAGCACAAAGATGTGGCCCCTGCACCAACAGCCCCCTCTGACAGCCTCACATCTCAGCACCAGCTTTGACACTGACATTTTAGAACACGTGCTCCAAAACCCAACTGGCTTTCCCGGCATCCATCCCTTCTACTGAATCCTCAAAGAAAAAGGTACTGGTAGAAGAGATCTCCTTTTTCTTTTGGGTTAAGTGTTGGAAGGAAAGCAATCAAATTTACAGTAAGGTCACACAGACAAGTAGGGAGGAGGGGACAGACTAAGCTTAATAATCATTTAAACCCAGAATGTATTGATTAATGCAGCCATATTAAATCCAAGCTACTTTAGGAGCAATATTCCAGCATCAGCCAGGAAAATTAGAGGCTATGGCTGTTAGTCCCACAGTACATTTCTTCTTTCTTTTGCTTGCACAAATATGATACAAACCTCAGAAGAATCCAACTGGAGGCACCTGCAACAGTTAAGAGGCCTCACACTCTAAATTACCTTGCTTTTGTTAGGCAGGTGAATGGTCCATAACATTCTTCCTGAAAGAAGGTTTCTCCCTTCAGAATTCAATTTATAAACTTACTCCTGCCAGGCTGCGATAGCAGCTGCTGTATAAACCTGAAAATGATGACTACTGGAATTCCATTCAAACCTCAGGAATCAATAGAAAGCAGACAAACGACCAAAGATAAAAGTTCCACCCAAGTGCAAAGAGCAAGGACTGCAGGATACCTCTCATTGTTTTTACAGGGGCTGCAGTCATCAACCTGTGAAACAGAGACTGCACAATCTCATTTCAGCTTGAAAACCTGACCTGTGCCATCCACACACCTCACCCACACAATCTGCCTGCTGGGAATGCCTCAGTTCCTCAGGTATTTCCAAGCAAAAGGAGTCTCAAAAGACAATGTATAATGGCAAGGACAATTTATAATTTGCTGAGATATATTCCATTTGGTAAAAGCTTATTGTAAGGTCTTATTGGAGATTGCGATCCTGCTTACCTTGAAACAGCAGCTCTTCTGTAAGTTAATCGTAACCAAGCTACCTTGGTGTCACTCTGGTTCATCTCAACTCACCCACATAAACCTGTTTTTGTGGGCAGTAAAGAAATACCCAATCACAGCTGAACCGAGTTATATTGTCTGCAGGCAGCACCAGCTCCATTGTAAACAGCTCTGCATTTTATTTATTGTTATAGTCCTTCTGACTCATGCTGCCTGACAGACAAGCCAGGTGAGGACACGAACATATTTGAATTTAAAAGGGAAAAAACGAAATACTTAAAAATCTGCCTTCCTTTGAACAAAGCACAATATGCTTCAGTTGAAAAGGAAATTATCGTTTGCCTAATACAAAAGAAATCCTTTGTCCCAATCACAGCCTACTCTGAAGGAATGACTTTCTTCCCTCTCTTAAGAAGCCAAATGGATGCAGTTCTGTAATTTTGGAGAGCTTTACACAGTGTGTTAAATTACAAGACAAGTCATTGTAGGTTTATCAAATTGTGAGCCAAAAAAGCTTCTCATTGAGAGTGGGTGATAGAGTCTAAGTCACACAGAATTCAGTCTATAGTATGCTGGAACACAGTGAAATGAAAGATTGGGGCATATATTATTCCAGGAATACTATGAAATATTTGGTAGTGAGCTATAAAACCTTCCTACTTTGAGATGCACTAAAAAAAAATCCCATGAACAAACACAGTGGTTCATTTGCTGCATTCTTCACCCACTGCCCACCTGCTTTGACTCAGAATTTCCTCTCACAAAGGTAAGAGCAAGGCTGAGAAATTTAGTAAAAGCACCACAGGAACATTCAAGTTGAGCAGCAATAGGCAGATATTCCACTGGACACCACTGCTGATATTCAATGATAATCCACCAGACACTCACTCATCTGATAGCAATCAAATTAGATTTTCCTCTTGCTTTGTTAAAATTCAATACAACAAAACAAAACGATAAAATTCTGGAAAATCAGAGAATGATCAAATAACCACTTAAAAGTGCATCAAAGGCATCTTTAAGTCAACTTTAATAAAATATTCTTGTTTTAAGAATTACTGTTGATAATTGTGCATTAATGAATAAATATTTATTAACACATGCATTTTATCCAAACACCAGATGCACTTGAGACCATTCCCACTGGACTCACCATACTGGCAGCGAGGGCCCTGGAATCCTGCAGGACACTGGCACACCTGGGATCCTTCTTCAGAGCATTTCCCTCCATTGAAGCAAGTGCCAGCAGTGCAGAGCACTAGAGCACACAAACAGAATGGGACAGAATGGGTATTTTAGCTGATTTTGTGCCAAGGATCCTCCAGAACTGCCCTTCTGACACAGTCCTGTTGCAACATGACCTTCCAAATAAGAAGAAACCCAGGTTTTTATTTAAGTGTAAAGGTTGGACTGCAGCAGGATTTGATATCATGTGTGTAACTACCCGGTTGATATGAAGAAGTTTAATAAAAATAAGACTTAGATATTGCAGTTTAACTTGAAGGTACTTCAGAGGCAGAAACAGGACTGAAAGAACTGCCTGAATCCAAAATAAAATAAGAAAAACTGCCAGACAATAATGCAGGAATGGTTAAAAACCACTGATGCACTGGGAGATACTATATATGTGAAGGGGAATTACAATTCTTCCCTTCCTCTAACACAGAACAGTTTTATTTACAATAACTTAAATTCCACATGCTTGAGCCAAACTTGCAAAGAGTATCAAATATAAAAGAGTAATTCAACTATTTTGGTGCCTTAAAGAATTCAAAGCAAGTCTGCACTGCTCTTTCAGGAAGAAAATTTCATTTTGCCACTGGTGCTCACATACTTTAAACTCTTTTACACCAGAGATTAAAACACAGCTTGTAAACATATTTTTGACTTCTTACAACTAAACAGGTGCACACTAAATATGTAGATTCAGGCTGAAACTAACAGGAATACCTCTCAGGCTTGTTTTTGTTTTTTAACTACAAAGAGACAACCATAAAAGAGAGCACTCTGAATGCAGCCCTGAAGTTGGTAAGAAGATTAAAAAATAAATAAGAACAGATGCTAACTTTCATATAGAAAACACAATTACTGACTAAACAGTAACAAAACTAAACACTGAGTAGGTTGCCATCTTCTACTGATGTCTTGTTAACAGTGGCTGAAGTGCTGCCTTATCATTTCAATTAAATTCTAGGAAAACACCCAATCATGATTAGAAATTGGTGATAGAAAGGGGTTCTCATCAGATGGAGAAGCACAGGGTAGAAATACAACTGCTTCAGTGGCAACAGCAGAAGTGCAAATGCCAAAACCAGTCAGATTCCACAGCGAGTGCTACACCCAAGGAACCAGCGCCTCACAGCAGATTTCTCTGCATAATTTGGGTAACAGCAATAAATTTGGTTGGCCTGTCAAAGCCAGGCTGGCACAAACATACTGCAACAACTCCAGTTAGAGTTTAGACTGTTCACCTAAACTGTTTCATTGGTTGGATTAAAATTAGAGCTATCTGCAACTTTTACACGAGTGCTTTCAGGCTTTTAAAGGACATTTATTCCTCCATCACCAGGGAAATCCCAGTTGTAAATCACAAGAAACAAAATCCTTGTATCTAGAAGTGGGGATTCAGCAGGAAGGCAAGGCGTGAGGATGTCACCTCTTGGTTTGTCACAGCTTTGTCCCAACTCACAGTGCAGACAGCCGGGCTCGTTGTCCCGCTGGGCCCAGCCGGGGCAGCACTTATAGACAGTCTGCTGCTCCATCCTGTACACCTGCTTGTAAAGTGTGTAGTAGCCAGACCTGCAGGGGAAGGAAGGTTAAGAGAGCAATCACAACTCCTATTCCACTCACTCCCACCTCACCAGCAGCATGTTGTACTCGTATGTCATATTTATGAGACATTTTTTCAGCCTCTGTCAGAAATTCTTGTTAAAAACGAAGCAAATGTAGCAAACTGCATCCTGGTAACATCCAGGAGCTTTGATATGCTATGTCCACATAACATTTTGAAGAATTTGTATTCAGGCTAGTCAAAGGTGAATAATTTTTCCCCCCAATCAATTTTGGGTTTAGCTGTTGGGGGAGTCAGATCTCCCATCAGTTCTAAGCATGTGACAGAAACAGAAAGAAGTTCAATTTTTCAAAGTCAATGGCTTGACAGCTGGGCTTCACCTGAACAAGAGCAAGACAGGAACATTTTCTGATAGTGTAAAATCCTGAATCTAAAGCCAGCCACAAAGCTCATGAGCAATCCACAACACATTAAAAAGTCACATTTTCCACTCAGTAATAACAGATTTCAAGTCAAATCTCAGGAGGACACTATGCCCATAACCACACATTTCAGATGAAACAGTTCACAACTACTCTCACAAAAAAGCTAAAGAACTTGCACAAAAAGATTAGCAACAAAACTCATTTATAAGACCAGATGCTATATTACCTTCTCTCATAGCTCACACACCACCTCCTCTTTATGCAGCCTTGTTTCCACATCTTGACCATCCGACTGAAGGACTGAATGCAGGGCTCCTGGTGTCCCACCAGTGCCAGCTCCAACACCGGGCACACATTTGGCCTGGGGGCAAAAAAATAAAGATGATTTTTATTCCTAACACCAAATATAGACATCTAGAGAAATATACACAAAACTATGCTGAGTGTAACAGTTTTGAAACAGGATTTTTGAACACACTGCAGCTCCAAGCTTTAGAAGGGAGCATGTGAACAATGTACTGAAACTCAGGCTCCACACAAGTCAATGAAAGATTTGCCAGATTCAAGGGCAGATAAGATTTATCTAAACTATTGCTAGGGAAATTGTATATTCTGTAAGAGGCCCCCTTGCTATCAGTACCCTCAGGGAAACACATGAAATTCATAAGAGGAAGGATCCTTGTTCTCTGCTGATTATTCCTAAAATAACAGGACCAAAATAAAAGCGCTGCATTGGAGGATATGTAATCTTCATCCTGCTACCTAGCCAGAGTTACAAAAATAGCAGGATTGCAGGAGGCAGAGAGGGTCAAAAGAAAGGTTACATGCTGATAGTTTTGCAGAGATTTTGTCTGCCTTATCCCGATTTCTTTGTCCTGGTATAAATCAGGAAATTCTGCATGACAGAAACCAACAGCATCAAACATCTGGGGTCCAACTAAAACCATAAAGCATGAGGGAATTTTGTCATCTTTGAAGGCAGGAACCTGTTGTGACACAAATGAAATTGATTCACTGATTTCTTTTGAGTAGTTTATAGATCGTTAGTGCAATAATTTAATCACCAATTCCCCGAGACGGCCTGGTGAGGCTTTGCAAGCACAAACCTCAATAACTCAAACACAGGGGGGAACAGGGACTTTCTATACCCACCCGGGCAACAACAGCATTCAGCAGACAAATCCTTCCCCAAATTTCACCCTGAGCCCTCTCCAAGCTAGAGAGTGATCGAGTGACGCCCTGTCACACTTTGCTCTGCCACTGTCACAGGCAGGAACATGACCCTGTGCTAGAGAACCTGGGGGTGGCACTAATAAGAGAGCAGTTCTAGCCCAAGAGCTGCCTGGCAGTTGGTCATCATCACTTCCACTGGATGTTGTTAATATCTCATTCAGGATTTATGGTGCTTTTTATCTCCGAGGCTCCCTATTAAGAATGAACACCACACGAGGTAGCCTTGCTAACAAGAGAACATCTTTCATCCACAGGTCTTTGAGTAGTTTACAAATATCATTAAATTAAGCCTGTGCAGAACAAGAAAATACTATAATCATGATCAATTTTATTGCTGAGCTGAACACTTGGAAGAAGCCCTGCCTGGATTGAATCCACAGCAGTCCCAGTGCTGTGCAGAATGCTGTCACTGCCCCACAGAGAATGGGACATCCAGCCATGTCTCCCAAAGGCACCACAGCTCCCAAGGGAATACCTGGGACATCAGCTCACAGTAAGGAGGACCTATTCCCAACAAGGACACTTCAGGATGAGGAACAGAGCAGACTGAAACACAACCTAAACAGCCCTCAGGAATTCAGGTAGCCCATGTAAAAGGAAGGCAGGAGAAGAATGCCCACAGCTGTAAGTTCTGGTTGTCTTCTATCACCATGGGAAAAAAAAAAGTAGAGAATCCATTTGTACTGGAACACCTGACCTTGACAGAAGTTACTCTCCTGAACTAGAATATCTGTTTTTCCCAGGCTTTAGAGCAATTAGAGCAATCATCTCCATCCTCCTAAACTACGTGGGCAGTGGAATCCCTCCACTTCTTCCCCTCTAAACCACAGTCCATAGTCAAAACTGCTTCGTATTTCCCATTCTTCAGGTCTGCCCTGGCTGCCAACACCTCAAAGCAGAACAGGAGACGGCCACAGCCCAGTTTCAGATTGCCTTAAATTCCTCAAGAAACCAGCCTTCCCCCACATTCCCAGTGTCATCTCCATTACTTAGCAACCCTTCCCATGTGTCCCAGCTACCCCTTCCCTCCAGAATTACCTCCCTGTTCAACATATTTAGCTGAAGTTCAGAGCCATTGTTCCCAAGCCATTCTTAGCACAAAGTCTGCCATTTGTTTCCCATCCAAAGATCTTTGTCTGCCCAAAATCTTGTCTGTTTTTTTTTTTTCTTTCCATTACGTCAGTTGGTCTAATAAAACCCTTGCCTTACTTAGCAACCATGCCTCACTTAGCAGGCTTTTTAAAATGACTCTCCCTCCAGTGAATAGAACATCATGTTCTGATAATTCATGCATATCTCCTTTTATTAGAATTACCCAAAACTTTCCAGATAAAGGTACATTCATATGCATCACTCTTCCATAAATAAAAGAGAGGAACTGACAATTGTTGCAGTGACACACTGAGCCCATCCCACAAGTTCCTCCTCATGTGATATTGCCTGTGATATTGCCATGTTTCCAGGAATAGTAGTATTGACTTCTAGGATACAGTTAATGGGAACAAATGACGCTCACAGAACAAAACAAGCCAGCAGCAGAGTCATATGTTTTTGAAGATTAATTCAAAGTAAGCCGTTCCTCCTTGATGCCCTTGGGATAATTTAAAGGCAGATATCAAAACTGCTGAAGCACTATAATTAAATTGCAGCAATTGCATAACATGTAAGCCTGTGCTGGCAAAGCTGGGAATCAAACATGCCCTCTCCAACAATTCAGCATATTCACAGCTCCCCACACATGCAGTCAACATGGCAGTTTTTAAGCCATCTGACTCACTTGATACCTCCAAACTTCAGAACAGCTTCTGGAACCAGGCTGCAGCTAGTGAAGGTACAATTTAGCACTGTGGGACTCTGCTAATTAGAGGCTATCCAGGACTAAGCTGGAGACTCATGTGGATGCAGTGGTGTATTAGAGAACAGCTCCTATTTTGCTGTCAGGCCCTCTGCATCCAGAAGATATTTCTTAATGGGAGTTTAAGTGTTAAAACAAGCAAAAGACTCCAAGGCATATTATGGGCCATGATTTGATTGATACACCCGTCCCTTAAAACCTTTTTGCACTGGTGCTCTGTGCTGGCCAAAGCTAGCACCAAGGCTATTATTAGCTTGTCAGTCTGACTCAGGCAAGGCAGAAAGCTCTGTTAATATTTGCATTAGGAGACTGCCCTTTAAACAAAGACACCCTACACACTTCCAGCTCAAGACTTGAGATTCTAATGAACAGATAATTAGACCAACACGGAGCAAGAGCAGCACGGGCTAATCATATGGCTGTGGTGCCTGCGAACCACTGCACAACGGGAAAAGTTCAGAGAAAATTAAAAGCGTCTCTGGGCAGGATGTAATTCGTTGCTGTGTTTGGAATTTTAAAAGAAAAGGAACAGATCTACCACAAGATCACAGAATGATTTGAGTTAGAAAGGACCTTAGAGATCACTCAGTTCCAAACCCCTGCCATGGGCAGGGACACCTTCCACTATCCAAACTCTGAGCCCTGTTCAACCTGGCCTTGAACACTCCCATGTATAAAGGTCCATCATATCTCTGTGACAGGGATATTTTCTTTTTCTGCCCAACACCTGGAATGCTGAATGAAGCTCTCCTTCTACCCATC
Organism: Anthoscopus minutus; assembly: GCA_013399455.1. Classification (NCBI taxonomy): domain Eukaryota; kingdom Metazoa; phylum Chordata; class Aves; order Passeriformes; family Paridae; genus Anthoscopus; species Anthoscopus minutus. The sequence goes on along the minus strand of VWYI01038254.1, from coordinate 75,273 downwards.
TAATTTTTCCCAGCTCAATAAAAGAAGCTAAAGGCAGGTAGATTTAACAGTAGCGAGAGCAAACACACATCAAGATATCCCTAAAGATTTCTTTCAACAGCACAAACTTTAAATCAAAACATTAACAAATACGAATTTGGCTGTCTGATTGCAAGTCTTTCCACTGAGACTCTGTGAATGACACCACCTTCTACACTAAGTCAGACAGCTGTTAACATCTCCCTAAAAATGAGATGTTGCAGCCTGCATTGCCTCAGCTGCCGAATTTGCAGCCTGAACACTATTGATCTTCCCATAAATCAGTCAATAGATGAAACCTGTCATAAGGAGCAACTTGCTGGAATTCTGTATTTTCAAAACACTAATTGGTTGCTGCTTCTTCCCCTTATGCTGCTATTAAAAGTTTAGAAAACCACAGTCTGCTCATCCAGTTTTAGTTTGAAAAGATCAAAAAGGAGTTTTCTTAAGGGAACCAAGATTACAGTCAGGGCTAAATTCTCCACTGCTGTGATGATAACTGGTTTTGCACTACAGATACACTGATGTTGATCTGAAAACAGTTGTACACTGCTACAAAGGATTTGGCTAGAAACTTTTCAGGTTAACTGTCTGAATCCCCTCACACCTCCAACATCCCAGCAAAACATCACCACTGTCTTATTAAAAAAGACAAGGTGGCACCCTGCAGAAAGATGTGGCACTGTAGAGGAGAAACAGCCAGCAACCTGATGTTGTATGCAAAAGAGATGTTGATTAAAAGTTTTTAATCTATATTATCTCAATTGGAAAGGAGAAAAAACCAAATTTGAACACGGAAAAAGAAAAATCAGGAAATGGGCCACAGAAACAAAGGGTCCAAAGAACAAGTTATATATATATTTGCTTATATACATAAATTTTGTCTATAGATACATATTGCTTAATAATTCACAGAGGCCAGAACAACAGAAAAGGCTTTTATTTTTTTAAACTGCCAAGCTCCCCTTTCTACCCTTAATCTATTTTAAGGCTCATTTCCCTGATAAAATTAATCAGAACTACCAGAGACAATTAGGACATCCTGCTCCCTTGACCACTAATCAATCCCTGCTCTCTCCTGATCCTGTATCAATATTTGTGATGTTTATAGCCCCTCTGGGACATGGATTGTAAGCACCAAGCTCATTTAGATTAGGTCTCATTATCACTGCTGTTCTCTGGCTCTGTGGATGAAGGTCCACCACACAAGGCTCCCCTCATCCCACAGGTTACTAATGCACTGCTGTGTCTTACTCACATCCTCTCTTTGATTAGATGGAGCAGCTAAATAACATGAGAGTTCCTTCAGCCTTTGTGCCCTGCATCTAGATGAAAAGCAAATCAATAGGAGATGATTAATTACACACTCAGCTATTATAACAACAATAAGATTTTTAGTTCTTGCCGCTATCAAAGTGCAGCGCCTGTCGTTTACCTTCTACTTAACCATCCTCCTCCCTCCCCCAGGACAGAATAATCTATTTGGGTTGGCAAGAAAAGCAGAAGACAAACATGCACATCCAGATCATTTAACTATGATTGGCCAAGACACTTTTTGTTTTCCCTGCATTTTAAAATCAGGGAGTGATTTTATTTTTTTTTTCAGTGTCATGCAGATTCAATCCCCAGCAACATCCAGTTTTATATTTTGTCTGCTACATCCAGGAGAGGACCAGCACCACTGCCAGCGACCAGGAATGCAAAGCCCCAAGCAGCACAAACACTCAGCTTTACAAATTTAAGGACGAGTCCCAAGCATCTCCTTCTTATTAGAAAACCATCTGGGACATCACATAAAGGAGGCTTAGAAATAGTTGGCATGCACTCATTGTTAAGACAGAGCACATAAGAGTCCAAAATCCAGACTGAAGCGAGGATGTAAAAGTGTGAGATGGGAGAGGAAAGCCCAGCAAGGCTCCAGGTGTAATTTCCCATTCACTGCACCCATTGTCATTGCCCTGCAGAGGAGGGTGCAGCACAGCTCCCCCAGTAAATCTGCCAGGTGCACACACCTGAGCTTCTTCCAGCTGCAAGGCACAAAGGGACCTGGTGTTACAATATTAACATAAAAATCACTCAAAGTGCCACACCACTTTGTCATGAGGAGAGAAATCTCACTGGTTTACAGCAAGTGCCACGTTGTTTGACAATTAAATGAGTCAGAAAGAACTGAAATCCTCAGTTCTGTTTAGGCAACCATATCTAAGAATTGTTAACTGCTTTTTTTGGTGGTTGCCAGATTTTCACAGGTTCAAAGCAAAACTTCTTTTTTAAAGCTTACTTTTAAAATAACATGTAATATATAACTTCCAGTCAAACTGAAACCAACATGATTACATCAAATGTATGCATTAGATGGAAGAAAAATCCCTGTATGCCAACATTTTAGGTGTCAAAATATTCCAAGTCTTTTATTCCCACATAAATCATTATCTTGATAGCAATGTCCATTTTTTGAGGGGTTTTGTTTGGTTTGGGGTTTTTGCTTGTTTGCTTCAACATTGAGAAACTTGGTTAAGCTAAATATTTAATTAATTTTAACCACAGAAAAACTAACATGCAAGCATTAGTGGATTAGTGTTAAGCAGCAGCAAACTAGAAGGGAGAAAAAAAATCTCAATTTATATCTTTTGGATTAGAAACTTCTAAATTCTAAATAACCCACAGTTCCTAGTGCTACTCTACAGAGAAAGATGGACAGGCTTCAACTCACAATTACAAGACATAAGCAGGGTAATGATGAGAGAGGTTTATACAGCTGTATTTTTCACCATTGATGGTGCACTGGTCAGGCAGCGAGAGCACCAGCAATTACAACCACTGAAGGGTTGAGCTGTAAAAAAACTCACTTCCTATAGAGGAATATTCCAATCTGAGAAAACCAGGCCCAAAATACCCAATTGTTTCATAATTTATGGGGATTTTTTTGTTAAAAATCAGTACAGAGCACCCTATAAAGCCTCTTCTCAAGCACATCCTGAGATATTATGTTAAATTTTCAATATTGAATTAGGTTGTGTACATAAAAACATGGTCTTGGCATGGCATTCTCTTCTAAACAAGATTTTGTGCTGAATTCTGCTCTGACTTAGAAAGGGAAGACAGCAAGGTGTTTCTACAAAAAACACAAAACCAAGTGTCAGCACTCCAACTTAACATTCCCCTTTCCACACACAAATATTCATCCACAGGTCAAAGGCAGAGAAATGGGGCTCAGTGTGCACATTAAAGCCCACATCATCTCACACCAAAGGCAGAAATATCAAGTTCCCCTCTGGAACAATTAATGATTAGTTTTAAACCAAGCCTAGCCTGGAATCCAAAGCACAAACTACATATGTTCAGTACATCATTCTCAAATGCTTTGATTTTGCAGTAATGAAAGGAAATTTCTTTCTCCTCAGAAATAAATTAAAAGCAATAGATTTGAGGGGGAATGTAAGCAATAACAGGCTTGAATTTCAGAGGAAGGAAATCTATTAACTGTGTTCAAAGAGAGAAGGTATTTAATTGGTGAATAACACAAGTCTGCAATATGGGCTGTTAACCCTCTGGGAGCCAAAGCATCACTTCCACCAAAGTTCTGCTGAAAAATCACCTCGAGACCAGGTCTGCTACCACAGATAATCTCATTCCTCCTCACCAGGGGTTCCTTCAAATTTATTAAAAATATTCCACAGCCTGTCATACCCAGATCATGGCATGCCTGGAACTAGGCAAAACAGGCAATGCTGGATATAAAACAGTGCAGAAGAAAAGTCAAAGGAAAAACCAGGCAATTTTCCCAAGAAACACATTTCAAAGCACATTAAGCAACTGCATAAATAACTATAGCAACATTCCATAACAATTGCACCTAAAGAAACCTGACAAGTTTTTTTTACCTGAATAATGTAGGAAGTCAAATACCATTAAAAGTGAAGGGGCCTCACCTTACAGGTGCAGTTTTTAGAATCATACGGTATGTGTAAGCTACTGTGATCATGAACAGGAAATTTCTAAACCTCTTGTGAGATCTAGAACCATTTTATGATGCCTCTGATACAAACTCAGGAATTTCTAAAACTGCAAAATATTTACAGTTCAAGTTCATCTTTGCTAAATATTACAACCTCAGGCTATCAGATTTTATTATCCTGTCTTACAGCTATTTCAGGGTTTAGGAGAAAGTCTTGATCTCATTTTTCTCCTGAAGAGCAGAAAAACGTCATAAATCAGGAAAAGTACAGCACCACTATGACACTCATTCATTATCTTTAAGTCTCCTGATAGTGAATATACTGGGGCAGAAAAAGAGGAAAAGAGCACTTTGCCATCTGTTAAAAGACTGGATTCAAAATTAATATTCCTCTAGAAACTGTGACACAGAAGCTTTAAGTGCAAAGTCTTGAGAAATGGGATTCTGTGCTGTGATGCTGACCAGCAGGAGCTCTATCTGGTGGCAACATCCTGTAGTGCACAGGCTAAAAAGACAATTTTTATTCAGTGTGATGTTCACATTCACAAAGATGAGAAACAACTCAGTCTTCAACTGCAAATTAAAGGATTGGGGGAGCAGGGACGGGGAAATGAGGGGATGAAACCACCATAAAATTTTATGGTAAAGCATTTAAACCATGCTTACTAAAATCACATTATCCAAGCCTCAAAGGCTGGAGTAGCTGCTGTCCAGGAGTAATGAGGGTTTACTGCAACCCTATGGATTCTGAGCAGACAGGAATGGGAAGAGGGGCTTGAGGTTCCAGCTGAGAACAAGTTAGGTAAAATTCAGTGGCCTAAATCAAAATTTGTCAATGACTCAGTTACCAGCATCATTTCAGCCAAGGTTTAAAGAGAAATACTTAATCTTACTTGATGTACAAATTTAATACAAAATTAAATATGGTAGAAATTTAAATGCACCACTAGCAAACCAGGTCCTTATTTTCACCAGAAAAACCTGCAAATTTTTTCAACTACAAAACCCATCCAAAGAAATGGAAGGAGATCCACTACATTATTCAGTTCAGCTCAAAAAAGTAAACGTACTTTAAGCCCTTATTAAATGCTAGAAAGACAACCTTTCCTCACACCTGCAAATTGACATCACTGCAGGAGAAAATAAAGTATATTGGCTAAATAGCCAATACATTGAGACAATTTCTCACCAAGAAATGATTACACAATCTACTTTTCACATCATTTGGACAGTATTATAACAAAATTTCAGGCTCCAAGTTTAAGTTGTATCTCCATATACTTTATAGAAGCATTTCTCATTTTGTTTTTTGCATTGCATTCCAAATATTCAAATTGACATGCAATTTGTTCCACTGTAACAATCACAACTCAGAGGCATCTCCTCGTATGGAAATGCTTTGCGCAACAGCAGTTAATTCTTGAAATGCATTCCATCAAAAAAAAAAAAAAGGGGGGGACTTTGCCTCTTTTAATTATACCTTGAAAGGAATTTTTATTTATGTCACTTGAAAACAGTGTGTCCACAGCCACATCTGTTTGCAGTGCAGCAAAACCAGCCCTGTGTCATTGCACTCAACAGCTGGTACAGTTGAAGGGCCACGTTTACTCGAGGTTTGCAGATGCAGGTATCATGTGGATGCTGGATTTTGCTTTTGGGAATGTGATTTATCAGGAGGAGCACAAGAAAGCCGATAGTGCCCCATAGAACTGAAGAAGCTGGATAACAGTTATTCATCCAGGAATCTGACATCCAGGTGTTCCTTGGAATGCAACCAGATTGCTTATGGATAAAGTTAAAATATGCAGATACAACATGTGAGCAGTAAAGAAAAACCCTAAGCAAAACAGTTTTATTGCAAGAATGGATCCTCTAAAAGCAAAGCAGCCCCTTTAGATGTCATCCTGGACCTGCAAATCCACAGAGTGAGTCTTAAGGCGCTCAATGCTGACAGGAACAAAACTTATCTCCTGGCTTTTCCAAAGAAGCCCTCACTCCTCTCACCTGGGAACAGAAGAATCCATTCTTGAGCCCTGTCCCAGTCCTAACTGTGAAAGGTGATATTTATTGCACAAAGGGGGTTCCCAGCACATACTTCATTACCACTCCTGCCTCTGCTCTGTCCTACATCCCTAACTAGGAACAGACATCTGTACTGCTCAAACTCCCAGGAGAATGTGTCTCTAGGAGAGGATTTACCACTTCTGACAGCAAATCAAGTCCTCTTCTCTTGGTTCCCATTTCTGCACTGTCCCATGGCTACCCCGATTTCTGTGAAGCCCAATGCTGCACGTGAACCCAGTGCTAGATAACCACACATCACCCTCACATTGTCGTACACACCCCAGTTTTGGGCTAGAGAGCTCACTACAAAGAGTTAAAAATCTGCTTTTTATCATGAGACATGGCTCATTCCTTATTTAAAGGCCAAATATGCTTTACAGTGAAAATGGCTTATCTGCTCCCTGGTCATTCCAGATCCTCCATTAGAGGATCATCAAGGGCTAATTGTATGGAAAAGCAGTTGATAGAAATATCTCATCGTTCTGTAATCTGTTCTACATTAAATCTCCTCAGGGGGCTTGGAAGCAGAACACCAACATCCACACAGATCCCTCACATTTCTAGCTAGGAGCAAACGCTCAAGTTAGCAACAGACTGAAAACAATTATGAAGAAATCCTGTACAGCCTCAGCCACATAAGATCTCAATCAAAACAACAGCAAAGAACACACTCAGCATGCTGTGTTCCAAGAGATACACTGGCTGTTCTGATTTCATTGACTGCAGATGACCAATGTCAAAAGAACAACCCAGAATTGTTAGAAAAAGGTGATTGATGAGAAGAATCCTCCTGGGCATTTCACTGTTTCTTGGTGCAAGCTGGCAGACTCACTGCCAAAGGAGTAACACCTTGCCCTTCTGCTTACACCAAAGGCAAAGTCCCTAAATAGCCAGAAAGTTTGGAGTAATACTTATCCTTGCTCCAGCTCAGGAAAAGCAGGAAGAATGGCAGTAATTTTAGGAATATGACTCTTGGGAAAAGCACGCAAGGCTCTGACAGAGGGGTTTGGGTGGCTGTTCTGGATTGCTGCTGGCTGACAGTGCACTGCTGCTCCCACTGACTCCAGCCCAGCAGCAACATCCTCACATAGCATCGTTTCCAGAAGGGAATGTTTCCTCCATTCTTTCAGTGACACAATCTTTGAAAAGGTAAAAGCAAACAAAAATTGTTTGGAGGCAATTCACAGTTCACAGCACTTCCAGCTTCAAAAGTGCAGAATCATAGTTATTACTGATGTCAAATGCAAACAGATTAATGTAGGCCAATGCTATTCCTCCTCCTGATAGAGTAATTGCTCAGAAAGCAAGCACAAAGCATGCCTGAAAGAAACACAGAACACTTTTAACAAAGGAAAATGTTTTACCACAAAATGAGCTTAACTTCTCTAAGCACTGTGATGGATACTTCGTGCTCCAGCAAAATGGAGTAACACAAACCACCTTAAAAGCACTTCTGGTAAATACCATGTAAATGTGCACTGCATAGAGACCCAGTGAGCAATAGGCTTGGAAATCTCAATTTTCAGACAGAATAAAGAACTAAACAGAAAGCAAATACAAGACATTAATTATGAAAGAGTGGGATGAAGTTGATGAAGATAAAACCCAGGAAGATAAGAGAGGTTAGAAATTAGGGTATACACAGACATTTGAAAAGGCTATTGTCAGGCTGCTTTGAGAGGTGGGAACCAGGGGAGCACAACAGTCCTCAAAGCACAAGACAAGAAAGGTACACAAGGCAGGAAACAGTTTCCAGCAACACTCAATTCCAACACGCAAAAACTTAAACCATAGGTTTTGTGCATGCGGCCAGCTACTCTCCTGTAGAACCTGACCAGAAAACTACCTCCAGACACAAACGTTCCGCTGCATTTACAACAAAAGGCATTTGTTGCTCATGCCGTGCTGAATCCCTCGGAGAAAGTTCCCCGGCTCCGCAGCAGCCGCACACGTGCGGCCCCGAGTTCTTTGTGCGCGCTCCCGGCCGCTCCTGGATGCTCCCCGCTCCTGCCCTTCCCGCACGGATCCCCAGCTGCTACCCCGATCTTTGTCCTGCTGCTCTCCCCAGGCTCCCCAGGCTGAAGGCGAAGGCAGGAGCAGCCCCGGAGCTGCCTTCATCTCCCGTGGCAAAGCTAAGCCAAGCCAAGCCCTCCCTCCGCCCCATCCAGGACAACTCTGCGGGTCCGGGAGCTGCGCTGGGGGATGCGCGGAGTTTCAGCGCACCCACCCAAACTTTCCCTGCCGCCCCGGGGCCCCGAGGGGCGCAGGATCCCTCCTCGCACGGTCACGGGCGGCGTGTCCCGGCCGTGCTGTCCCCCCGAGCCCCGCACACTCACATGCCCCGCTGCAGCCGCGGCTCGGCGGCCAGAGCGCAGCCCGGCAGCGCGGCCAGCAGCACGGCCAGCAGCACGGACAGCAGCACGGACAGCAGCGCCGGCCCGGCTCGCATGGCGCTGCCGGGAGAGGGAGGATGGAGCGCCGGCTGAAGCAGAAGCAGCAGAAGCAGCAGCAGCAGCCCCCAAGTCATTTAAAGCGGCGGCTCAGCCGCGCCACGGGAGGGGCGGCCCCGGCCCGGCCCCATCCCCGCCCCGCCCGGCTGGGCCGTGTCCCGGAGCTCCCCTCGGGAATAACGCTGGATTCCCGCCTGCCAAGGGAGCTTGTCCTGCTCCGCATCCCCGCCGGGAGCGGCTCGCGGGAGGGATGAGCAGGAGGCTGTTTTCAGTGTCCTGCAGGGATGCGCAGCCTCCAGCCCCAGCGTCCTGCTCTCCCTTCCCTGCCAGGATGCCAAGCTCGTTCTGCTGCACTGACAGAGACCTGTCTTGGCTGCTCTTTATTTCCTCTGGTCCTTCTTTGTTCTGTACAAGATGCCCATTGAAATCATATCTGAGCACTTCTGAGAGGTAACCGTGAAAATAAATGCATTTAACATCTTGAGGGAGGGATAAGACTGCTACTGCTGAGAGTTAGTGACAGCAAGAACATAAAACTGGGAACTGAGGAGTGGTTTTTAAATCCCAGAGCTTCCTGCCGTCCTCTAGACCATCCTCTCATCTTTATGATCTCTCCAGACCTTTACTGCTGGAAAACACAACTCTTTCCCCTTTACTGCTGAGAGAAGGGAGACCAACTGACCTGGAAAGGGAGCTGTGCATAGTAGCAAATAAAAAAAAAATTGAAGAACACACGTTAAGGGTTTTATGATCTAATGCAGGTCTCCGGGTGCATTACACCAGTTTCCCTCTCTCCAGAGAGCTGTGACTAACCAGGCACTGGGCTGTGAACAGCAGATGGGCCCTGTGCCAAGCACTGCTAAAAACCGCGGTTCCTTTCCACTCTGATGGAATGGGCTTGGTCTCCACTTGCTCCAAGGTAGCTCCTGCACAAATCTGTGACAGACACACCTGGGTGGGTACACCAGCATCCTCACCAGTCAGAAGTCAGCCTCTGTTTTACAGAGCATTAATTTATCTCCCTTCCAGCCCTGTAACCTGATACACCCGCTTCTCATTTTACACACACTCTTTACAAGTGGTTTCCTGTACGGTTTTTATTTTCCAAGGCCTTTGCTGAAGTAGGTAAACATTGACCATTCATAACAAGAAGACTGGTTTTATATTGTTCGTTGCTTTGAAGCTTGCACGGACATGATCCCTTTGAGATTTTATCAACTGATTTCTTTTTCATGGGGAAGAAAACACACAGCCCTTATCTGGCCTAAGAACAGAATAATTGTACTCTGAAATTTCCAATGAATGGCTGAGTCTTTCTTGTGTCTGGAGTAGTTTTAACTCCACAGGACCTTGTGTTGAGCTAATCTCATTATCTCCCGCAGAGCACGTAGTTTTTAATCATTTTATTTCTTAAACCCCAGAAAATCATTCTTCCTAAAATAATAGACGTTCATTATGTCAAGGCTGAGCGTTCATTATGTCCTGTGATGTCATCACAACCTAGATTATTTTCAGGATCACCTCACAGTAAAATAGCAAAGAATCGCATTCCTCAGTTGTTGGGGTGTTTTCCAGGAGAGGTAAATTAGTCTTAAAAAAATACTTTATTTTTTTTCCATCTTAAGGAACTTAAAACTATTCAACGTTGTTCTTCAAAGCTGTATGTGATCATTACGAATTGTACTCAACATTTATTAATTATACCCAGTTGTTAAGGATAATGGACCAACAACATGCAGACGGGGAGGTACTGAAATGCAGAGTGAAGGCCACTTAATAGATGAGACCTTTGCCTGGGAGGCACACAGCAAAATGCAGCTGCAGCCAAACTCCAGAGTAAAAACCCTTCCTGCTTTCTGGGCAGGAGGCTTTAGCTGCTGTGACCTTGACATTGTCCCAAGCTCCAAAGCCAACCCAGTCAGTGCAATGTGTTCTTTTTAAAATTATCATCTAATGTTTTCTTCTCTGCTGTGTTTTAATTGAGAATATCCTGCAGGGCTGTTGACTTTAATGGGACGATTCCCGTGGGTAGAACTGCAGCATTGGTGGAAGGAGTTTCAAAACCTCCTGAGATAATTGATCTGCTGGGATCCCAAGTCAGTTAAACCTTCAGACCTGACACAGAGGTAGAAGCTGACTCATTTATTCCAGTTCTTGCACTGGGCTCTGGTGAAAAGGGCACTGGAAGCAGCATTAGTGAATTCTTTATATTCCACATCCTTGCTATGACCAACCAGGCACGTCCCTGCTGCCCTGAAATTTATTTGCTACAAGTTCTGCATCTTTGACCTCAGCATCTACAAACACCCTGGCCTCTACCAAAGCAGTCACTGGACATGTTGACCAGAGCTCCCTTCCTGACTGGGAAAAAGAGTAAATTAAATTGCATCTTGCTCAGCTAAACCAGCTTTTGAGCTGAGCAGGTAAAGTGCCAATTCCCCTTGGTGGCTTTGTGCAGTTATAATGGGATGCAATTGTCTGGAATCCAAGTGGTTAGGGAAAAAAAACCAGCTTGGGCCCTCCATCTAGTACTGAAGGACTTTCTAAGGGAAGGAAATTGCATTATTCTCCTCCCTTGTTGATCTGAAAATTGTTCTGTCAGATTCCAGTGCAATCCAAATTCAGCACATTATTTACAACGCTGTCCAGATCGTGAATTCTGTAAAAGATTTGGTATCTCTCACAATGTTCCATCTCATCCTCTCCACTTCAAGGCATATTTCCCCCCTCATTAGCATTTTAATTTTGATGTATAATTTCCTACAAACAGGCTGTGACAGTTGTTGTGTATCCCCAAGCATGAACGAGTGTTGCCCAAAACTTTGAGTCAGTGTCACACCATCCTGTTCTATTTTCATTTTTCTCTCTAATTCTCAGTACCTCCATTGCCAGTCTTTTTAAATTGTAGCTAGTTACAGGATTTAACAGTCCCTTCTGATATAGAGAATTTTTCGTGCAGAGATTGTAATTAGGAAGGCTGAGCTCTGTTCTGTTATTAGCAGAATGGTGATTTTTGGAGTGGTGGGTTAATTGCTAATAACCATATGCAATGCTTCTGTCAAGATGTTTCCCATTACAGTAATTAACTTAGCAGCTGGGGTAACAGACATTTACCATTTGTCTTCACAGTATCCCTGATTTAGGATTGTTCCAAAACCCTTTTTGGGCTCTGTTTGTTCAATTCCCAGGTGTAAGATGAAAAAGAGGGGAAGCTGAGGAGGGAAGGTCTGAGAAGAATAAGTTGCAGGGATAGTACCTGTTTCAGTTTTAAAGTGTTTGTCAGTGTATCCTCAGGAATTCTGGATTTTTCTTCACTAATCTTAGCCTTGGACCATCCTTTTCATCAGCACCAACTGAGTGGAGAGCATGGCAGAGCAGCCTAAAACAGAGAATGTTTTTAGAAATGATTACTCAGCTGCTCAAATTAATCTGATCATTATTGAGGATTTATTAAATGAAAAGTGCAGAATTTTTCATTGCCTATTCATATCTTTAAACCTCAAAATCCCTATGGCAGGGGATTTCTTTCTTTCATGTTTTGTAGTCAACTATATAGATATAAACATTTTTTGTTAATTACTTCCTTTCTGTGCTGTCTCACTGGAGTTCCTTCCTTCACAGAGCTGTGCCAGAATTACAGTAATGTTATTAAGTATATGGCCAACCTGAAAGTTGAGAAGAAAATAAAGTTATTCTCTGAAGCCACATCACGTGGCAGAGCAATAGCAGTTTTGCTGATTTAATTCATCAACAGAATATATTGAAAAGATTCATTTTGTTTATGAGTTAAGTTTTAAAGATTTTTAGGACCATGATGCCAGATATATCCTTTTTATTTTTTTCAAAGTTTTTTCTAGCCAGAGCAAATTCTGTACAATGCTACATTAAAGAAGGTTTGTTAATACCCTGAAAGATGTAAAGCAGCGTGCCAAGGGCACGAGAAGCTTTCTCTGTTGCAAGGAATTGGCTTTGCTCCACTGCAAGGAATGGGGGAATGCTAATTTACAGCAACTGAGGATCCAGCCCGTGTTGTTAATCATAATTATGGACTTATTTTGGGTGGTGCATTTTCTAAAGTAGTTGGGGGAGACAAGAAAATTAAGTTCAAATTATTTTCTTCCACAGGAGGTAAAAGTAGTACATAAATAAATACTTGGTGTTGCAGTAGATCTTTAAAGCCTACAATAGTTTTCTGGCACTGCAGCATCCTGTGATATTTTTTCCTCTAGCACATAATAGTAAGTTTCTGATAATAGTGCTCACAGACAGCTTTGATTATAACCACTTGTCAGGGAATGGATAACTAGGAAAATAACACCATATTCAACTGTAAAAAATGCTGCCTGGAGTACATTAACACAGTGATAATTTCTGCTAATAGCAGCCTCCGAACCCCATCCATTAGCTTTGGATTGCAATTCCTGCTTCACTTCTATCTTTCTGAGCATTTCTGCCCTCTGACCCTCTCTCCCATTCCTTGGGGGCGGGAGAGCCATCCACAGACACCAAGAGCAAGGACAGACTCGCTGGGTTTGAGCAAACTGGTGTGGACTGGGGACTGGGACACGGCTCGTGGCTCCTGCTTGGGCAGTGGTGAGGGGAAGGGGATGTTTGTTCAATGTTTGCATTCTGTGGGAATTTTCCGCCAGCAACCTACTCCATCCCCAGCCACCTCCTCCCTGCCAAACCAAGTCACCAGCTACTCTCTCCCAGTGCAACAGGAATTTAGGTTTTCATTCATGATCCTTAGGAGGAGAGGGCAAGAAGGGTTGGAAGGGAAGGAAAATAGAAAAGGTCTGAACAATTCAACCCTGTAGCAGTGGAATCATAGAATCACAGAGCTGTTAAAGTTGGAAAAGGCTTTCAAGATCATCAAACTCAACTGTCAACCCCCACTCCATTCACCACTAAACCAGGTCCTCAAGTGCCACACCGTCAAGTTTTTGAACAGTTCCAGGGACAATGGCCCCACCACTGCCCTGGGAAGTTTGTTTCAATGCTCACAACCCTTCCCATGAAGAAGTTTTCCCTAATATCAACTCTAAACCTTCCCTGGCAAATCTTAAGCCCTTTTCCTCTTGTCCTGTCACTGGGACACACCTAGTCCCCGCCTCACTACAACCTCCCTTCAGGCAGGTTTGGAGAGCAGTAAGGTCCCCTCACTCCACTCAGTCTCTCCAAACAGCAAAACAAACAGTTTTGTTCAAACAGTTTGAACAAAAATGTTCAAACAAAGTATTTCTTTTTGACACAGTTAGGGGAAGCCTATTGATATTCAAGTCAGGAGGATATTTCTGTAGGGATCTATTACATCTGATTGGGAAAATAAAATGTTACCCACATCCACAATTACTTCTGTAAAGACCACTGATCTCATTCCTGAGCTTTTCTCTTTAGCATTAGTTAACCAAAACTTTGGTAAGAACAGGCTTTTGACAATATAATCCTAAAATAAATTTTATGTTGGCAGGCAATAGCAACTGGGAGTACTTTCATCTATTCCTGGATTTGGGATAACGACACTCCAAAGAGGGGCTAATCTGGTGTGCTTGTGTACATTCAAATGAAAATCACACATTAGCAAGTCACATCTTCTCTGACCTACACAGGTGAGAGCCAGATGTAACTCTAAATTTAATGCAGCTATTCCAGCCTCATCTCAACACAAAGGAAAGAATTAAGGTGCAGAAATTTTAGAGCAATCCATTTTTGGCAGAGCAGTGTATCACCAAATATTTTCTGGGAGGAACTATTTTATTTGGTTTTTTTAACAATTTTTTTTTCCCAGTGATCTTCTTTTGGCCACGCTGATACCCACCTGAAAAACATGCAAGCAGCTGAACAAGCAACTCATTCAAAAATTTAGCAGGGTATCTTCAAGCTGGTGAATTCAGAGAAATCAAATTTAGGATATCCGTGCTAGGAGTGTATAAAGGCTCATCAAGTCAGGAGACACTGAGAGCCCTTGAAGACTTGGCCAATCAGAGGAAGACAACACAATTTGATTATCAAATACTCCTGATCCATCCAGAGGACAGGAAATTCCAAAGTTATCCTCTAAGAAAATGGAAACAAATAACTGGAAAAAAAAACCCACCAGAAAAAAGTTAAAATATGGGATAAAAGAGGTTTCCTGCCCCTGGTGAATTTTTCAGTTGGTTCATAGCACAGTTCAGTGAGTGCCAGGGCAACACTAAAGGGATGAAGTCAATCACACAAACCAGGCAGTAACAACACCCCAGCAACCTCAGCCTCTAAAACTCCAGCCCCGACCAGCACTGATACTTCAATCATTCTAATTTATCCTCTGGGGTAGGCACCCCCCAAAAAATTTAGTTTTTAGATGTTCAAGCTGGTAACTCTCATCTACATCACTGAAAATGCAGGGGCAAAATAAATCAAAGAAAAAAAGTGCTCAGAAGTCAGATTCTCCTCAGGGTTTCCCCGTCCCTTTGGAATTGCTGGTGGATCTCAGATGTGAGCTGCCTGAGCTTCCTCCTTTGTCTAGCACGGTGCTGAGCACATCACTGGGACTTCAAATACAAAAATACAAAGGAATAAATGCTTTGTTTGTTTGCTTCCAATTAGGAGCTAATGAAATCCCAGGAATGCACTTCCAGGTGATTTGTCACAGAACTGAAACTCAGTCCTGTGTTCTGTGTGTAACTTCCCTCTCTGTCTGCTCTGCTGACACAACTAGACCACTCTTCATTCTCCCAAAGACATTACAGCATTACTTTACTGGTTTTTCCTCCAAATTACCTGCCTGGCTACTGTCACCATTGATCTTTTAAGTCCTTGACTGAGTAATCAGTCAGAGAGCTAATTAATGTAGTGGCTTAGAGGAAAGGATGAAATGAAAAAGGAGATTTTTTCCCCTTATTCTTGATGTTTTTATTGCCTTTGAAAGGTGCTTTATCCATAGCATAAAGGAGCATTTGTCTGCGCTTTTTCCTCCTGTCAGTTCACCTACTATAAATCTATTTCTCAACTATTAACAGAAACCAGGAGAATCTCATGGGAATGGTGATACTGAAATCGAAGGAAAAAAAGAAATCTAAGATTTTATATTTGTTTTCCCACTATTGGCACTCACAGACTGCAGTGTGTATCTGGAGTGAGCAGAACTGCAAGACCTAACCCAGATTTTCAGATGGTTTTAGAACTAAACAGATGTTTTTATATAAAGATAACTTTGTCACATTTTATAGAAAAAGAAGGGATTTTTTTCTTTCCTTCCTTCCTGCTGGGTCTGCTCCCCATAGACAAGAATGACCTGTGTGATCTGCAACCCCCAAAATTTATCCAGATTTATTTCTAACCAAAATGGGTCAAGCTCGGGTGCCTGAACAAAGGGTTTAAACACCACCACTCAGTTTAACTTTAGTCTGAGACCAAGGGCATGAGAAAAGGGAATCACAGAATGCTTTGGGCTGGAAGGAGCCTTAAAGATCACCCAGTTCCACACCTTCCACCAGACCAGGCTGCTCCAAGCCCCATCCAACGTGGCCTTGAGCACTTCCAGGGGTGGGACAGCCACAGCTTCTCTGGAATGCCCCATGCTAAAACATACATTCCAAAAGTACTCATCAGGGTCCATGATTTAAAAGAAAAATAACTATTCAAATGTTAATGACCAGGTTCTCCTAAAAGAATGAATGAACTATTTAAAAGTTGGCAGTACACAGATCCTGTTTGCCTCATCCTGGATATTTAAGAAGCACAGAGTATTCTTGTCACTGTAATAACTGATTCGTGGAAAGGTATTTAATTTCCTTTATTCTCAAGGAATTCTACATGTTCTGGAAGAGCTCTTTTAATCCACAGAGTTAACCCCATACTGCCATGCACACAGAGATGGATATTTACATATTGTACAGCAGCATTTAAACACTGCTGTCCACAGGGAGCTGATGAGCAGAAAATGGTTTAATAAGCTTTCTCTTAAAATTCTTTGGGGAGGCAGATATTAGCATCAGCAGTATTTGTTGCTAAATACAAATAAAGTCACGGAACGTGTGGGAATTGTGCTGCCCATGCTCCAGGAAACAGCGAGCACGGGGCTGCAGCAAGCAAGTGGCAATTAAATATTTCACACATGCCTGCATAGCTCTTTATCTACAGCACCATGGCCACATCCAGCAGCAATTAATGGTGTTGGGATGGAATCCCCAACTCATAATTCTGTGATTAACTCGTGGAGAAACCCATTTCCTACAAAGGCTTGCATGGGAAGTGTGTGAGAAACCCACGTTGCTGTAAAGAATTACACAAAAAGAAATATAACAATCCAAAAAGCAGCCTGCCCTCCAAGAAAATCAGCATTGCCTGGGCTGAGTACTGCAAACTGAGCATGTTTTATTCATTCAAGTATCAGGAGAACAATAAATTAAGCACCTAGCTATATAGGGGGAAAAGGCCGTGTCAGCAGTTACAGGCTTTTTAGGCTTGACCTCCTAATTTGTGCAAAAATCAAAAATATTTCCAAAGTTTACTATAATTAAAGATTAATAGAAATGCTGTAAAGTTCTGAAAAGTTTATGAAGCTAAACCTTGCCAAACTACCTGAACATTTTTCTTCTATTGTTGACTTTTTAGATGCAAACTCTGATCTGTACAGACTTCAGCAAATAATTTCTTGGATGTGGAAAATCACTCGTTTAACCTCGAGCAGTTCTCTGTGCAGGAAAAGCTGGGGAGGATATGATATAATGGTGACTTGTGTCAAAAGGGCAATTGTTCTGTTATGGGGAGCTCATTAATGAACTTCCAGTGATGAGTCTCAAGGAAAAAATAGCAATATCTTTGCCCCTGGCACAAGAGATAGGCCCAGCCTCGTGCAGTTTGCTGTGGAAAAGGCTGATGAGGATGAGAATCCCCTGCTGGAAAAACAAGATTACTTTGAGGCTGAAGTCTATGGCCAGCATGGATGGAATCTAAAGCCATGAAAAGCTGGATCACCCACTTGGGAACTAAGAATAATTTCTCCTACTGGGGAGGGGGGGCTCTTCTGAGCTACCTCATCCAATTTTGACTATTCAGGAACCGGGGAAGAGAATTCAACACGAGGCAGACGTGGAACAGGACTATGAGGATGAAGCAAACAGCCAGGAAAAGGGAATCTGATCTGTTTAGAGCCAAGCTAAGGCTTGTTTGGATTAGCAGGATGGAGGTGAGGGAGGAGGGAGGAATTGCTACGTGAGTGCTCTCCTGAAACACACTCTGGAAAGGGGGGTGGGACTAGATAAATTTAGGGACACCCAGGAATGTTGGCACAACAAGGAATGTTGACAGAAGACAAGGCTGGCACGAGAACAAGCCAGCCCAAAGCAGCCACACAGATGTCTGAGCAGAGAGTGTCTGGGATAGCCTAATGCAAGCAATAGCAGCAAAATTAAGATCTAGGGTGGAGGAAATTTGTAAATTCATTAAAATAATTCTAAAATCTGTTTTTATGTGATAACAGGGAACTGGATTTGGTCACCAGGCAGTGCCTTTCAAGCCCTTGCTCCTTGCTGGGTTTCAGCTGTTTAATTTTGAATCCTATCACCGTAAGCAAAGTGTGCTGCAGCCTCAGGTACAAGAACAACACTGATCTTCTTCTGGTAACTCCTGTGCTCAAAACTGGGCTGTGCCTCCAGTAACTGTAGGAAATAGCTTTGGAAGAGGCCAATTTAACTAACCTTCAGTGACTACCAACAATTAAGCCTTTTGCTGCTTGAAATGGGAATAATCCTTATGGTTTGTGTTAGGGTGCAAGAGAATCCTGCACCTTGCTTGGGGATGTTCAGCCTTGTGCTAATCTAAATAATAGCCAAAAAATAGACAACTAACCTTAACTTTAGAGTGTGCCATGATGTTTTCTCTAAGCAGAGAAACGTGTTTGTGTTTTGGATCACAGAAGAACACCCAGAGGCTGAATAAAAGCAAAGACCAGCTGCAATTTGCAGAGGCAGATTTGCATGCACCCATATCACGATGGCACGGGTGACTACAGCAGCGGTGCCAAGGCAGTCCAAACCTGCTGGCTGAGCTGGTTTCCAATGTTCCTGAAACTGGGAAATTATCAGTTTTTATTATTTGGTTAGAATTAGAAAATAATACGTGCCAACTTTCTTTTCAAGGTAGCAGCACCTTCTTCTTTAACCATGTGTTTACTGCTCAAGGCTATCACTGCAGGGCTGTCAGAGGCTTCTATCACATCTTTATCACATCAGCAAGTTGCCTCCTAAAGTTTCTTTATCCCCAGCAATGATGCACACAGGGAAAAAGGCTGTGGGTTGATCAGCTCTTACAAAGTTGATTTTGTGGATCTAAACAACTGCAGAACATTTTGTGCAACAGCATTTCCCCCACTGAACTCACAAGAGGAAAACTGGACAGAAACATTTAATTTCATAAAGCTGGTGTGGTAGATAACATTCACTTAACATCAATTAGTGTTATAGCAGATAATTTGGGCCAGGGCAATATCAAGTTGACAGGCAGAGCTTGGTGTGGGCATGCTATGGATAAAGGGGATGCCCTGTGGATAAAGGGGAGATGCCTCTGCAGCTGAGGTGCTCCTCCCCTGTCACGTCACTCTGTGTGTTGAACTGAGCAGCAGCCCCACAGGAAACTGCTCCTGTTATTAGGAATTGCATCAAGGTACTGAAACCCAGTCTGAAAGCATTTTCTCTTTGTGTACATTATATTTAGTGAAAATGGGATTTGCTTCCCATCTGCTGGGATGTATTTTGGGTGTTGCAGCCTAAGTCTTTAAACTTCAGGTGTTTCTTGTATTTTGTCTGTTTAAGCGTTGAGCACAGCAGTGATATAGTTCAGATACGCAGTATTTACTGATAAACCATTCTGTCCCTCCTAAGGCTTGGTTTTCCTTACTGAAAGGTCAGCAAATGCAACATGGGAAGCAGAGTTTGATAGCTTAGGAATTAAAAGTTTATGGGAATTGGGTGTTGCTGCCAAAGCTCATAGGTGACCTGAAATGAGTCATGAGAAGGGTTGTGAAGTTGTAAAAATAAGATAACTTCAGGCTGCTCAGCCCCTAAAGCAGAGCTGCAGCATCTAAACTTGGAGCAGAGGAGAAATGGATCCACAGCATCACCACAAGGAAGCCATGTAAATTATCCCATAGGAAAACATGAGGGACAAAGATGTGTCCTAAGTCTCACTTTCCTCTAGCCTTAAATGCGGGGCTATGAAGAAATTCCTGTCTGAGCTCTGCAGTGTGGGATTACCCTGATCTTTGTGTTGAGTGATCACTATTAATTTAGAATCTTTAGATGAGGGGTCAAGGCCAAGTTACCTTTTTTTCAGCTCAGTGCCTTCTTCTGCTCCTGCTCTGAGCACCTCCACCCATCTCCATCCCTGTCTTGGCTTCCTCTTCCTCACAGCATTTTTCCAGAAATATGCAATTTCTCGTCCCAATTTCTCCTTTGTCAGGTGCCTCCAAAGGTGAAGACCGGCAGAAGCACAGGAAATACTGAAGGAAGATATTTTCTTTTGAACTGTTGGGCAAGAATAGAGACCTGTGTCCTCCAGCAGAACTCCTGTTGAGGATAAATACTGGCTCCATGACTTCTGGAGAGGTTATCTCAGGCAGCACAGAGGGGTGTCAGCAAGGGGCAGGCAAAGCCCTGCTCTGACAGAGGAAGCTCTGAACACAAGGTGGAACAGATTGTTAAAAGCATCAGGGAAACATCACACTCAAAATCATGGCCACTGTGAGCTTTGGGCTGGCAATTCTCACTGCGCTGCCAGGATTAAAGCACTTGTATTTCACCTCCATGTCTTAAGGCACTGGGGGGTTGTGCTTTAATTTCAAATTTCCCTTTAAGTTCTCCCTGCCTTGCCAAGGTGGCCTAAGGACAAATCCATTAATCCATGTGATGTGCAGGTCTGTTTATGTTATGGGAGTTATGTAAGCAGGTAAACCTCATCAATAATTAAAGGCTCTGTAGGTAAAGTAGAGCCCTGGCCATTTTCTTCTGCCCTCTTGGGGTTTCTGTGCAAGGCCCACAGTCCTTATGCTTTTGTTCTGAATAATGTCAAGGGACAGGGTTTTAAGGGATGGCAGCTCCAAGCCTTGCACCTGCAGAGGTTGTGGGAGCCTCTTTCATTCCTCAGAGAAACTGGCTGGAGGAATTGCCAATGTAAAACAGGGATTAGAAAGGGAAGGATCAAGCTCCCTGGTTCTGTTTTGATGGCAGTCTGTAGAAGATGTAATAAAATCAATAGTTTCTCTCACTGAAAGAGTTCTTTCTATCTCCAGCAATGACAAGAGGATAGTGGGCAAAGAGCTCTATTAGCTGTTCTTTAAGAATCAATCACACTTAAAAGCAATAGTCAAAATGACAGCAACTGCACAATAGATGAATAATTTTTCACACAAATAGCCCGAATTTCAGACAAGTGACACACTTTTAAAGAGATAGTAGATAAAATATCTGCCTCTCTTAAAACCAAGGAAATACTAAGCATTTATTACTAAAGACACTGAAACAAAAATGCTCAGATCCTTAAGCGGCAAAAGCCAAAAATATCAATTCAGACCACCTGAGCGAGAACATGAGATAATGATCAAGATTCCCTTGATTCAATTCTAAATGTCACATCAGGAAGTACAAAATTCCTGAAGCTCAGGAAGAAAACCCTCATGGCCGTGTCAGTTCTGCTGTCAAACAGGGCCTTTCCCTCAGCCACAGTGAAACAACCCCTGAGCCTCAGGATGTGGCATGAGGCTGGGCCAGGGCAGGTCTGGGTTAGGTATTAGAAACAATTTCTTCCCCCAGAGGGTGATGGGGCACTGAGGAGGCTCCCCAGGGCATGGGCACAGCCCCTGGCAGCTCCAGGAGAGCTTGGACGGCGCTCCCAGACATGCCCAGGGTGGGATTGTTGGGAGCTCTGTGCAGGGCCAGGAGCTGGACTGGATGATCCTTGGGAGTCCCTTCCAGCTCAGGATATTCTGTGATTTTATGATCTAGTGAGGATGTGAGCTGATCCAGCACAGAGCCTTTGTCTCACGCCAGATGAGAACCAGCTGTGTTAAATCTCTGTATTATATCTGCATCCAGCATCAAGATGTAATTGGCAATTACAAAGTCACATTAAACATTATGTAATGAGCTATTTAAATACATCAGAACAGCATAAAACACAAGGAAAAAAAATTCTATCAGGTAAAAGCCCTACTCATGCATAAATAATGAGGGGGAAATACAGCAGTCAGCTTGTTGTGTTGTATCACACTGAAATTTCCATATGGCCCCAGCAGTGTGGAAGAGCAAATGGGAGCCAGAGCAAAGAAAGGAGCTGTGCCTGGAGAATTATTCATTGTTAACTCTGGGTGAGCTTCTTGTGGCTTGACAGCAAGCATGAAAGCACCATCAAGACCAAAAAACTCTGGTTAACATCTCCCTGCTCCTGTCTGGGGCTCGGGGTTTGAGATGCTGGGCTGGAGGAGCAGTCACTCAGACTGAGGAAAAAGCTGCATGCTGGAGCTGCAGGCAGGATGACTTTGTAAATGTGGACAGCAGACTGTACTCTGTCTTTTCATGCTGTTGTGTTTCTTTGTTGATGTCTCTGTTTTAAGATCTTTTTTGCTCCATGCATCACCAATTGCCTTTTGTTTTCTCACAGCAGGAAAGGCTCAGTTAATCCATATGTCATGACAAAAAATCCAGCCTTCTCTTTGATAGGAACCAAGCATGACAGCAATCTATTGAAAAAGGTGTTTTGGACTATCATTTCTTCCAAGCTAATTTATTGACTGGATGGCTTTCAAAAATAATAGGTCTGTTTCCCAAGATAATGAGCTGAGATGTGACTCACAAAGTCCGTGTGAGCACACAGACAGCCTAATTATGAGAAATAAACTAATAATAAACCATCAGCCTCTAGAAATCACTAGCTGTTGTGATATACAAGTCTAAACATCAGAGAACATGAATGTTTCCACCTGTTCCATTCTGCAGTGATTTTGTTTTATTATGCCTAGATATGTAAAATAAATTTCTTACCATTTAGCCCTAGACAGATCAGGATGTTGAGAAAGATCTGCTCTTTGGAGCTGGGGGTGACAGTTTTGCTGAGCAAACTCCAGCTCTAGTATGTGGTTATGAAGGGAAAATTCTATTCAAATGGATATTTCGTCAGAATCCACAGATTTATAAATCAGAGCTGGCAAAGTGAATCATCCATGCAAATAAAAGCCCTTTAACACACCCCATTGACCACATTTTTTCCCCCCAGTATATTTCACTTTAAGTGTAGATCACAGTGTAACTACATAAAGAATGTTTCTTTCCTGTAGCATTTGTGGAACAATTTAAACCATTTTTAACAAATAGTTTCTGTCACTCATTTTCCCATTACTTGGACAGATGATGGACAGGACACAGCCACATTCTTCCTGTAGAAAAGGCATATTAAAGAAATGTGGCATGCTTGGGAAACATGAATTATTCTCACTCAGTGAATCTCCTGTGTCTAACAAACAAAATGCCCACAATCTTTTCTTCCAGAAAAAGGAAGGACATGTCCAACTTGTGCTGAAGCTCTAAGGCTGTCATTGCCTCGTCCAGACAGTTTTCATGTTGTGGAAGCCAGAGGGAAAAACCTCACCCTGCAAAGAGCTTTTCTGACATGTTTACAACATACCAAAAAAAAAAGGGTATTCAAAGAAACTTTCACCATGTTCTCCTCCCCTCAGGTGTAAAAGCAGCAGGGGTTTTTATGATTACTGACTACCTGTGCTCACTGTGGAGTAATCAGCTGTAAAACCAGTTGAACAGTGGAAAATTCTGTGTTTATCACTCTTTCAAGGCTGGCACTTTTAAGTCTGACCCTGAATCATCCTGACCTCCACTTTGATGGCAAAACATATCTGCCTCAAGTTGCCAGGGAAAGAAATTGCTGCCTGAAAATGCTTTGACCTTGTCCAGCACATTCCTCGTGCCACAGCTGACTCGCCTTTCATTGCCAATCATGCAGAGCCCACGTGCTCAGAGATGATAAACCAAAGCTGCAGAAGTTGCATTCGGGGAGCATTTATAATTTCTCCTAAGAGTTTGGAGCTCCCCTCTAGCAGGGTGAACTCCAGGCTGCTGGGATTCTCTGCCTTTGGCTCACGTTTCCCTGAGCTGTGATGGGATTTCTCCAAGCACACTTCAGAGTGTTGCACTTACATCAACACTTCACCAATGCTCAGCGAGACTTTTGACAAATCTGGTTTGTTCTGGGGATGGACAAACAGTGAAGATAATCTGGATCCACAGAGTCATCATTATTTCCTAACCCTGTTTTGTCTTTAAGCACAACAGATGTCCATTGAAAAGAAAAACATGTTTCCAATGCTTTTAAGATTGCCAGGATTTTCCCTCCACAAGCATCTCCCATAAAAGCTGTTCCTGAGAAAAGTGAGTGTCCCAAAGCCCTGTTTGGAGCTGCCCTGAAGAATCCCATTTACACAGGTTTCCACTTCCCTCTCTTTTTAGGGCCCTGAGTGAGGCCTCCAGTTTGAGCAGTTCCCAGTGCCTGGGGCTGTGCAGTGGCGAAAAGCCCATTGAGCAGAAACAAACAGATGCATTTTTAGTTGTGAAATAAAACCTGGACCTTAAGGGGTGAAATTCTGAGACATAAACAATCCTGCGATGCCACAGCAACCCCGTTCCAATAAGTTTGAAACCAATTTGCCATCAATATTTCTGCACAAGCCCAAGCACACAAACTCAGTACCAGGTGGGCATTTCTAACAAGTGCAGCCAAGACAGGTACCTGTTGGTTTCAATTACGCTTTTGCAAAACCACCCCTTGTGCCAGGAGAAAAATAATGAGGCTACGTGAGGCAAAGTGCTTCACTTCCAGCACAGACTTTGGGCCGTGTAAATGAAATTTGCACTGAAAATAAGCAACTCCCCAGCACTCCAAGAACAGCAGGTCAGGAAAAGCAGGATGAGAGCTGCAGAGTGGGGGAAGAAGGGAATTGAAATGTTTTGTGAGCCCCCAGTTCCCATCAGCTGGGTACAAACACTTTATTCTTGTGTCCAATGAAACTCTGTGGATTGTTTCAAGGTAATAAACATCCACTGTTAATCATCTCACTTGGCACTTTTGAGTGTTCATCCTGCAGATCTCAAAGCATTTTACAAACCTCCAGCAAAGGCTGCCTAGAAGTTCTGCAAAAGTTTTCCTGAAGCTTATCAGCAATTCAGAGACAGAAACAAAAATAAAAATCAATTAAAAAAAATCACAGCAAATATTTTTCCATTATATTAATGTTGAGGGGTGTCCACCAAAACAAAATCAGTTGTAAAAAAATACACAGTGGGAGATTACATTTCTATAGCTCATTTAAATAAAAAGTGAACCACACACTGAAAGGAGAAAATTACCATCCCTCATTCCCAGGGGAGGAAAAGGCAGCTTGTGCCATGTCCAAGGTGAGGCAGAGATGGGATGCTCAGAGCAGTTATCCTGAGGGCCACGCCAATGCATCAGATCATGGGAAGATAAGGTGAATATTATCAAGCACAGTTTTATGTTTTCTGGCACAATGAACATGTCTGAACTCAGTGAAGAAATCACCACAAACTGGGCAAGGATTTTTGGGTTTTTTTTCCTATTTTCTTTTTTGGCTCTGAAATAAAACATCTCAGGTGTTCCCAACTTTTCCTTGAACAGATTCTACTCTCAGTGAAGAGTGGAAGAAGAGTGTCAATGCAGTATTTACCCCTTTGTGGAAGAGGAAACGCCGTTCCTTTCAGTAGCCATGTTCTTTAGGCCCTGTAAAATTCCAGATGTTCCTCAAACAGCTGGAATGGCACAGGAGCAGGAGGTGTGTGGAGGGAGGAACATCAAACCAGCAGCAGCTCAGGGCAGATACAAACACCTGAGGAGCAGAATCCATCCAGGAATTCTGTGGCAGAAAAAACCAAGGAAGCCAGGGACAGGAGGATGAGAGAGAAAGGCTTTCCACAAAGGTGTCCTGGGATATGAAGGAAGATGGGTTGAAGGAACCTCTCACAAAGATCCTTCAGACAGGAGACTTTTGCAGGAGCCAGCACTTCCACAGAGCCCCACAAAACAAATGTGCTGGCTTAGGGAGCTTAAAACCACGGTTTTAAACTACAAGTGTAATATTTGGAGTTTTGTACAATCTCTGTAGCCACCTTCTGGGGAATTTTCATTTTATTAAGTCTGAAATCGAAACCAAAGTGATTTTACCTTCCCAGGGCTTAGTTTGGCCAGACAGAAAGGAGACAAAGGCGGAGCCAAAGCTCTGCGGGCTCAGCCCAGCATTCCATCCCCGGGCCAGACCCAGCTCTCCCGGTCTGCCTTGCCCGGGAGGTGCGGGAATAGCCAGGAAAAACGGGAATACCCGGGAAAAACGGGAATACCCAGGAAAAACGGGAATGGCGGGATGATGCGGGGATGCCCGGGAGATGCGGGAATGGGTGGGAGGTGTGAAAATGCTGGGAAAAGCAAGAATGCCCGGGAAAAGCGGGAATTCCCGGGATATCCCCCAGCATCAGGGATCTGGTGTCACCTGGCGGTCGCATCCCGAAAAGGCAGCGGGCGCGGGGATTCCCGCAAAGCGCCTGCTCCCACCTTCCCCGTCCCCTGGAAATGGAATTTGTGGCTGAAGGGCGTCTGCGAGGCTCCTGTTCCCCGCAGGAACAACATCCAAGCTGCCGGCCCTGCATTTAGTCCGAAATGTCATTGACTGACCAGCCACATCAACCAAAGTTCCCGGGGTTACCCAACACGGGCTGCTGCTGCTGCTGCTGATGATGATGAGGAATATTCGAGTGTAAATAGAAGAGAAATTTAAATAATGCAGGGTTAAAGGCCATCAAACAAGGAGAGAAGAAAGGAGAAGAAGAAAAAAACATCTCAAACTGACTCTGCCTGAATGGTGGAGAAGAACTGTGTGAAAAAACCCCTTGTGTCAGAGAGAAGCACCAGATGGACTGGAGAAGTTTCTTCCAGTCAGGGATGATAAAGCCATGGAATCTTTAAGGTTGGAAAAGACCTCTGAAGTCATTAAGTCCAGTGCCAACCCAGCTCCAGCACCGTAATCACCATTAAACCCTGTCCTCAAGTGCCACATCCAACCAGGTTTCAAACATTTCCAGGGATGGTGACTCCACCACTGCTCTGGGCAGCCTGCTCCACTGCTTGATGACCTTTCCATGAAGAAATTTTCCCTAACAGCGAGGTTAAACCTCCCTTTGTGCAACTTGAGGCTGTTTCCTCTCATCCTGTCACTTGTTGGAAAGGAGACCAACACCCACTTGGCTCCAGCCTCTTTGTTTGATGAGAAATTCAGGTGCCAGTGACATCCCTCGACTGTAATGGATAAAAATAATATAAAATAAACATGGAGATCACAGCTGAATCGTTTTAGGAGCAATCACCCTATCCTGACCGTGCCCATACCTGCAGAAAATAGAATTGTGCTGTGCAACTCGAGAGCCAGAACACCTCAGCATTTTCCCACCAGGCTGCACTTGCAAGAAATATTTCTGTCACTGGATGTTCTTGTTACAAGGTGTTAAATTTGGCTAACAAGTATACTGCTCCTTTTTAATGTAGAACACGGCTGCACTTCAGTCAGCGTTTCTCCCCTCATTAAAAAGTAAAACAAAACCTCATCAGCACAAGGTGATTTGCATACAGAGGCTTCCCTGCCACGTCTAAAACGTGAAGTCATATTTCATTGAAAAACTCCCAAAAAGGATTATGTACTCACTTCAAAGGGCTTATTTGTTATCCAGCATTTGAGAGGTTTCTAAGAAGCCCAGAAGGATTTGCTGGATTTGTTTCTGCAGATACTGTCACAAATGTACTCCAGTCGTTTACTTCTGTGGTGCTTATTGCCATGGAAAGATGAAGTTAGAGGTAACACAGCTCTCAATCCACATGGAGGTTCCTAAAAAAGCTTGGATAAGCTTCTTGCTGATGAATAGGGATCAGAAACCTAAAATGTGGCAAAGCATAGGTGGCCTTTGTCCAGAAGGCAGCTGCATTCTAGGAGGAACTTAAAGATTTGGACACACCATGGAGCTTGGAGTGAGGAATTTTTGGTGTGTTTCCCTCCTTTTAAAAAGGTTATTAATGATCTGGGGATCATCAATCAGCCTCTTTGCCTCTTCCTTCTGTTTCTGTCTTTGTTTCCCTCATCATCCTCTTCAGTGGTATCAGCATTGTTGGCCACTTCTGCAGGGGCTCCAGGGATGGAGAGACACCAGTTAGAAGCTCTGTACTGCACATTTTACACATGTGCTCATACCCTGTATTTTCTAATCCCTTTTCCAAATTCAAATAGAGAGTCCTGATCTCAGGGGTAAATATGGTCTCAAAGTAAAGTCCACATATACTTCAAGGCAAAATGAATTTATAAGATAATTGGACAGAGAAGCAGTATGATTAAAGTAAAACATCAAAAACTCCACATTTTTTCCAGACTCAATCTTTAGGTGCAAAGGAAAATAATTTAAATTGGCAGGAGCACATTCCTGGTTGGCTGTTTCAGTAAAAGCAGCTTATTATTTGAAGAAACTCTTCCCTCAACCTAAAAAAAAATGGAGCTTTACAGTACAGTGCCCCCCTGGCTTGGGATGACAACAAGACTTTTCAGCTAGATATCCAAAATAGTCAGAAAGCTCAAGGTCTGAAATATTTTAGTCTTAGAACCACAGAAAAGAATCACAGAATGGTTTAAGCTGGAAGGCCTCAAAGATCTTGTTCTATCCCTTGCCATGAGCAGGGGACGCCTTCCATCATCCCAGCTTGCTCCAAACCCCATCCAGCCTGGCCTTGGACACTGCCAGGGATCCAGGGGCAGCCACAGCTTCTCTGGGCACCCTGTGCCCAGAAAATGTGGGGAATCCATGGCTGAACTCTCCCTTCCCCTGATTCAAGTCTGTAACTTCATGTGTCCCCTCTGAGGAAGGTGTCCATACACTTTTCCCACTGGTGTGGAAAGCAGCTCAGATCACAAAGGCCTGCCTGGCTGGGGTTGAGCACAGAGCCTCCTCTGCTTGGCTGCTTTTAAAGGCAGGATCCCAGTCGATGTTTCTTGTAGTCAAGGAGAATTTGAGTTGAAATGAATTTAAATTGTGTCCCAACAAAGCACTATGGCATGGAAACAGGATAGAAAGCTTGGATGCACGTTTTGGATCTGGTTTATAATGAGAGGGTTTGGGGCCCAGGCAGTACTAAAAATATTTCCAGTGATTTCAAGACCTATGGCCAGATCTCTTGGGTGAAGTTTCCTGTTATATGGGACTGCTCTAACCAGGCTGGACTGCACGGTTTGGTGAGTGAAAAAAACCCCAAGGATGATCATTAGTCTGTGGCTTTGCACTCTGCAGTGTTTGATGTTCATGTGCAGGAGTTGTGACCAGTGGTAACACCCTAAAGAGTGTTTGTTATTGCCAGAGGAAATCCTGCACTAACTGAAAGTGTTGGACATCTGCTTCTGAGGGATTTATCACAGAATCCCACAATGGTTTGGGTTGGAAGAGACCTTAAAGTCCATCCAGTTCCACTTTGCCATGGGCAGGGACACCTTCCACTGTCCCAGGTTGGTCCAAGCCCCAGTGTCCCACCTGGATTTGGACACTTCCTGGGATCCAGGGGAGCCCTCAACCCAAATGAGACTGATGTAGAGCATCCTCTGAGGTTAATATGCCAAACACCAAGTGTAAACCAACTCTTGCTCTTCTAGAACAACTGTTTTCCCAAGAAGGGACACTCAGGAATGTCATCCAGCCTCTGAGAACCCTGAAGTTTTCAGCTGTGTGTTGCATTCACAGGAATATATCAAATATCATGTTATATCTGCACAGGCTTTGGAGTGAGCTCTAAAAAGAACATTGCTAACAGTGTAAGGCTTGTTAAAGTCAGGGGTTTCACTCTTCCCTTCAAATAAGGGAAGGAACCTGTTTCAAGAAAAACATCCTAGATACTGTAATTCCTATGGGGAAAAAAATGGAAATTTATCTTCCATTTAAAAAAACTTTGCTTTGGATGAGGCCATGTGCCTTTGGTATTTATAGAGAAATACTGGTAAATTTGGCTATAAGTAACAAAGAGGATGGATAATCCTGACTGATCCTGACACTTCATGTCTTGAGAAAATCATATAAAACCTACTTCTTGAACGAGTTTCAAAATCTGCCCTGAAACACGTGAAGAGATCTCTGAAAAGACAGTGGACACTGAGATGAGGGGGGAAAAAAAGACAGCAAGCCCATTATTAAACCTGATATATCACCAAATACCATTGTGATAAATGCTGTAAAAAAAATCCAGGGGTTTAGGATGGACACATCAAAGTGGAATAAGAAGTTTACAACCTCATCTACTTTATGCATACTCTCATCTATTAACCAAGCTCCATTTATGTTTCCCAGAGCAGAGACAACCTTCTTTTCTCAAAATACCCTGCAAAAGTGGAAAAGGGAGAGTCTGACTTCAAAAGCTCTCAAATACTGTAACAGTAGATCAAGTGTATTTTAATTACCTAAAGGTTCAGGCTGCAGAATGCAAGTCTGGCTCTCGACCTAAACTGCTCTAACATGCAGCCTGGCTGTCATCTTTCAGCTGGGGCCTCTTACTTTTACTGTGGAAATAAAAATGAAAAAAATCCTCCACTGTAGCATTGGTATGAGTCCAAATTGACAATAAAGTTGCTCAAGTTTCTTGGGATTTACCCTAACAGGAAGTTTTATCGCTGCACATCAGCGTTAGTCATGCCTCAGGTTATGAGTCAAGTCAAAACAAAGCAATCACCTCTTAAATTGTGAAGGGAAAAGAAAGTAAAAGTGAAATTTGGAGTATGCTGTAGTCAATAACCTGATGCTGGCTTTAACTGAAGGAGGGTGTCACCCAGAAAAGTGCCTGTAGGAATTCCAGTCTTTGTTTTATGCACATAATACACTTTAAACAGCAATTCTGAGAAGTGCAGCCCTTAGGTAAACACAGTTCTTACTTGATTTTATTCAGAATTGCACTTTGAATCAATCATTCTTAAGGGGAAGAGATTAGCTATTATTTTACCTTTAGATTTGGAGATTTCTGCCATCTGAAACTGGAGAAAAATCATCAGTGCTTTCTAACTGTAGATTTGCACTTTCTAACACTTCTACATGTGCTACATGAACTCAAAAGCTCTATAGCTTTGCTTCAGCAGCTTTTGCCTTTCTTGTAGTCTCTTTAGAGATAGAGTAAGTTAATTTTAAGCAACCAGAAAGCTTACCTGAGCCACTGCAGAAAGCTCCCCATAATAAAAAACTATTTTATAGAAATTTGGCAAATTTCCTTTTCTCATTGCTGGCATTTGAATGTTAAAATATCCAAAAATGCATTTTGATTTCCAATTGTTTTGGTTATTTCACCCCTTGGAATACCACAGATGTCCAGATGTTTTTTAATCTTCCTTACTGCCCCTGCCAAATTTCTGTTTCACATTTGCTGGGTGCTCTCATCATGAGAAATCTGTCTATGTCACTTCCTCCCTGTATGTTCAGGCTTTTCCTTGACTCATGCAATCTGGAAGAAGCTAAGCCCAAAGGAAAATTTAAGCCCTTCAGGGTTGCTATTTTTAAATACAGGAACTTCCGTGGGGCTGTTTGAAAAGGAGATTCCTTTTGAAGACAATAAACAACATGTGAGAAATAACATCTACAGCTCCTCTCCAAATCTCATGTCCCAGCCCTGGAGCAGGTCAGCAAAAAGGATTCTCCAAAAAGCATAAAATATCCAAAGAGAAGCCACAGAGAATCAGGTTTCCACAGCCTGATGCTGTGGGGTTTTGAATTATTTGCTGAAACACATGGACTGTCCCCATTGATTACAGCTGCCCCATCCCTGGACGTGTTCCAGGCCAGGTTGGGCAGGGCTTGGAGCAACCTGGGACAGTGGAAGGTGTCCCTGCCATAGCAGGGGGTGGGGCTGGATGGGCTTCAAGGTCCTTTCCAACCCAACCCATTCTGGGGCTCTGTGATCTGCATTACCTGGCTTCAGGGATCTCTGCTCTCCCTCTCCTCCCCAGGGACTGGCCTGACCTCCTGCAAACACATCCCTGATCCCAAGAGATGCAAGGCCAACTGCCCATGAAAGAAATCCTCCTCTTCCCACCTTACATGGGGAGCAAGGGAGGGCTCCTTTGAGCCCAGAGACAAGAGAGGCAAAGGTGTCCCAGGGGCACCACTGAGATCAGGAGTTCATTCCACTCCTTTTTGTTTTTCCTGGGACTCTGTGAGCTGCCATCCCCTTTTAAATCCAAGGGCCAGCAGCCCCTTCTGGCAGTCACACATTGCAGTTCTGAGCCCCACCTGGAGACGAGGTGGTCTGACTTCTAAAGGAGAACGAGTGGCAAACACCAAGAACGTGGTCAGAGTGCACCAGGCTTCTCTGTTAGGAAACAGCAAGAGCCATCCAGGTGGGGCAAACACTGAGTTTCTGCCAGGATCTAATGCATCCTGTGCATTCAGTGATGCCAGGGTGCCAGGCAGTGTGCAGGGATCCCACTGCAGAGTGGAATCAGGAGTAAAACCCCTGGTGCTGCTCAATGCCCCAGTCCCACTCACATTCCTGTTTTACTACCACTTTTCTGTCTCTTTTGCCTAAACTAATACCCCCAGCAGAAGCTTATTTTTGAAAATCTTGTGGTTTATAGTTTACTATGAAAGGTAATGGCAGGGTTTTTCCTGTGCTAGCAGTGTGTATTAAGTATTTTTCCATGTTATTAGGGGCCAGTTGATGGCACTTTTCCCTCTGGCTCACTCTCCTCACCTGGACAATTATTTTCATGAAACTTTCAGGAATGTAATAGCTGAGATTTCTGCCCTCTGGTAAATCTGCTTGAGTTAGACAATGAATTGCAAGGTTTGAAAGTGAGCAAAGCACAAACACAACACCCTTGCCTGATTGAAACATCATTTCCTAAGGAAATTAATTTTTTTTTTTTTCAATCAAACAAGAAAAGTCATGCACTGAGCTGGATTTCGTGGCTCTCAGGGACTGTTCATCATCATGGCCAGAGCACAAGAATGTCTGATACTGTAGGTGAGTAGATTTTGCTCTTAAGGCTCATTATTTACAAGGCAGTAACTCCGTGCAGAGGCTCCTACCAGCAGCTGCAGCACTTCTTTATTCACAATGTAAATGTGCTGTGTAAATGCTTGTAAAACTTTATGAGCTCCATTGCCTCCGAGCACTTCCAGCCCAGGTATGGTTAATAAATCCTGCGTGTGCAGTGTCTCGAGCCCCTCCCCAGCCTGCCAGGGCAATATTCCACAGACAAAGAGCTCCCCTGCACCCACTGAGCAGTGTTAGGGGGTTTTTGTTACCGAACTCTAAAAGACACAGTCCCCGTGTAAGAAGCTGTACCAGAGATTTAATTAACTTTACTTTTTCCATCCACCACCCGTAGCCTCCATCTCACACACTCCCAGCCTCGGTTATTGACGCTGCTGAGCGCCCACACCATCATCAATGATTACTTTATTTCTCTAATAGGGTTTTGGTTTTTTTTAGGGTGAAAAGCAGCAGCCCGGCTCGCCTCGATCTTCTGGAGAATTCCCACTAGGTGGCATCGATATCCAGCATTCCTTCCCTCTGCACCCCGCGTGTGAATTCCACTTGCTTTCTCCAGGTCTTCTCTCCCCTTTCTTTTTCTGCAGCATTTCCAAACTCTGAGCTCATCGCTTTTAATAACTACAAAAACAAACAGCTCCCGGGATCTTTTTTTTCCCTGTCCTTTCAGTGCTGGATGGATCCAAGCCAAAAGCCAAGTTATGTTTCTTTTCACAGACAAAAAAAGATCAATTTCCAGTGTGGTTTCTACTGCTGGTTCAGGAGTCTGACTGGTACAGCCATCAATTATTTCTTCTAGGACCTTCATCATTCGAGTCCTCAGAGGTTCTTTGTCATCTTCATTTTTGTGCATAATAAACCTGACCTCTGCAGGAGCACCCTGGTCCCAGACAGACCAGAGAGCTGGGAAACAGGGAAAGCTGTGAGGAAAACTGATGTAGCAGTGACTGAGAGCTGCCAACAGCCATTCATCTTCCAGGAAATAAGAGAATGTCTCAAATGAGGCTTTGGCAGCAAATAAAGCACAATAATTCTTTCAACAGGAAGTAGTCAAGAGTAATTCTCGCTTACAGGACTGAAGTAATTTTGTATATCTTTCAGAAGAGATTGAGATTTTTCAGCAGGTCTTTATTAAATTCGGCCCTTTTCTCCACTCCTCCATACTCTTACACATTCCCAGAAATATGTAGAATTCCTTTGGATTGGAACTAATTTTCGTTAGTAATGTAACAGCAAAGCCCTTCCAAGATTAAAATTAGGAAAGATAGTTGTTTTGGGAAAAAAAAAACCTGCACACATTTTCCTGGTGAATAGGAAGAAGCTAGAAGTCAATAACTCCAATTAAATTAAAACTAAAAAATTGGGGATAACCCTGTAACTGACTGAAAAAACAGTTTCTGTTTCTGAGTCTGCCAGGCCATGATAATATCATGAACAGTGATAACAGTCTCATGAAAATGAATGTGGGTATGGCTGCCAAAGTCCTGAGTTCATTTGAAGCTCATTTAAAATTCTTTATCTACATTTCTTCAGATTTTAAACATAAATTACCGACTGCTTGTTTTTCTCTCCTCAAATTAACTTTACAAAGTAAGAGTTTCCAAACTCCATCTGAAATATATTTCAGATCCTGTAAAAATCACAGGGATATCCCAGACCTAAACATCAAGAAATGTACATTAGTTCTTCACTCACTATCTCAAAGTGCAATGATAATGTAAACAGTTATGAAGATGGGATGTCTGGAAGGCCAGGCAGCTTCACAGCTGTGGGATATCAGACCCTGGCTTTTATTCAGGTGTTGGAAAAACAAAGACTGTGGGGAAAAAAAATAGTGGATAAGTGTGACAAGACTGGAAAAAGAATAGGATGGAATAATTCAAAATTCACTGACCTATTTGCTCCTGCATCTGCCACAGCCTCCAGTCTGGACAGTCCAACAGGAAATGCACCAGGAAAAAGCAATCACTGGAGATTATCCTATGTATGAGAGAGAAACAATATCTGCAGTCAGCCTTCCCAAGCTCAACAATTTCCTCTAACTCATAAAAAGCAGAATGCAACTGCTGTGCTTTGAGACAGCAAGGTGGGGAAGCCTTGCAGAGAGGACAGAGAATTCCCCAACACTCCTGGCACGGAGAACCCACCAGGCTCCCGTGTCCCTACACCTGCGTGGTGCTCCCCTAAAATGGGTTTTTCCTCCCATTTAGGATTTTTCCCTCCCATTCCCACCTGGCTGCAGGCACAGCCCCAGGGCTTTGATGTGCAGTTGTTCACCCTCGGGGCAGCCCGAGCTGTTTGTATTTCACCCACTGCTTCAGAGGGATCTGCAGCATCAAAAAAACCACACAGAAGCAAAATACAAACAGATCCCTGTGAAAATGCACAAAATGCGCCGCTGGATCAGTGCCTGAAGGCTCAAATATCCTGCCCCTAATTGTAGGAGTATCCAGATTATCATTAGCACTCAATCATTATTATTTTTCTTTTTTGTTCCTCAGGAACAGGAGTTTCCAATTGCAACTTTCTCATCAGGTGGATGACCCGACCACAGTTTAAAGTCAATTCACTGTTTCAAAGATATGGGATCCTACTCTTTATTCTTGGTATTTACTACTGTTTTTATGGAAGCTGTCATGTTAAGAACAATGGAGCATGTAATGGCATGAGGAGGGTTTTTTTTTTTCCTCTGGGGATTGCAGCAAAAGGCTGATCAAATTTCAGTGTTTCTTAGAAGTTGTTCTGTCTTGACAGGCAACAAATGGCTGCAGCACAGGATGCACGGAGTTTCAGCTGTGGTGACTGCGTGGCAATGACACAAAGTCTGGTGTGGCCATTGCAAGTGCAGCCTGCACGTGTCACATGTAAAGTGAATTTGTAGCTCTGTGGCAAAGACAGCTCCACTGCTGCCAAGTCCTGCTACAACAGCTGTGCATTCGAATGCATCTACTCACCTGCACCAATTATTTACAAAGGATAATGGTTCGGAGCCAGTAAAATAACAAGGCTGGTTTAAGTCAGCAAGCACCAGAAACAAGATGAAGTCACAGTGTGGCCCCCTCAGTCATCTCCACCAGGAAGCACATCTCTCACCTCAGTGGGGAATTGTTTAAATTACTCTTTGTACCTCCACAAAATTTTCTCACCAGTGTTTCATCCCCATTCCTACCACGAATGCTGGAGGATTTACAAAAAGGTGTTGTTTTTTTTTTATGTGCATCCATGAAGTAAAAGTCAATCATCATCTCCTATTCCACATCCAGAACTGGTGGCACCAGAACAAAAATGTCAAAGCTCTGATAACTTGGAGTGTCCAGTTTTGGATGCTCTATGATTGTTTGTTTTTTCCCCTCAGAATATTAAATACCATGGAACTTTCTATATTAAAACTCTCCTGTTCCCACCTCCAGTCTGGACATCAACAGAGTTCAACCAATTACTCAAGCTGGACACTCAGACACAGCTCAGCTATAAAATATCCTGACTTCCCCCAACATCACAAACTATGACCTCAGGCAGGGGTAAATTCAATTTTCCCAGGAGCATTCACCTCTTCAAGTCCAATCTTTTTATTCCTGCAGCTCCTGCTCACCAATAGATGACACTGCTAAAACAATCTCTGTATGTCTTAGTAAGCTTTAGCCACTGGACAAAAAGGTTAAACATCTGCAGCTGGAATGTACTTTGCAGCTGGAGAGGTAACAACAGATGCCTTGCCAGGACATTCCTTAACTTCTGGTAAGCAAAGGAATGGGCTGTGACTTGTGTGGGACAAACTTCACTGTGCATTTGCATCGCTTGGAATCCCTGATCCATTGATTGGGAAGATTAAAATAAAACAAAAATAAATAAAAGACCTGCTGCCTGATCTGTTTAGCTGCTGTGCTCATTACACCATTCTGCAAAAAGTCAGAGATGTTCAATGATCATTTTTATTAGAGATGTAATAATTGTGGCATTGAGTTTAGTAAAATTGACAGTAAAATAAAATGACAGAAAATAAAAGAAAATTATCTGATGAGGAGGAGAATAAACAAAGGAAACAAGCAAACCAAAAAATGTAGTTCTGTGGTGTCCAAATTACAGGGGTGCACTTCCCACGCTGTGTGGCTGATGATGAGAACCTGTGTCCAAAGGAAATGGGATTTTTCTGGCATCTCTCCCGTGATGAGTTCTCAGTTATCCAGGTCTGAGAGGAACTTACAGGGGTGTCATTTATACATTCCTCAAAACTTGGAGGAATTTCATTGTGCTGAACACTTCTTGGTTAAATCTGATGGAATTGGCCAATGCTTTGGCCAAGGGCTGGTGCTGAGCAGCACAAACTCACAGGCAGCAGAGCCTCCTTTGCCTGGGAAATGAAACCAGAGCTGATAAATGGCTCTGTGTAAATTCCTGCCACGAATTCCCTCTGCAGCCTCCCAGCTCCCCATGGCTCAGAATCCACTCATCCCTCATCTCTCCTGATTAGATCAGTAACGTATCCAGAGATTAGGCCAAGTAACATTTCTCTCCTAGCAACTAATTTAATGTTTTTTAATATATTACAGCCTCTTTTAGGTCCAAACCTTTCTATTTTGGGACTTCCAATTCAAATTTGCCTAATAGCTTTGCATAATAGTCCTTTGCTCCCAATAAATTCCTCATTTCAACTTTAATTGGTTTGTTCATGGAGAAACACAATTTACACGAGCTGAAGAGATCTATCATTAGCAGCTACTGAATATAAGTAATATTTGATTAAACAAAATGAGATAGTAATTTGCTTTTTTTCCCCTAGTATTTGTTAATGATATTGCCAATTTCTACTAGGAGTTAAAGTATATTTACACCATAATCAATTAAATGTATTTGGAATGGATATTAAATAACACTGTGGGTTCAGTGTCCTTTTAAATTTGCATTTTATCATTTTAAACATTTTAAAATGTCGGCCAATTGTTCTCCAGTGCAAAGTAATCAAAACTAAAGACACAGACTGGTTTTATGAGTGCTGATGTAAGCAACAAGTGGAAACACAAAAAAATTAAATCATTTGAAGAGCTGTTAACACTGAGGTATAAATCACCCCCAGTGATTTGAAAGTCTCAGTCCAAAAAGAAAGAATTATCTCATTTTACTCAGCAGAGCTAAGGAGTTTGGTAGAGGCAGGGGAGCTGGAGCTTGGGTGATACTAAGAAACATCTTGGAAATATTTTTTGTGAAAGAAATGGATACTCTAAACCAGCATGAAAATACCTCAACTTAAAACATTCATGGTTGGAACAAAAGATTTGAAATGTAAGTTTGAGTACCACAGGAAGCTTCTTAAAGACAAGGGGAAAAGATTTTTCTTTTTTTTTTTTTTTTAAATCATCACTGTTTCAAAGCAATTGCAGTTCCTTCCTGGGTGTCTAACTCATAATTTCACTTTGGACCTCAAACTGAGAGCAAGTGATTCCATTAAATGAAAATATATCAAATAGATTTTTGAACTACACATAGAAAACATATTAGCTTGTGGTACTGACTGCTATTAATTACTGGGATATGTAGAATATTTGAATTTCTTGAGCTTCTTTGATGTTGTTTTTCTATTAAGGCCAGTATAATGCCTATGCAAAGCACAGATTTATGAGTTAAATGTATTTAGGAAAAAAATAACTTTGGCATATTTATTTGATTTTTTGCTTATTCTTCTAGTTTAGCTTGAGACTTGGTTGGGTTTTGTTTGTCCTGTAATAAAATACACTGAGAGAGGAAGCTGTATTTAGGCTAAGCCTGAATTTATGCTGGTGAGGTATACGTGACCTGTCTCACATTTTTCAGCACCACAGAGGGATTTGGGAGCACTGATTTAGGATGGCACACTTTTGGGAGCCTGAACTGAGATGCACCAGTGGGCTGGGCTGGGCTCTGGGGGGTGAAAAGGCCGAGGACAGTGAAGGCTGTGACAATAAACACCCAAAAGAAAGTGCAGACAACGAGCTAAGAAAAATAGATTATTGTGATGAGGTTTAGTTGGGATGTTGGGAAGGAATTCTTCCTTGTGAGGGTGTGGAGAGGCTGGGATGGAATTCCCAGAGCAGTTGGGGCTGCCCCTGATTCCCTGGCAGTGCCCAAGGCTGGGACAGGGCTGGGAGCACCTGGGACAGGGGAAGGTGTCCCTGCCATGGCAGGGGTGGCACTGGGTGATCTTTGAGGTCTCTTCCATCCCAAACCGTCCTGCGACTCCATGAACACCTCAGGTGCTTGGCTACAGAGGCTCTTCGGGGCTTTGGCTTCCCAGTGCCCGGACGGTCCCAGTGGTGCCACAGGGGCACGCGCTGTGTGTCACCCGCTGTGTGTCACCCGCTGTCACCGCCACTGTCATCCCCGCTACCACAGCCCCGCTGTCACATCCCCGGTGCCATCCCCGCTGTCACAGCCCCGCTGTCACATCCTCGCTGCCACATCCCTGCTACCACAGCCCCGCTGTCACATCCCCGCTGTCACAGCCTCGCTGTCACATCCCCGCTGTCACAGCCCCACTGTCACAGCCCCACTGTCACAGCCCCGCTGTCACAGCCCAGCAGCTACAGCTCCCCTTCATCGCCATACGAGCTCTGTTCCCGAGGCAGCCCCGCACCGGTGGATGCNCGGAGGGAGGGCAGAGCCCCGCGGCCCGACCCAATGAGGCCGCGCCCGGAGCGGGACTTCCTTCGGGGATCCCGCAGAGGGGACGCGTCAGTGCGGGGCCAGGACCTGCCTTTGTTCACCGCAGCTCCCCCCCAGCCGCAGGGACCGGCACAGGCCGCAGGGACACGGAGCATCCCCGGCATGAGCCCTGCCGCTGCCCGCCCCGGAGGGACCGCCCCGGGCGTGCCCAGGGGCTGAAACGCTGGGCCGGCCCCGCCTCCACCGTCCCTCCTTCCCTTCCTCCTTCTTCTCCTCCTCCTCCTCCTCCTCCTCCTG